>JAOQML010000007.1:20128250-20140837 GCA_027568935.1 Erythroxylum urbanii | reverse complement strand
CCTGGAATATCGTTTGGACTTCAAATGCTTCACCTAGTATTGGCTACTTACTTGCAAGCATTCGAGTACTCGACTCCAGGAAGTGCACATGTTGATATGTCGGAGAGCACAGGACTGACCAACATGAAAGCTACCCCACTTGATGTTCTTATCGCACCACGCTTGCGTCCCCAGCTCTATGAATAATGGGAAGCTTTGTATCGTCCGAGGGAATGGAAGTATTTAAGTGTTGATGAGTGCACTTCACTGATAAGAATAAATAGAAAGTTTTATTACAACTACAAATCATACTTGCTAAGATCAGAATTTTGTAATAGGCTTCTTTCAATACAATTATTAAATAATACTTCCGATATTAACGTCATTAGTGATTAATTGTGTAATTTCATCTTCAAAATTTTCATTTAAATATAATTTAAACTTTAATGTTTTAGAACGTTTAGTCAGTTGATGTGATACTAGCACCGACACGTTAAAATTTTTTTAACACTTTGTTATTTTTATTTATTTTAGTAAATACAAGTAATTCATTTTTTAAATAAATTGATGGGGCCTAAATGACATAAAATAGTCTACTAATAGCATGAGATCCATTAATAAATTTGTAAAATATACTTTATGTATCTGACAAAAGGTTGATCCCATTAAATTTTCTATCTATTGAGGGTCTATTTTGAATATTTTAAAAACATTAGAGTTGAATTTAAATGCTCTAAAATATTAAAGTTCAATATGTATTATGATAAAAACTTTGAAGTTCAAGTTGCACATTTTTTGCTATAAATTAATTACGAGAATACTGTAGTGTCCAATGACATACTGTACATAAGATGAGAGTTCAATTATCAAAATTAAATCCTAATTGTGCATAAATATAATATAAGATACAAGATCTTAAATTAAATAAATTTCACAATAGAATCATCCACAATATAAGGTATACTTATGAAGAGTAATATCAAAGAAAAACACATAAGTAGATTTGGGTGTAAGTTTTTTTGGAACAAAAACGATTAAAATGGAAAAACAAGCACATCTAAAAACACAAAGATAAGTTAGGTTTATTGAGAAAGAGCAGCTCATGAGGTGATTTATAGTGAATAATAGGGGTGGTAAAAGATTAATAAGATAAATGGCAGTGAAAAGAGGCATCATACCAAAATGATTTAGGAAGAGAGACAAGGATTAGAAGAGTATGACTAGTATCAACAATGTGAAGAATCTTTTGCTTAATAAGGCCATTTTTGTTGTGGAGTAATAGGACAAGAGATACGATATGTAATGTCGTGAGAAGTAAGAAAGCAAGTAAAGGCACATTTGATGAGTTCAAAAGCTCTATTACATTGAAAGGTTTTAATAATGGTAGAAAAGAGATTTTCAACTGCTAATTTAAAAGTTTGAAAGTGAGAGAGAGCATGAGATTTCAGAGTTAAGAAACATAACCATGAGTGGTGTCTTAATAGTGAGATCCTTTACAAAATGGGTAAATAGGTTAAACTCATTGAGACATGAATTGTCTTTAACAAAATTTTCAACTGAGAGCAGAGTAGTAGTATGTTGAGGAACAACTGAAACATTAGTAAAATGTAGTGGATAGAGTGGAGTATAAAGAGTAAAATTAACAGTAAAAGAAATAAGAAGTATGTGACCGTTGCTAACAATCACTTAAATTGGACCATTGCATAGTGCTTCAGATTCTATAAGTTGAGGATTGGGTGTTATGTGACTGGTAGTACTAGTGTTAGATAGAAATTCGGTGAGAGTGCTCAAAGAGAATTTGGAATTTTTAGAAGGATTTTAAATGTTTAGGGTAGCTAAGGGTATAGAAAGAGTTTTGTAACCGATTGAAAGTCTGAAAGGATGGTTTTGAGATTCAGAGTACCGAAAATGATAGTGGGCTACAATATGTCCCTATTTAAAACAAATTTGGCATTAAGATGATGGTTTATTATTGTAATTGGAGCAGGGAAAGGAGAATCATTTTTGGGTTGGGCCTAAGAAAAGTAATGGGCTGAGTAGGAAATCTAGTTGGTGGATGGGTCAAGGGAGAACATTGGTCCATTTGAGGAAATTGGCCCAAAAAAGGATGTTATCCTATTCGGGCTACTAGTAGAGTCCATCAACCTATTGGAGAAAAAGCCCAAACTAAGAAAATTAGGGTTATTTGAGGGCCAAGAGGATTAACCTCTTCGACCATTGTTGCTATTATGCTCTCTAGTGGTACGGTGGCTAGTGTAAGAAGAGGTGAATATTACACTAGCTATAACAGAGCGGTTATGTTTATGATAGGACTAAAGATGCTGCTCATGGATGAGTAGCTTCGCTCGTAGTTTATCCAAGGAGATAAGTGTTTTGCAATGCTCTGTAGTAGTGATAAACGATTTTTGTCAGAGGGCAAGCCATTGAGGGTGAAAAGCATAAGATCGTTGTTATAAATGGTGCCTCTAAAGACGACCAGCTCGTTAATAGTGTGGGAGATGGTGGAGAGATAGTGATCAATGTGGATCCTTTCTTTAAGGGATGGAGTTTTCACCTTAAAATGGATCTATAAGCATTTTTAATTGAAAAATCAGGTCTAGTTGAGTTAGGCTTGGGCTTGATCAGAGCTACCTTAGGCACCTCAGGATCGAGCATTCCATCTCTAGTTGGATTGTTGTATGAAATGTTTTTTCAATCCAACTTAAATATCATGTGTTGTGCACTCTCATGCTTGTGCACAAGGGTGACCGGCATAACCTTGTGCGCACCCTCACACTTATGCATGAGGGTGACAAGCACAAAGGTGACTGGATGACAATGCTATGAGATTTTACTTTAATTTGTTTATGATAATTATTATTTAATTTTTTTAAATTTTAAGAATAATAAATGAAAATTTGTTCAAATATTAATTTAGTTAAAACTTTAAAAAAATAATTTATAATAATAGCATACATTTACATCTCTTGAATTTAATTTATTTGTAGGTTTAATAAATATTTGATTGATTTTAAATTTAATGTCTACATAATAAAAAATAAATTAAATTATAATGATGGTATGATTAAATTCATAAAAATTTAAAATTAAAAAGATGCAGTATTTTTAAATTTTACTATTTTAACGAATGCACAACTAATATAATTAATTGATTATATTACAAAAACTATTAATTATATCAAATTTATTAGTTAAGTGTATTGAAACAGGATGAAAAATTTATCAATCATATAATCTATATAACAATTAAAGATAAATAAAATAAATTAATAAGATTTAGTAATTATATGAAAAGTAATTAAAATTAATTGTATTTAAATAATATGTATTATTATTTATTAAATTGTACGAAATATGAAGGTTTCACGGTGTGATGGTTGAGTCACACCCGTGACATCAAACTAAACTCACCGGCGCGGGTGTGATCATAAATGTCACACCTGTGACACTTAATCAGACTGTCACAGAATGTCACGGGTATGACATTTACGGTCATGCCCATGACTACTTGTTAAACTGTCACAGGGGTGACCTTGGATGTCACACCGTGAGAGTCATTTACTAAAAAAATAAATTAAATTATAATGATGGTATTATTAATTTCATAAAAATTTAAAATTAAAGAAATACAATAGTTTTAAATTTGTAGGTTGTTTTAATAAAAATAAAGTTCATATTAAAATGGAAAAGAAATTTATTTTAATTTTCAACCGTTTTATTGTTTTAATGGGATTCTTTAATGAACAAAATATAATTTCGTTTTAATCATATTTAAGGCAGTAGTAATCAACCAATATGATTTAAGTAATACAAGGTGACGGTTCTCATTTAACAACAAAAAACCATCATGAGGATCATTCAATAAAAGCCATGGATATTGAAAGTTTCCAAGTTTAAAAGTATACAATTTACATGGTTATTTTTCTGAAAGAAAAAGAATATGACAATTTAGGTTTTTGTTACTGTCGTTAACATCTGCACTTGAGCTGTTGTTGCACTTGAGCAAATTGTTGGTTCATCTTCGGAGAATCTTTTATGAAGACATTGTCTAACTGTGGAAGAAGATTCAACAATATCTTTTGAAATTATAAAGAAAAAATTATGTTATATATAGAATATAGAGGAGTTTTTATTAACAAAAATGGTAAATAGATAGACAAAAATGACAATATAATTAGCGTTTTAAAAAAGTTTGTATATTTGGATAAACAAAAAAACGAATAATTGAAGGAATAAATAAGGAAAAGTAGAAATTGAATAAATAAATAATGGCGAATACCTGAAATTGGGAAAGTTGTAATGTCAGCGGTGTTATTTTGATCGTCCACTGAGATTTGATCATCTTTTTCAACGGAAGTTGAAGCATTTTCTAATTCGTTATTGTCGATTTCATGGTAATACATAACAGTAAAGCGTTCTCTTTCATCCCCGACAAAACACGTACAAAATTAATGTGAAAAAGAAATGTCTTATTTTTCAATTCATCGTGCACTTTTTCCAGAGGAAGTACCATACTCTTATCATGCAAAGGTAAAAATGTAAATTTTTGGCTATAATATAATAAAGATATTTTTATCATCGTTATATTAGATCACGCCTGTAATAAATCCAACTAGTATAACCTGGTTGTAATATTCCATTGCTTGAATTGCAGTAAAGTTGAGAAGTTTTTCAGCAAGTTCGCCAAAAATAAATGCTGTGATAGTACCTGTTTCATCACTCAAATCCATATCATAGCGGCATCTATGCTCGCAATAGAAAGTTAATTAGAATATATATGTTAATCAGATATACGGGAAGGTTGTATAACAACAAGATCTAATTCGACGAAGAAGAATTAATAATAGCGTGTGTTATAAGTTACAGTTGTGAAGAAAGTAGGTATGAGAGGTACGAGTTAGAAGCCACGAGGTGGCTTACAAGTATGTGATAACCATAACCTTCAAATACTAAACGTTAATAGTTTTGGAAATAAAAATCTTTGCGTATAAAATGGAGAACAAGAATAAGCTAACTAGTAAATTGAAAAGACCAAGGAAAAAAGGAGAACCTGGGTTCAGCAGGAAGTTTTTCTCGGCAAGAATTACAAGTGAATGGAACTCCGTAAGTAGCAACTGTAGAACAAAAGCATTTCTTGCATGCCATATACCAGTACTTTTGCAAGATGTGTTGAAAGGAAATATTAGCTTTAATCCATGTTGCCTATAAATATATAATAAGATTTTCATTAAATAAGTGAATATCAAATAAGTAATGATAGTGAGAATATAAAATGTATTTACCTTACTGGTAGAGTTCAAGAAGATGATTTTTATTATTTTCTTATGTGATCCAAAAGATATATCATGATTACATCTCAAATAAGCTTGTTGATTAATAAGGTTTTTCAGTTCTTTATTATTTCATCGTGCCCTGAAACAGAATAATTATAAATATATAAGCATGAAAATATCATAAAATTTGTGTAAAGTTTGATTATTGGTTGAAGTTAAAATAATAAGGTACTAATTTTTAAGCTCCGTAACTTCTTCGATTGGTGGATTAACAAGAATTGCTGAGTCAAACCAGGTAGATAATGCCACACCTAAAATTTTTCAGTAGTAAGATAAAAAAAATACGTAATAAAATGTAACAGTATAATGAAGAAAAAATAACAATACCATTATAGAAATTGACTTTCAGCCTGCGACAAACAATTATCGGATAAGAATTTAAAGATTTTGTAATTTGCTGTCCTTCGTTGGCAATGAAAGAATCCGACATTGAAAGTATAATTGTCTCTTGTCTAAAATAGAAAAATGTTAAAAAAACAAAGCAAAAATTATATGAGTTTTTCTGAGTATAATTGTTCTGTTGTCTAAAATAAAAGAATAAAGAAAAACAGAAAATGTATGTTACTGCCTGTTGGCAAGGACAAATTTTTGCACAGTTGAATGTTTTTTGTCTTTGTTGATTTCTTTCTAATCCAAGACTTCAAGAACGATAGCCAAAACATCTATCACATGTTAAATATAAATATGATTAAATATAACAGAAAGAAATAATTAAGATTGTATAAACAAATAAAATCAGGTCCTAACCAACTAATTTTTGAGCCCTGTTAATAGTAAAGAAATTGTTAACTATTAAATTTAAATAAATGAACATTGAAAAAGAAGAAAGTGTAATCGTCATACCTCATAATCAACAAAGATAAACTTTTGTCTTTTTGACGGTGAGTTAGGTGATTTGATAATATGCTACTTTTCTTGCACAATTACTTCGCATGACCACCACTGAGCATGGGGTAAATTTTTTCTAATGAATGAAAGTTTTTCCATCTTGAAAAATCTGTTTAATAAATTAATCAGTGGAAAAGAACTTTTTTATAAGAAATAAAATTATATTAACTTGAATAAACCAATTAATATACCTTCTGACAAGTTTGTATTTTATAATTTGACTAATTGAAATATTTAGTGGAATATAATATTTCTTATCTTTTGATCAAACTTTGAAGAATCAAAAGTTCTCGGAATAATTAGAATTTTAACTGATTCAAGAGTGCGAGCTCTTGATAAAGCTATATACAATTGTCCATGTGAGAACACAGGTTAACGGAGATAAATTCCCACATAATCAAGTGTTTGACCTTGATATTTGTTTATGGTCATTGCAAAACATAAACGAACAGGAAACTGAGTTCTGAAAAAAGGTATCCCATTTTTTTCGTTATCAGAAGACTGTAAGGGAATTTTAGGTATAAAAACAATTTTTGTTTGTGAGGTCCGAAGACAATTTCTGCAGAAATTGTATAATCTTTTAGTTGTCTGCATATCAACCTTGTCCCATTGCATAAACCACCCTCAGTTGGATTCAAATTTCTTAGCAGCATAATAGGGGAGCCTTCTTTGAGTAAGAGTTTATGAGGAGGTAAGCCTTTTGGATTCAAAGAATTTAGAAAATCTTCATAATCTGCTTGATGCCTCCGATCAATAGTTTTGTCAGAAATCATGTATGAATGCATATTTCCTGACAATCTGTTAATCATGATCTTGTTAATTTCATTAACACAACTGTTTGTTGGACATAGCACACATCTATTAATCATCTGGTATGGATAAGATGAATAGAAGCTCAGATCAGGGAAGACACTCTTAAGTAATCTGGTCAGGATAACGGTGGATCAGAAAAATGAATTTGGACTTTTTGAAACGAAGCAAAGTAAAATATACAACAAAGAATGTATTAATATGTTAAGAGACTTGTCCTTGCTATCATAAGGAATAACTAGTTATTTCGGTAAGGATATTTGTTCTTGTTCATCAATTGGTTCAATGCCTTCTCCTACACGTAATAAAAATTCAAAAAAAGATGGATTTGATATAGCTCTCATATTGATCATCAAAGAGAATTTATGCATGTGTTGCCAAAGATGTGAATTCAAAAGGCTTGAACCAATGAGCTGTCTTTTTGTAGCTTGGTCAATAACAGGTAAACTTTGACAAAAATCACCACCGAATACGACAATTTTGCGACCAAAAGGTTCATTGGAATCCATGATATTATGAAGTAAATCATGAAATGCTTCAATCCTTTCTCGTTTTGCCATGGAAGCCTCATCCCATAAGATAAAACTACATTCAAAGATCAATTTTCTAATACTGCTTTGCTTACTGAATTGACAAACTTTTTTCTTTGCAAAATTAAGGGGGATTTTAAATCTTGAGTGAGCTGTCCTGCCACCAAGAAGGACTAATGCTGCAACACCTGATGTAGTAACAACAATTGTAATATGTCCTTGTGATCGTAAGTTTGCAAGGAGAGCTCGATATAAGAAAGTTTTCCCTATTCCACTAGGACCATCAATAAAAAAACTTTATCATTTGAAGTCGATGTAGAATCCAATATCAAATCAAATATGTATTTCTGTTTGTCATTCAACCTTGATTGTAATAACAGGTCTTCTAGATCAACTTGTATCCTTCTCTCACTTTGTATTTCTTTAGTTTGTTTTTCATGATAATCAACACGAAATTCATGATCAGCAAAATGGTAATCAGCTAAAGTCTTCCCCATTTGCTCCAAAGATTTATTAATATCTTCAAGGACCATTTTTGTAATGTCATTAGATGTATAACTGGTACAAGAAGAAGCATACTGATAGTCAGAACAAAGGTTGTTTTTGAATGTTTTCCAAAGCTGCTTAGGATTAGTTGGTGAACAATAGAACAGAAGTGTAGTAAATAAAAGTCTGAGCGATGTTGGCATTTGAAAGATAACAGTCTCTTCAAGAGTTTGTTGTGTATAAAAATTAGACGTTAGCAATCCTAAATGTAGTGCAGGCCTTCTGAAACATCTTCTTTTTTCACCATCAACAGTCAATAAGTCATCAAATGATGTTGATCCTTTAACATGTGTGAGCAATAATCTTAGATAATACCTTTCTCCTTCTCTAGGGTCAACAGTAACCAATCTTCCTATAACTTTTCTTCGACTTCTTTGTGTCCATGTTTTTGATTTCTGATTCCAAACAAAATATTCAGGAAAATCTTTATACAAACATCTGATCTCTTTTTCCTTTTTATTTGTTAAATTCATTTTAAAAAATTCAGTCAGCATTATTTTTGAGAAGTCAATCTTTCTTAACAAATGGAAAAGATCTTCATTTCTATTAAAGAAAATCAACTGATGATCCGGGAGATGAACTTGCAGCATGTAAACTGATGGATGCATTTCAGCGAGGCGAAATTCATATATACGCCATAAAGCTTCAGGGGTGAAATCCAACGGCCTTCTTGGAAATTACTTATCTCATCAATATCAGTTGCGCTCTGTTGATTGACAATACTAAAGTTGACAAGATCATGGCCCTTAAAAACATATTTGTATAAGTATTTGACAAGCTTCACAGTTGAACATATCTTGACGTTTATGTGGCAATCAATTATCATCCAAAGATACGGATTGTGAGGAACCACTCATCTGTTATCAATCTCTTGTCTGCAAATTTTAGCTCTCCCACCATTATCTCTTCGTCTATAGCATGGATACCTGTCCTCACCATGAACAGTAAAAGGAGCAAAATTCTTAGGATAATGATTTTTACACACACCATTTCTCATGTAAGGTAATCTTTATTCATAAAACCACAAGGACCATGAATCATTTGTTTAATGACAAGAGAATATAACCGACAATTTTCATCAGGATTTGGTATCTCAGCAGATGTGATCTGATCGTAGGAATTTGGATTTAACAATTTAGAATGTGGCTTAAGTATTAGCAATAGATGAGCATGAGGGAATCAACGCTTTTGAAATTCAATTACATAAACAAATGTGGCAACATCTCCAAAGATTTGTTTTTTCATCAACTCATTCTTGAAAATTTCAAATTTTGCTCTAAATACACTAGCCAATAAATCTGATCGTCGATCTTATGCTTTTTCATGAAATTTGAGATTTTCTTATATTTCTCTCGACATAGGGTTGCAAGTCATGGTAAGAAAAGTATCAGGTTTACCATATTTTTGTACCAAAGCCATTGCATCAAGATAACGTCGTTTCATGTCCCTAAGACCACCGATAAATGAAGTTGGAAGTACAACTCGACGACCAATTCTTGAACCTTGTGTTTGACTAATACTAACACTATCCAAAACACCTTGTAATATTTCTGTCCATATCTCATTTTGTCTTTTTCTATGAAAATCAAGTCGAGATGTTTCAATCTTTATATAAGTTCTCACAACAAATTGCTGAAGCAATTTGAAGCTATGGAGTAACATAGATTCATCATCTTCTCTCATTTGGAGTCGATAATAGTAGTATTCTCTAGCGGAAACAAAACCTTCTTCGAAGAATGCTTCATCCGTAGCTAGTAGGAAAGAAGGTGACTTTGATAAATATCTTCAAAAAGATCAAACAGGAAAAGAAACTTGTATGTGTTTTCCACAGTAAACAATTCAGGTACATCAGTGAAAAAGTTTATACGAGCATGAATTCCCTTATTAAAGACATTGCTCCTGTTTGTATTTGAAATTAACAGTTTGATTCCACGATGCCATCCAAATTCTCCATGAGGAAATAACAGAGGATATTGAAGATGATCATAACATGCATAATAAGATTGAATTCTATAACTTGGACTCGAGCGAGCATAGAATTGGATGTGAGGACATTTATCAATGTGTTCATTATCAATCTCAGTCCATATAGCAGCCACTTGTGATGCAGTAGAAAGATTATAAACACGTTGAACAAGCCCAGGATAACACTTTAGGATTATTGCATGATTCTCAAGCGATGAAATCTCCCTAATACTTCGAAAGAATTTGGCATAAAGATTCTCTTTTAGAATCGCCATAATCTGTTTCAATGTATTTTTGCAAAGTTTATCACAAGAGTTAGCTCTTCTTTTTAGTTCTTCATCAGTATCAAAGAAATAGAGTTGGATTCCAGATACCTTATCAGATGTTGAAACTAAAGTGTCAATAAAATGATAAACTTGACCTTGGACATGAAATGTATAAATTCCTTTCTTGTTTTTTGTTAGTTCCCGATTATACCTAGCTCCATAAGAAGTAAAAGCTAGGTCATTATTATATGTACGAACATTCTTTCTGAAATGGTCTAATTCTTCATCATTGTCAATAAAAAATCGTTTCAAAGCATATGGCATTTGAGGGTCAACAATAAAAATTTGTCCTGATGAGCAACAGAACGATGGAAGTTCAAGATAAAATCTTTTCGCATTACAATGTTCACAATTTGGAACAAATCGAAGTTGTTAAGCCTCAAGAGGCAAATTTTGCAACGATGCTAACTTTGAAGAAGGATGACGGTTTATCCCTTTATAAATGTTGATATTGTCTAGTAATGATATCACAAATATTAAAAATATACGTAATAAATTTTATACCTAGATTATCAACACGTGTGATTGAGTTAGGTTGGATTGGAAAAGAAGGTAGCGTTACATTAGATGCTTGCCACCTTGATATGGTATGAATAATTTCTTCTTGTTGGAGAGAAGAATGAGCTGAATCAACAGAATTCATATCAAAATGGAGAGATCTATTTTCTAACAGTTGACAAGTTGATTGGTGAAAATACAATTGGCGGTTGGAAGGTTCAGTATCAACAGAAGAATCTGAATGTTGATTATTGACTGCTTGACATACTACAGGTAAAGTAGTGCATCTCTTTTTTACATCACGAGTTTCTCTGAATCATCGTAAAAATTCTTGCTTTTCATTTTCTGGCATTTTAGCATACCTTTGACGTCTTTTGGCATTTTTATCCATATATGAAGTTAGACAATATTTACATTCTTCATACATCCATGTGTAATATGATTTAGAAAATTTTAAATATTGTCGCTATAAAAACATGAGAAATATATATATAAATTTATACTATTTATATTATTAAATATATTTTCTTAATAATATTAAATAAGGTTAGAGATATATATAAAAATATATTTCTATTGTAAAATTTTTTAATGATGCTTAGATACATCAATAAACGATGACTAAATGCTTACAAATAACATCATTAAAAAATGAGGCAATAATTTCATTTATATGGATGAATATAAGAGAATCCATTTAACAAATCATATATTTAATAAACAAATTATCATGAATCAATAATATTTACTGTATTAGTGAATACAACAAAAAACATGTAAGAAACGACATGTTTTAGAAAGCAATTTAATAATACATTAAACAAAACAAGCAAATGAAGAAAAAAAAAATGGCCATCATACCAACGAGTAAGAAATATAAACAAATTATATATATTAAATTTTTGACAAAATGAGGCATACCTGATTATTGCAACAATGAACAAAGTACTGGTAGTAGCGAATAATATGAAAACCTACAAAATTTTAAAGCAGAAATATATGGTTATAATTTATCAGAATAAGTCTTTTAGATTAATAATTTTTATATTTAAGATATAAATGGATGAAGTAAAATAAGAAATTAAAATGCTTTAATATAAATTAGTAAAAAATAAGTAATAAGTCAAAAAATCATAACTTTCAAATAAAAGTCTCCTTGTAGCAAACGGTTAAAAATATGTACATAACAGTTGAGGAAAAAAATGTAACAGTTGCAATTTATAAATATGACAAGAATATCAATTTTCAAATGTAAAAATCAAGATAATATAGTCGTAAAAATGTAACACCTGTTATGTAATTATATAAAGATGAATATCGCAAAGATGATGTGTGAAATATTCGACTTGAACACAAAAGTTGATCAGAATTTAATAGACTGAATATGCAGGAATGCAAATTAACATTATAAATTTGCAACCTCTTTTTTGCCGAAACTGGAAAGCTGAGTGTAATCTCTTTGTTCCTGAATGTTCGTGAATGTAGAAAGCTGAGTCGAAGACAATATAAACTTTTTATAGTTTGAAGATGGAAAATTGTCTTTGGAGAACTGAGGTTAAAGAAGTTATCCTTGGAAAAGAAAATATAAAGAGGGTGTAATAATTATCATTTCAGTTATTTTAATGAAAAAGAGGCTGAGGAAGATGGGTGATTATAAACGAAGACGGCTCGATGTGTTTGATATTGATTGATTGAAAGAAATCATTTATATA
>JAOQML010000007.1:20108673-20125743 GCA_027568935.1 Erythroxylum urbanii | reverse complement strand
CAGGAAAAACGATATAGAAGATTTGAAGCCGATATTACATTAAATAAAGCAGTATATAGAATCTTAGCATCAACTCTAACATGTCATGGATTATGAGGCAGATCCTAAGCAATAGAGAATGGATGCAAGTTCTGAGGGACATAATTAATGATGGGAAAAGTACCTCTTTTTAGTTCACATTGGCATCCTCTCGGTCCCCAATATAAACCAAGTTCCTTCCATCCCTAAGGACTTTGATTCAACTAAAAACAAAGGTCCAATAATTGATTAAGGATAATCAATTATCTTGGCCGTTTCATTCTTATAGAGGACTGTAAGACATAATTAGCATCATACAGATTGAACTCATCCGAGTCTGATATAACTCCATAGTCAATTGAGAAATCTCAAGAATTTTCTACAAGATCATGCAAGAATGTCATAATGGAAACTCCATATTTCTAATAAAAGATGCAATTAAGTTCAATATCCTAAGTTTGCAATATGAACTTTGCATGCACCATGTGGAGGACATTTGCCACCTTCTCTTTAAGTTTTAACTTATGATCATAGATATGGAATACGATCTCAAAGCATCTTGATGTCGAATGCAAATCCGACACTTGTGTTTTGTTCTGATTAATTGATGAACACTAGTTATCATTACATTTTATTTATTTATCTTAAAAATTCTTTCCAATAAAATGCCTATGACTCACTTTAAAACAAAAATGGCTAGTTTTGAGAACAAAAGATGTACAATTTTAATATAAATTTACTAATTTATTATTTTTGTTATTTAAAATATTAGCAATAAAAATTGAACTTATATTTATCGTGTCAAACCAAATACTAAACAAATATTACTTCTGATCCAACCAAACATTTTAGTATTTACAATATTATAAAATAAAAAATCAAATAATTTTAAATAGTAAAAATGTTTAAAAATAAAATTAACTACACCTACGAGGTTTAGCCCGAGTTTGAGTTGAGTCAAACTTAGAAATAAGAGTGAACAAAAAAGATAGCTTTATTTACATTCCAAAAATCTCTCCCCACCAAGATCCTTTATTCCTTATCCAAAGCGATAATCCTCTAACTCAATCCCTCAATTTGCAATTTTCTATAATTAGCCCCCAAAATCTATTTAGTATTTACAAAAACATATATTAGGGCTTTTCTTTTTTGCTTCTTCTTCACTATTGTTTTCCTTTTTGTCTGCCTATAATGGACGTTCAACCTCCCTGCACTTGTACCTTACATCAAAATCGCTGCCATCTTTGCCGCGGTGTCTCCGCCGCGTCAGGCTCTAACCTTTCCGCCACGGAAAACGCTGTGGAAACTGAAGGCAGTCGAGTTCTCGATTGTGTTCCTAAATTGGTTGCTGGTGCTATTTCCGGAGCTCTAACGGGGCTCTTTGCTATAGGTTGTTCTTTCAACGTTATTTCTATTCTGATGTGCATTGATTTGATTTTGGTGTTCTGAAAGATTGGTGACTTCTGTAATCATGGATTTTACTTGACACGGGTTCTGCGAATTATAATCGCAAGAAATCGAAGTTCTGTTTCTTAGAACCGTTAGGTGTTACAAAATCAAATGTTGAAAATTTCTGGTTCTTGTAAGGATACCCGTTTTCTCTTTCCCTTTTAAATGCATCATAGAAAATTCCAATTCAGTTCTAAGGTTTGTATAGAGTAGAAGTTTTGATCTTGCAAAAAGTGAATTTGTGTTAGTTCTCGGGTATTCATAATATATGCTGAGTAACGGTGTGGTTGAACGTGCTATTATGCTAAAAAAAATATTAAACTTTGTATGGTTGTAAAGCTTCTCATGTTCTTATTATGACGTCTTTTAGTCAAAAAAAAAACACACACACACACACACGGATACATATTTTTGCCTATATGTGTTTTCGGATTCTTCATAATACATGTTCGCATTCTCCTGCAGCTGGAGCATTCACTGGGGCTGTTACTGGTGCTTTAGCCAGTAGGGCTTCTGATTTCGGTGTTCTTCGCGGAGCTGGATTGGGGGCCATTGCTGGTGCGGTGCTTTCAGTTGAGATTTTAGAGGCTTCTCGTGCTTACTGGGGCTTGGAGGAGTCTGGTTCACGGGGACCATCATCTATGGTTAGTCTCATGTTCTTTGGTTGTGCATTTACTCTCTTTCCTTGCTTATGTTTTCCCCACAGGCAATGCTGGGATTAATCTCTATTATCGAGGAGGAGCACGTCCTCGAGATCTGAAATTGTTCGCATATGGTGTATAGATGTGCATGTAGATGTGGCATAAAATGTGACCTGCATGGTGATTATTCGACCATGCTTGAACCCAGCTAACTGACTGGTTGCTAATTGATTATCTTAAATGTTGTTATATCCTGCTTTTTTCATATGACACATTTTGCATGAATTTGTCTTTCTGTTTTAGTTTCTTGGAAATTGAACTTTTATGTTGTTTTTGTTCCAGGCAGATTTCATAGAGGAACTTATCCAAGGGAGGTTTGTCGATGACCAATTCACGCCAGCAATGTTAAATGCTTATCATTGGCAGGTATGGTTTATATTCTGATTAAACAACCTGCTCTCTCCCTCTCCTCCCTTTTCTTTGTTTTTTGACATGTTTATCTATTTCTATTTCTTCTTCTTGTTATTTTGTCTCCTGCATGCCAAAGTGTTAGAGATTGAATGTTTTCTTGGATTTTTGAGCCTAATTGTATGCATGTTTAACCTAGAGGTTGTAGACCTTCCAAAAGTACCTATCAAGATGCATGCATTATCATATAGTAGATTAAAGATACTAATGATAGGGGGTTGTTTTCCTTGATGCTGTATGTACATCAAAAGCATATCTGCTTGAACTCGGGTGCTGATTTGTGTGATCAGACAGTTACCCCTTGCATTTGGAGACTTTAATTGTTGCAGGTTCAGACCACGCCTTCATACTTATCACAGACATTAATGCACTGTTTGGGTAACTTTTAGCATTTCAAAATGTTAAACCTGTAGTAACACACTTCTCTTCAGCGGGCATTTAGACATCTAATTGAAATTAATTCGTAACTTTGATTGGATTCTTATCCACCTTGTTCTGGGTGAGCAGGTCACACTGTCTAATATAAACCATGATGAGTCCCAAGATATTTATGAAGTTTCAACCAGAGGATTGTCAAAAACTTCTCTGAAGGACTTACCATCTTATGCTTTGGATCAAACTAAAGCAAAGCAGTCCATCTGCTGCACAATATGCTTGCAGGTTCCTTCCCTCTCAAACTCTCTTATTTTTGTTACATTCTGTTTTTCAACAAACACACAGATGAGAGATTGGTCCATGTATGTACATGATTAGTAACTTAGTTCTGTTTTCTATTTCCCCCTTAAAGTTTTCTTTAATGACATTTGGCCTCTTCCCAGGATATTGAAAGTGGGGAAATTGCAAGGAGTCTGCCCCGGTGCCTTCATACATTCCATTTGGCTTGTGTGGACCAGTGGCTTGTAAAACAGGGTTCATGTCCCATTTGCAGGCAGGATATGTAGGTATTTTAGCTCGTGATTTTGTATATATGTCAATATCAGTGAGGTTGAAATCTGAATACCAGATAAGACGGATCAAGAGTCTGTAGCATATAGTAGTCATGGGTTAGAAACACTAGGCGATGTATACATGTAGTAGCAAAGTGTTTTTTTGACGTTCATTACCAAAGTCCTGAAGTCGTTGCAAATCTTTATATCCTTCGCTCTGTCCATATATAAATCGCGTAGATATTTCCCTTTAAAATTTATGATTGCCAATCCAGGATACTGGAGAGTGGCGTAGCAATATTTTTGCCGGAGCATAACTTGAATGGCTAGTAATTAGTTAATTATACAGATGTCTGAGACCAAGAATTCAGTAATGCAAGGGTAGGATTTATTCTTGCAGTATATTTGGGAGATAATACTCATTCCTCCGTATCTATGTGCAATGTGCTGTGCTCTGTCAAATACATTTTTGACTGATTTATGAAAGTTGAAGCTTGAAGTAACAGTTGTTTGGTTTAATATACAGTTCTCCATCCTTTCCTGAAGCTCATCCCTTAATAGATTAACTTCAACATATAACCTGCTCTAGATGGTACAAGTGTTTCTTTGTCAATTGCTTGTTATCACTTTTCTCATTGGTTTCTGGCTTAACTATAAAAAGATATAAGAACAATATGTCATAGGATAATGCTTAGTAACCTGACAAGTGGTGTCCCAGTGGTAGCCCGACAATACTACTCGACTTTGTACTTCATAGTACAGGGCTACCACTTATTCGACCACCTAGTGGTAAGCTGGTATGGAAAAATTATGCAAAGAATAATCCTTGGGTGGAAAACGCCAGTACCAGGAATGCTATCTAAGTGTTTTTGGTTTAAATAGACTAGTTCTGCCGAAAATAACCAGAGGATCTTTGAGAAGCTATGCGGTATAAAAAGATGCTCTAGGTGAAAGTTTCTGTTTTAATCGTGTTCTAATTGTGTTTCATATTTCAAAACAAATGTGAAAAATTAAAAGTGTAGGAAACAAACGGAACAATTTATTGTTGGAAAATCGTTGGTATATGTCAACATTATTGAATTCCTAAAAAGTATTTGGTACATGTATTACATGCCCTATAGCCTTCTGACTGCAGGCTTGATTTCTAAGGTTATCTTTGAGAACAAAGAAGCTCAACCAAGATGACAGCAAATCTTAATGCACACAGGTAGCAGTACCATGCTTTCTACTTGGAGTCTTATATCTGCAATACAGAGTAACCAACCTGAATGAATTTAGTACTTGTGGAACATAATCAAGACCATTTTTATCAAGAATTAAGATTGAATCTGAAGGACCTTCTGTTTATATTGGTAACATACCATACAACGTAGAAGAAATAAATTCAATACTCACAAACAATAAGCACACTTCATTTATAGTCGAAATTCTAATGCTCCAAATAGATATTGGAAGTAATGATCAACCTTATGTGGTAAGGATAGACTAAAAAAGAATTTAGGAAATGATTTTTTGGATCATCTCTGCAGAACTTTCCAAGAGGAATCAGAAAGCAGAAAAATTTGAGAATGTGTAAGAAGTCACGTACAATGCATGAACGAGAAAGATATCACACTTTGGCCCAATTTTGGCTGATCGTATTTACACCGCTACTGCTAATGGCTTCTTGCCGGTTTTAATTCCTCTTATAGCTGTAAAAACAATTTGAACAATTCTATTAAATTAGGTTGAAGAACATTCACTTATAAGCATTAGAAAAAATTACGATTGTCTTTGACCACACCTTCAGCGTAATCCTTGGCTTTAAATACAGCTGAACCAGCAACTATAGCATTAGCTCCAGCCTCAATAACCTACAAAGAAGTGAAAATAGAACTTCTAATGAAAATTGAAACGTAGTTTCATAACTTAAAGGAGTATGTTGGATGCTGTTGTATAGTTACTATTAAAACAATAACGAACAATGCATTTATGTCAGCTAAAGGATGTCTGTAGTATACCATATAAGCATTAATCAAGACAAAATAACATTGTTCTCCAGTCAAGTTGGAGAGCGTGGATACTTTATGTTTAGATCCCTTGAATCCTTTTCCGCTAACAGCAAATCAAAGGATGTCAAGAGCAACTATTTGAAGAAATTTAGCCTCAAAGAAAGGTGTGGAGTATCTGAGAGTCTTCAAACATCATTCGATGTCTCTTATTTCCAACAGTTGATATAATATGATTAATTCATCATAAAAATTTTAGTGCAGCCAGCAAGAGAGAGGACTTCTCTCAAGGAGTCGCTCAACTGCTACTCTTTGGACGAAGATGAGCATGTCTTTTAGCAAGGATTTAACTGGTCTTAAAATCTCAAGTAGTATCACATAATCTGAAGTTTAATATGTCAGAAACCTTATATGCATTTTTGGGACCAACTCCACCATCGACCTCAATCCATGGATTCACTCCCTGTGAACAACAGCATGATGCAAAAGCTTCTCAGTCAACAGAATAAACAGCAAAGTGTCACAAATACATATGAACATGTTCAAGGATAGAGTTTGTTTCACCTTTTCTACACACATTCTCCTCAAATCTGAGATTTTCTTCACTTGGCTCTCAATGAAGCTCTGCCCACCAAAACCAGGGTTCACAGACATAATTAAGACCAGATCAACCACTGCAATAAGACAAAAAATGAGCACACAATGTCAGAGTGCAGTTCCTTCTAAATGCATGAAAGATTTTGCTGATTATTGAGTGCTCCATACTTGTTTTTATTCCGACACACTTAAACTTTAGGTAGAAAAAGTACTTTTCAGAAGAGGCTTGGGAAAAATAACCGAACGAGTATGACAGACCTTTTAAATTTAACTATCACTTATCACGTGAGTTTGCATACCACAAGATGCTTTTCTAATTTCTATACTTGTCAGTAGAAGTTGCCAATTGCCATAATTTAAGAGCTATGCAACAAAGCTACGCCTCACACTGTTTAAAAGGTATAAATCCTTTCTTTGTACTAAATCTTTCCCACGTACATCAATGCTGGACATTCAGCAGAGCTCGAATCTGTTTGGGAAAGATTAGGACCTTGACACAGTCAACCTGGAAACAAGAATGGAAGGAAATTTCAAGAAAGAGGGGGTAAAAGAACTTACCATCAAGGACATACTCTATAGTACTCAATGGGGTTGCGGGGTTTAAGACAACTCCAGCTTTAGCGCCGAGGCCTTTTATCTGGTTTACAGAAGCATGTAGCACTCAAAGGAGGATTTTCCAAATGAAACCAAAAATGAAAAGGTATCATGGAGATGTAAGCTAAGGTAATCAAATACAATCAAGCAGAATAAACAATATAAAGCAAGTCAATAGATGGATTCTTTTGGGACACACAAGATCCTCATATAATCTCACTTATAATGCAGGTTGCAAAGCTGATTAAGCAATCATAAGAAATCTTGATAGTTCACTCCAAGGTCAAGATTATGACTCCTCCGAGCTGCTGTTCTAAATGTATATGACTACCCTCACAGACATTAGTGGGAATTCAATACTCCTTAATTAAATTGAGTTTCAATTTAGAAAGTTGCAAGTCAATTTTAAATTGTATTCAATTTGAAATTATAAATGAGTTGTAGTTATTTTTGACAATTTAATATTCTAGTGAGATTTATACTGTAATATTACCTGATTTAGGGTACGGTGCAAATGGATTGTAGAAGATTGCTCACAGTGAACACTAACTATGTCAGCCCCAGCCTCGATAAAATCTGGTACTCGTTGTTCAGGTTCCACAATCATCTAAAGAGCTTCAACATATTAGAAAGCTGGCTTCTACTAGATAATAAAGATAGCAAATAGCATGACACAAAGAAGTGTACCAAGTGTACATCCAAAGGTAGATCTGTCACGGGGCGCAAGGCATCAACCACAAGAGGTCCAATTGTAATATTTGGAACAAAGCGACCATCCATTACATCAACATGAATCCAATCACAACCGGCCTTCTCCACTGCTTTTATCTATATAAAAAGAAAAACAAACTTAGATCCTAAAAGAAGGGCAACATCCTAAAGCCAAAGCTGTTAAGATTGACTCAGTTAAAAGAAAATTAACACTGCACAAATGAATGCACAGTTTTCAATTTTCAGATTGATATCATCGATTTTGTTTCCAATATGTAACACATACTACCACCATCAAGGCACTTCTTATATCCCTCAAAAGATCAAAATAGCAGGTAGCAAAGCACAAAGCACAAAGTGAAACCTGTTCTCCTAACTTCGCGAAATTAGCAGAAAGGATAGAAGGGGACACAATAATATCACTTTTGGAGTACTTGTCAACCCGAGCAGTTGCCTTCACAATGGAATGAACTTTTCTCCTGCATTTATGCATCAAAGTGTACAAACTTGTTTCAGAAACAAATCGCACGATCTCTAAAGCTCTTAAGCTGAAAAGGAAAGGGAATTACCAGCAAAATAAACCTCACAACAAAAAAGAAAGAAGTGATACAGCTGTAGGTTCCATGAACATTAAACGCATATTTGATAGGGGTCATAAGAGAAAAGGAAAAAAAAATTCAATTCCCTAACATGTCAGTAAGCATCTGTTTCCCACATTCGCGATAACCCTAAGATGTAATCAAACAGGAACTGGGTATTGTCGTTGTTTTGAAGAATATGGATCAGAAATTAACCAATCATAAAATGAACATAGACCAAGACACCATCAGTTTGATGAAAGGCCTATCTGAATCTCAACTAGATTCATAGTCGTCAAGCAATTTGACCTTGCCTATACGACACAGGACACCGGAAAAGGAACTTCAAGTTCATCTAAACATAACATCAAGCATGCAAAAAAAAAAAAAAAAAAAACTCTATCTAGCTATTTGTAACCACACAGACCCATGCAATTTTCCTTCACCAACCAATGCCTTCACACGCCGAAATTTCCAATAGAACGGACCACAACCCTGTCAATCACACCCCAAACTCAAAGCATAATCAAATATATATTCAGATATTTAGACAGATAGTTAGACAAGGGAAAGCAGAGTATTGCAGAACTCTAAGCCTCTAAACAAGCAAATTATTCTCTGAAAGCAACCAAAACAGACCCAAGAAAATTGAAGAGGAGAAGAGTAAGGAAAACAAAAACCTTGAAAGAGTGAGCGAATTGGGTCGCAAAAGAAGAGTCTTTTGAAGCTTGACACCGCCTCCAAAACCATTAATCTGGGTTGACGAACACAGAGAAGCTATTGACATTTTTCTCTCTACTCTTCTCTCTGTATACGGTGGTATTTAAAGGTTCAGTGGTGACAGAGGGAACACGAGAAGTTATTTATACATCTTTTGAAGATATTCAGAAGCAAAAATTAACAGGATACCACGTGTCCACTTGTGCTGGAATTTCGGGGTTGTGTTCTTTGCTTATCTAAAATGGTTGGCGCTCTACGATGCTGACGTGTAATTTTATGGGGCACTAGTGATTCTATTTTTTGATTGATCCCATATTACCTCATTTAATTTCCACGCGACACTTAAAGCGTAATGATTTATAATTGGCTCATGATGTAGTTAAGAGCTTTTCTTTGAGAGCATGACCCAAAATGTTATATGGGCCGAAGTCCAGCATTAGAGATGAGACATATAATTATATAAACTTATTGTTGTGCTTTTTCGTAAAGCTTAAGGTCTTTGTTGGTGCTACCTAACATCACCAAAGTCTTCAAAGAAAATTAAAAAAAGAAAAAATCTCACCTGAAAAGGTAGAAACATATAAGAAAATGACATAAAAGAATTGTAAACCTATAAAATTCATTAGAATCAGACAAAGATACAGTGCACCATCTAAATATACAAATGGTTTTCTATAGAAATGATGCATCAAAGCTCGTAATGGTAGCAAGTGGTAGAAGTTGGCAAATTCAACTTGATTGCGTCTTGTTTGAATTAAATGGTAAGGTTTGGATTGAACTTTTTTATTTTTTAAGATAATATTGTTTTATTAAATTTATTTTATTTTTCAAATTTTCAAAAAAAATATTATTGTGGGAACAAACTCAAATAATATTATTTTGGGAACTATAATTTCAATAAGAATTGGTCTTTAAAATTACAACAGTACAATTTTGATTGTATACCACAATTTAGGATTTGCATATGAACCCTTAAGAGGCACTACTTTAAAGATTAACACTATATTTGTCTCCTAAAATTCAATTGTATTTTGTCTTAAATCTATTTTGTTCATATCTATAGCATTATGTTCCACGATGACAGTCCTTGTGACTCAGAAGCAATAATTCATGGACTGTATAACTTAATTTGTATATTATTATGTACAATCACAATTTTATCTCGTATACATCTAAATAGCTTTCTTATAACTATTTTATGTTGCTTCTTTTGTCTTAAGTGAAGTGTGTGAGTTAAAATAAGAATATGTGGACACAACAAGAACATCATTTTTGAGAAATTTTATAATCAAAACTTAATTGTCATTTTTATAATTTCAGACTACTACTTTGTTAATTGTTGAACAATTTGTTCAATTACGTCTAGCCTCTAGGCAATAATTGATGTTATATAAGCATTGAATGAGTTAAATTACTGCATGTTGTGCACTAAAACATAAAACAGCCGTGTAGCTAACAGAAAGAGTCGTTGATGGATTTAAGATAGCAAATAGGTTCAAGGTCTCTCCCCCTCGATGTTAATAGGAGTGATGACTTGTTTAAGGCCTCTCCTTTTTTATCTTTGCATACAATTTCGCACTCTACTCATCATTGGTGAGTTTCTAGCCCTATTTTGAGACTTTAGGTCATCATAGACACCTCTATGGTTCGTGAGGATGATGAACAAGCAAAGATAAGATGAATGAGGCTCTTTTGGGCAGAGACACGATTGTGTAGGGTGCTACAGGTCTGTGTCCTCGACTTATACAATCATGTAGATCGACTATGTAAGTCTTTGGAACTGTGTGAAGGAAGTGTGAAGAGTGAAGACATATGCGGTCGTGTGCATGACATACACGACCATATGTGACGACTATGTAACTCTCTGTAATTGTATAAGTCTGCAACTCAAGTAACATTAAAAGAGACATGGTCACTTACATGGCCGTATATATGACCGTGTATATTACAAAAAACCTAATTTAGAATATAAAAAAAGAGAAGACATAAGTTTGTTTATTGAGAGGTGCAAAAGCACTAAAAAGGAAAAAGAAAACAGAGAGAGAGCAGGTAGTTTTCTTTATTTGATTTATTTTTAGGATTGGGTTGTGAGTTTGTTAATTTACATATCAACTTTGATTTCAACCTTGAATCTTTGTAAGACAAATTATTGTTTTAAGGTGAGAGATCAAAATTTGTAAATCTTTATTTGTCATCAGTGGATTTGCTTGTCGATTTGACCGTATTTGTCCCTCTACTTTGGAGGGTTTTTTAACATAAATCTCTATGATCATTTCTTTATTAAGTTTCTATTTTTGTCACTAACATTATCTAATTAAACTTGGATATAGTGCTTCGTTGCTACGATTAAGTTGACCTCAAAGAGAGATGTGTTTTGGATGTGTTTTTCTCTTATATTCTAACAAGTGATATCAAAGTCATCTTAATGGAAGGTGAAAACAACTTTATTGTCAAGTTGATGTCATCAAACTACTATATTTGGAGGCCTATGATGGAGGATCTTTTGTATTTCAAGGATCTCTTTGATCCTATTGATGTGGATAAAGATGTAAAGGATTATGTTCTTTCAAAACCTAAAAAGATATCAGATAGAGAATGGGAGAAGATGAAGTAAAAAACTCTGGGCATGATTTGATAATGGATTGATATTAGCATATTCAACCATGTGTCTCAAGAGACGGATCCTTAAAAGTTGTGAAAAAACTTAAAAGGACTCTACGAAAGGAATATTGCCTATAATAAGTATCGTGTATGTGGCTCATGTACTGGTAAAGTGGTAGGTGCTAGAGCGGAGTGGAGCGTAAGCGCAACGGAGATATCTGTACGACGTTTTACGGACATACGGATGACATGGCAATATGGTGATGCGTCTTGTTGTAACTGTATAGCAATTTTAGGGTTTTATACAAAAACCTAAGTGCCCCATTTTGTATATGTTGAATAATACAAAAATTAGCCACTTCATTCCCGAGGACGTAGGAAACACACGGTTTCCGAACCTCATTACATTTTGTGTTCTTCTTCTTTGTTTAATCTCTTTTACTGTTAATTTCTTAATAACTAGTATCAGAGCGTGTGGTTGAGATGGCGATAAATCCTATTGCGAAGTTCAACATGACGAAGTTTGATGGAACTGGAAACTTCGGGTTATGGTAATGATGGGTAAACATATAGTGACTACACTCACATACGGGAAGGAAAGATTTGCGTAGAGGAGATCACTACTGCGTTGTTGGGCAACAGAAACAGAACAGTGGTGAGAATTCTCAAAATGAAGGATTATATGTGAAGGGTAATCAGGATCGTGGGAGGAAGGAGAACAAAGATGGCTCAGGAAAATAACATTCAAGGTCTAAGTCCAGAGGAAAGAAAGGCTTGCAGTGTCACTCATGCAAGCAGATAGGCCATTTTAAGAGAGACTGTCTAAACAGGGAGTAGCAGAATGACGAGAAAAAGGGAAAAGGCAAAGATGCAGGAAATTTTGCTAACGTAGTGCAGAGGAATGACTCATAATGCACTGGTGGAGACATGCTCTTAGTATCATCAAGTCAGTTCACGGATCAGTGGATTCTAGATACGGGATGTTCATATCACATAACGCCCAACAGAGACTGGTTTAAATCATAAAGGTCAGGAAATTTTTATTTTATTCACTTAAGAGATGACAAGGCATGTGCAGTTGTTGGAGTTGGACATATCAAAATCAAAATGTATGATGGAGTCATGAGGACGTTGTGTGATGTTAGGCATGTGCCAGAATTGAAGAAGAACTTGATTTCCTCGGGGACATTGCACGCAAAAAGTTTGGAGTATGAATTTGGGATTGGCGGAAGCATCAAGGTTATTAAGGGTGCATTGACTGTGATGAAGGGGATGAAGACTATTGGAAACATCTACAAGCTGATAGGAAACACAGTTGTAGGTGGAACTAACGTTGTGGAGTCAGAGGACAACACTACATTATGGCACATAAGGTTAGGTTATCTCAGCGAGCATGGGATGACAGAATTGTATAACCGGGGTTTATTGCAGAGAGTCAATAGTTGCAAGTTCTGAGTGCTTGGAAAGCATTCTAAAGTGAGTTTTAAGACTGGTAAGCACAAGACAGAACGTATATTAGATTATATACATTTTGATGTATGGGTGGATCTCGCTAGTTTGTCACATTTATTGACAATTTTCTAGGAAGGTTTGGGTGTACTTTATGAAACAGAAGTCAGAAGTCTTTACCAAGTTCAAAAGGTGGAAAGTTGAGGTTGAGAATTAGAAAGGAAGAAAAATCAAGTACTTGAGGTCAGACAATGGTACGGAGTACACAGATTCACAGTTTCAGAAGTTTTGTGTGGAACATGGCATTCAGAGGCACTTTATAGTGAGAAAGACACCACAACAAAATGGAGTTTTGGAAAGGATGAATAGATCCATCATAGAAAGAGCTAGGTGTTTGAGGCTGAATACGAGACTTCCCAAAGGCTTCTGGGCAAAGGCTGTGAGTATGGCGTGTTTTCTCATCAATAAATCACCACAGGTTTCACTGGAAAGGAAAACTGCAGGAGAGGTATGGATAGGAAACATTGTTGATTATTTTAGTTTGAAAATTTTCAAGTGTCCTGCATATGTGCATGTTCCTACTGATGAGAGATTGAAACTTGACTTAAAGTTAAGAAAGTGTATTTTCTTGGGTTATGTAAAAGGAATAAAGAGTACAAGTCTTAGGATCTAGCGGCTAGAAAGGTGGTGATTAGCAGAGATGTTGTGTTTGATGAGAAGTTTACGGTACAAAAGACTCATTAAGAAGTTAGACCAGAAACAAGAGAAAGCAGCACTAGTTCAGGGCTAGTGAAGGTGGAGTTAGAACGGAACATATCAGATGGTGATATGGTAGAGAGTTTTAGTACGAGGGCTGATGGTTCTAGTACACCTATAGAACAGTAGCAGACTATAGCCAGTGTTCAACCTAAATGCACCATCAGACCCCCTGTGAGGTATGGCTTTGAAGATTTGGTTTCATATGCATTCACCATTAGTAATGGAGACCCAATTTCGTTTTAGGAGGTTGTGAACAGTCAAAAGAAAAATGGTTGGATGGGTCCTATGGCGGAGAAGATGGAGTGACACCATAAGAACCAAACTTGGGAGTTGGTTGAGCTTTCTGTAGGGAAGAGAGCTATAGGGTGTAAGTGGGTGTACAAGAAGAAACCCACAGTATCCAAAAAAGAGGGGGAGAGATTCAAGGCTTGGTTGGTAGTAAAGGGGTACTCACAGTTGAAAGGGATAGATTATGACGAGATATTTTCTCCAGTAGTTAGACAAATATCTATCAAGGCAATATTGCCACTAATAGCCAATTGGGATATGCACTTATAATAGATGGATGTGAAGAAAGCGTTTCTTCACGGTAATCTGGAGGAAGAAATTTACATGGTACATTCAGATGGGTTCAGTCAACCTAGATAGGAACACTTGGTTTGTAGATTGAAGAAATTGCTATATGGGTTGAAATAGTCTCCACGATAATGATATAAGCGATTTGACTCGTACATAATCAAGCTTGGAGACATGCGATGTGAGTACGATCGCTGTGTGTACGTCAAGAGCCTTAGTAGTAATTCGTTTATTTTCTGCTACTATATGTAGATGATATGTGATATTCATGATGTGATCGACTTGAAGGCTTTACTGGGGCAAGAGTTTGATATGAAGGACTTAGGTCTAGCTAAGAAGATTTTTGGAATGGAGATTTATAGGGATAGAGACTCTAGAAAGATGTAGTTGTCTCAACGTGGTTAGGTTGAGAAGGTGTTGCACAGATTCGGGATGAATAGTTACAAGCCTGTGAGTATTCCATTGGCGAATCACTTCAGATTGTCTCAAAAGCAATGTCCTAAAACAGATGATGAGGTGGATGACATGTCGAGAGTTCCCTATGCAAGTTCCATAGGATGCTTGATTTATGCGATGGTTTGCACACGACCATATTTGGCATAGGCTGAGAGTCAGGTTAGCAATTTCATGGCATAGCCTAGCAGACAACATTGGGAAGCAGTCAAGTGGATTTTCAGGTATTTATGAGGAATCGTTGATTATAGCATTGTGTTTGGAAGTGAGCGTGGTGATTTGTCAATTATAGGATATGTAGATTCAGTATATGCAGGTTACTTGGATAATAGAAGGTCTACTTCAGGGTATATGTTTACGCGTGCAAGAGGGCCTATCTGTTGGAAGTCTATAGTATAGTTTATCGTGGCTTTATCAACAATTGAGTCAGAGTATATGGCATTAGTTGAGGGAGCTAAAGAAGCCTTATGGCTCACTGGTTTGGTAAAGGAACTGAGTACTGAACAAGGTGGAGTTTAGGTATACTGTGATAGTTAAAGTGCCATCCATTTAGCTAAGAATCAGGTTTATCATGCACAGACAAAGCATATAGATGTAAGGTTTTATAAGATCAGGGAGTTGATGGTATCTGGTCAGATATTACTGCAAAAGGTTCATACTTCTGAGAATGCTGTTGACATGTTGACAAAACCAGTTACAGTTGATAAGTTCAAACATTGCTTGAACTTGATCAACGTTTCTAGATGCTAAGCATGATTGGAGTGCCCAAGCTATGTAGTGTGAGAGAAGACTCAGAGGTGTATTCATCTTTATGGGAGGCATATATTTGCCAAGGTGGAGATTGTTGTGTATGTGATCATATACTGGTAAAGGGGCAGGTGCTGGAGCGAACTAATTTAGGAGTTATCCGTACGACATTGTACGAACGTATGTATGACGTGGCAAAGTGGTGATGTGTCTTATTGTAACTGTACAATAGTTTTAGGTTTTTATACAAAAACCTAATGTACCCTATTTTACACATGTTGAATTATATGAAAAGTAGCTGCTTCACTCCCAAGGATGTAGGAAACACACCATTTCTTAACCTCGTTAAATTCTGGGTTCTTATTTCTTTAATCTCTTTTACTGTTAATTTCTCAACAATAAGGCTTCATTGATTAAAAGGCTTGTAAACTTGAAGTTAAAAGCTAGGAAATCTGTGATGGAGCATTTTAGTGATTTCTAGGATATAATTAACAAGCTTACAATAATAAAGATCATTCTTAATGAGTCTAAGCCTTGTTCCTACTGAGTTTCTTACCAGATAGTTGGGAGACATTGATAGTGACGATTAGCAATTCAGCACCTAAAGATGTGCTCTCTTTGGATGTAAACAAAGGGAGTATGTTTAATGAAAAAATAAGAAGAAAAAAGATGGGAGTTGACAATATATAAACTTTCTTAGCAGAAAGTAGATGAAGGGGCAAGAGTAGGGGTCCGGCCCAAAGGGTATGACAAGTCTAAGAACTGATCAAAGTTTAGAGGTAACAAAAACTTGGAGACATGTCATTATTTTTATAAGTCGGGACACGCAAAGAGGTCATGTTATAATGGAAGAGGGATAAAAAAAAGCAAGTTCATTATAATGATGGCAATGATAAAAGTATCACTACAACTTCTTCAAGCATGAAAGAAGAGGTATCCCTAGTTTGTTTAACAAGTGATTGCTTTCATTTTAGTGATTCAGGTTCTAAGTGGTAGACTAACATAGAAGTATCATATTATTGTGTTCCAAAAGTAAGGTACTTATCAAACTATAAAAACAGAAACTTTAAGAGCGTAAAGATGGGTAATTAAATTTTTGCTAAAATTGTCAGTATGTGTGATATCCGAGTTCAAACAAACATCAGATATTTGCTGACCTTGAAAGATATACGTTAAATTCCCCATTTAAGGCTGAATCTGTTATTAGCAAACATGTTAGATCGAGAAGGATTGAAGCACACTTTTAGAGATAGGAAGTGGAAATTGTCCAAAGAAGCAATGACTGTTGCTCGAGGAGAATTGTGTTGCATACTGTACAAAACACATTTAAAGGTGTGTGATGATAGAGAAGCATACATAGTTAAAGAGGAAAATTCTCCAAATTTATGACATCGATACTTTAGGCACATGAGTGAAAAGAGAATAAAGTTGATAGCTGGTAAATCCCTTATCCAGTCAAAAACTCTTTATCCCTTAATCCTTACAATCATTATTTGACAGGAGAGTAGTATAAAGCCTCTTTCAAGAAATAATTTACACGGAATACGAAGATATTGAGGTTGGTGCATTTAGGTATCTGTGGCCCTATTGAGGAAGAGCCACAAAGATGTAACAAATATTTTATTAAATTAATTGATGATGCTTCGCGAAAAACTTGAATATATATGTTGAGAGCCAAGAGTCAACTATTTGAAACTTTCTAGAATTTGTATGTTATGGTAGAAAGGGAAGCTTAAAGGAAGCTAAAAGGCCTGTGAATAGACAACAAAGGGGAGTATACTTCCAAGATTTTTGA
>JAOQML010000007.1:20069806-20079972 GCA_027568935.1 Erythroxylum urbanii | reverse complement strand
GTAGAAAGGGAAGCTTAAAGGAAGCTAAAAGGCCTGTGAATAGACAACAAAGGGGAGTATACTTCCAAGATTTTTGAAGAATACTATACATCGCATGGTATTAGACATGAGAGAATCGAACTAGGGACTCCACAACATAATGGGGTTGTTAAAAGGATGAACAAAACTATTATGGAGAAGGTTCATTGCATGCTCAGAATGTCCAAGCTACCAAAGATATTTTTGGGTGAGGCAGTTCGAGCTACAGTCTATTTGATCAACCGAGCTCCATCAGTTTCACTAAATTTTGAGATTCTTAAAAGAGCGTAGACTAGTAAAAATTCTACCTATCATCATCTGAGAGTGTTTGGTTATAAGGTATTTAGATACGTACCCAAGGATCAAAGATAGAAGCTTGACTTAAAGGCAATACCTTAAATCTTTGTAAGCTATGGTGATGAGCAGTTTGCTTCAAAATCTATGACCTAGAGAAGTAAAAGGTGGTCAAGAATAGGGATGTGATATTTAACACGAGAGAGGTGTTGATCTTTCGAAAGAAGATAAGTTAACACACAGTAGCTCATCCTATAAGATTGATAATTCTTTTTCCAACGTTGAGCAGTCTATAGGTAAAGAAGATGAAGTGTGTGACCAAAAACACAATAGTGGTGATCATATACAATCCGATAATGATGAGCTACTTGAACCACATTCAAACAATGCTGAAAATGGAACTATTAAGGATAATGAGTAGGGGAAGCAATCAAATCTAACAGCTGATAAAACATAGCTTTGAAGGTCAACAAGGGAGATAAGACCTTGTACTAGATATCTGAGTGCAGAATATCTATTGGTTACTACTAAGAGGGAACTTAAGAATGTGCAAAAAGTTAAATCTTATGATGACAAAGATCTCTGACTTGTAGTTATGAAGCAAGGGATGAACTTTCTAAATAAGAATGATATATATGAGCTTATGAAGCTTCCAAAAGGTAAAAAGAAAAAAAGAATAAATGGGTATTTAAGATGAAGAAAGATGATAACAAGTTGGTTAAGTAAAAGGCAAGGCTAGTGGTGAAAGGGTTCAGCTAAAAGAAGGGTACAGATTTTGATAAAATCTTCTCCCTAATGGTCAAGATGACTTCAATTCGAACAGTTTTGCGTTTGAATATTTTTTTAGATCTTGAACTTGAACGGTGATATTAAAACAACCTTCTTGCATGGAGATTTGGAAGAGGAGATATAAATAGAGCAGCGAGAAGGTTTCAAAGCTAAAGGCAAGGAGAATGTGGTTTGCAAGTTGAAGAAAAATTTATATAGGTTGAAACAAGCTCCAAGACAATGGTACTAGAAGTTCGATTCTTTATTAATAGATTATGGTTACAAGAGAATTTATGTCAATGCATGTGTGCATTTTAAGAAGTTCACATATGAGGACTTCATCAATCTTCTTCCATTTGTTGATAATATGCATATTGTAGGTTAAGATGTTGGCAGAATCCAAAAGTTGAAGATGGATTTGCTAAATCTTTTGATATAAAATATTTGGAACCTGCAAACTAAAATTTAAGAATGGAGATAACCTAGGACAGGAAGACTAGGAAATTTTGATTGCCACAAGAAAGGTTTATTGAATGGGTACTAGTAAGGTTTAATATGAAGCATGACATGCTAGTTAGCACGCCACTGGTACCTCACTTCTTGTTAACCAAGTGTGTATGTCCCTTAATAGAAAAGGAGAAAGATGGTATGTCTTTTGTTCCATACTCATCTGTAATAAGGGTCTTTGATATATGTTATGGTGTATACATGACCAAATATTACACAAGTTATTGGTTTAGTGAGCATATTCTTGTCTAATCCAAGAAAGGTTCATTAGAAAGTAGTCAAATGGATTGTGAGATACTTAAGAGGTACTTCAAGAAGGAGTTTGTATTTTGGTGATGGTGAGTCAATTCTAAAAGGTTATAAGGATGCAATTATGCCTAGAGATCATGGTGGAGGAAAATATACTTCAGATTTTTTATTCAATTTTACTGGGGGAGTCATTTCAAGGCAATCAAAGCCACAAAAGTATGTAGTTTTATCTACAACTGAAGCAGAGTATGTAACTACAGTGGAGGCTTATAAGGAGATGCTTTGGTTAAAATTCCTTCAAGATTTGTGTGTGAAACAAGAAGACTATGTAGCGTTTTGAGATAGTCAAAGTACTATTAATAGTGCTATTAATTTAAGGAAAAAAATACTATGTATCATTTCGACACAAAGTATATAGATGTCAAATATCATTAGTTAAGGTCTGTGATTAAGGAGCAACAATTGATGTTAAAGAAGATTTCGTATGGACTTGAATGGTGTTAATATATTGACTAAGGCAATTCCCAAAAGCAAGCATGAGCCAAAGCTCATGCATGCAAGGATGTCTCTCAAGTAGCTATTAAAGCATAATATGTCTCTCCCATAATTGGGCTACAGAGGGAGATTGTTAAATGTCCAGGCCTATTTTAAGACGTTAGGTGATCATAAATGCCTCTATGGTTTGTGGAGATGATGAACAATTGAAGACAAGATGAATGAAGCTCTTAATGGCGAGAGACAAGATCGTGTAAGGTATTACACACCTGTGTTCTCGATTCAAACAACCATGTAGATCAACCATGTAAGTCTCTAAAATCGTGTGAAGAAACGTGTGAAAAGTGAAGACATACATAGTCATATACAAGCCCGTGTGCATGACATACACAGTTGTATATGACGACTATGTAGTTCCTTACAACCGTGTAAATTTGCGACTCAAGTGTCACTAGAAGGGACACGGTCATTTACACAACCATGTATATGACTATGTATGTTATAGAAAACCAAATTCGGAATATAAACGAAGAAAAGACAGATTTGTTTATTGGGAGGCGCAAAAACACCAAAAGGGGAAAAGAAAATAGGAGAGAGCAAGCAGTTTCTGATTCTCATCCTTATTTGATTGATTTTTAGGATTGGGTTAAGAATTTGTTGATTTACACGTCAATTTTGGTTTTAATCTTGAATCTTTGTAAGAAAACTTGTTGTTATGAGGTGAGAAATCAAAATTTATAAGTCCTTATTTGTCATTAGTGGATTTTCTTATCGGTTTGACTCATGATTTTTTCTCTACTCCGAAAGGTTTTGTATTTATTTTTTATTGAGTTTTTATTTTCTAACTAACATTATCTGATTAAACTTGATTAGAATGCTTTGTTGCTGTGATTAAGTTAACCTTTAAAGAGAGCTGTATTTTAGTTGTGTTTTTCTCTTGTCTCGAAACAATCATAAGTTCATAACACTGTGTATAACGACTAGGTATAGTTGTATGTGTATGTATATGGATATTTTTGTTTGTATACATGAAGGAATATCCTTTTGCATTCCAGGAACTAATCTCATGTGGTCAATGTATTAGCACAGTGTTAGTCTCTTTTCAAGTTGACATTAACTATATATTAAAAAAAAAGATGCCCTCCAGCTATATTCAAAGAAAGAAGTTGTCAAGTTAATCTCAAGGTATAGAGTCAAAGAGATAAAGAGGCAGCTAGACTGCACTTGCTGAATTCTGAAAGAAGACAAGGAAATTAGGGTTTGATGTTTGACAAATACTTTCAATGACATTAAGGATGATATCAACCATTACAAAATATTTCCTCCAAATCTCTCCGAGATACTAAATGAGCTGTATTTAACATAATACAATCTCACGTTCATTAATGTTAAATATATATAATTAAGATTCGTGTGCATATGGTCCATCACTAACATGGTGCATACGATATATTTAGTCATGGTGAGAGTGAATGATTTGACAATGACAGTGAGTGCCTACCCCATGGAATTTATCAGCTTTTCTGGTGGAGAGGAAGGCAGACGATAGAGATGCTTACCTCATCTTTTTTCTTCCTATATTATTATTATCATTATGTAGCAACCAAGTGTTGATGTTAAATACAAATCACAAATTCATCAAATATATAATTTGAATTCAAAGCCTTGACTTTCGGTCCGTTAGATTATGATAGTCTAAGAATTAGTAGTCCTTATTTTACCAAAAACAAAGAATTAGTAGTCCATATACTTCAACAACATACATATCACTCAATTATAAAAAAGTAGAACAAATGCTACAAGAGTATGTAATCAAAATATTTTAAAAATCTATCCATTTAACCTGACGAATTCTCTTTCTAATTACCATGTGTATGTGACCCAGGAGATGTATAAAGATAGATATTGCTAGGGAACATTAATTACTGAAAATAAATATGAAACTGAGTGCCTGACCTTGACAGAAAACGTTGCTCACCAAAAATTAGGGACGAGACTGAACTTGATATCTTCTTCAAGAAAGGAAAAGAAGTCTCTTATTAGCCGAATTCACCTCTTAAGGACAATAAATAGTAGTTGAGCCTTACGATAAGCAGATATTATATAATTAAGTACATAACTAGTTACACAGGAGGAAATAAACAAATAGTAGAGAGGAAATAGACAACAGGCCTTCATATTAAATATGTCCACTTGGTATTACACTATCTCAAAGGCACCAATAATACATTCTTTTTCACATGTCAATATAGCTAAAAACAAGCTGTCAATTGTAACCAGGATCTTCAGAATTTATATTTGATGGATACGTAAAACGAGGAGAGTGGAAAGTTCATCAAGAGTTGACACTTGACAGCTTGTTCATAATATATGCAAATATCTATACATAAGTACTGAAATTCCGCCCTTGAATTTAGCGGAAAGAATTGTCCAATCTCAACATTAGGGGTCTGAAATTTTGTAAATGCAGACAAATAGACATTTTGTTATCGTTTCTTAACAAGGTTGTGTTAAAAATGTGCAGACCAACCGGGTCCGCATGTCCAACATTCCCTGCTCTTTATCTGTAAGCCATCTATATATGTGGTCGATAAGCTCAGACACAAACATTTCTACTTGAATTACCAAATGCAAGAACTTACTATAATCCCATTGCATAGAACTAGCAGTTCTTTTTTCTGTAAAAATCGACAGAGGGTTCATCAGATTGATGTATCCTTTAACATTATGCATAGAGAATTGGAGTATTTCCTTTGGCAACAAAATGTGACTTGCTTCTTAGTGACATCATTTCTCGCATCTCGCAAACTACCAAAGGTTTGGAGTAAGAATTCATCCAATTAACAAAGAGTCATACACTGAAATCTCTTAATTAGTGGTCTTTAATATTATTAAATAAAAATTTTATTTTAAAATAATTTTATTATTTATTATAATTATGAATAATAATCACTCATTATTATTAAATAATTATCACAATTTTTTATATACATTTTACCTTCTAGGTGAGATCCCCTGTTAGTTATCCTTTTTCTAGTCAAAACATGGAGTTGAACACTCTTACGACATCACGTACATTTAACTTTTTCACGCATGACAAATTTATTCACACTGAAAATAATCTAACCTCGTAATTGACATTTTTTTTTATTTTTGGTTTTTTGAAATTGAGATTTTATTCAATTCTAAAGAATCAAAACTTAGTTATTTTTGTAAGAACTACAAAAGGTTTAAAGCGTGGGTAAACATAATACTCTTAAAATAAACTCAACTATCATCAAATTATTGATTACAACTTACTATAATTTTAAACAACTCGGTTCAATTCTTGTATAATTCAGATCCAAAATGAACTTCATGATGTATAAAGTTTTGTACTTCCGATGTTTATTGATACTGCAATCCCATTTAGCCAATGCCTGCAATTATGCAGGAGTCTCACTTGTCTTATTAATTTCCTTTATGATGTGGAATGCAAATTACCCAAGTTCAGAAAGTATTTTTCAGCAAATCATCATGTCAAAATAGTTTATATTAAAAATTTTGAGTTATTGGCCCCAACCAAAATAACATGCTACTCATCACTAAAACGAAAATGGAAAGGTAAAAGAAGTGATGATGCTTAATTTAGCAATGGAAAAATTGTAATGCTAGATAATTATATTATTTCATAATCGCTTCTCACCGATGAACCCCATCACTATCAGGTGGCATATAACGAGGAAATGCAAAGAATAATATATAAAGAAAGCTTGTATTTTTGTATGGAAGAGTCTTTTAACTTATATATGCCTTTAACTTTCAATTATCCCCAGCTGATGATATACAAGTATATTTATAAAAGCTAGACAAAGGACTCATAACTATTAGCTGTCTTTACTCTTGTTATATCCTACTGTTACGAATATGTTCTGATTTAAATTAAGTTAAACCACCTAATTAGTTATTATCAAGATAATAACTCTTTAATCACTTCAAAAAAATTTTTTGAACATGTGTATGTGAGACACACTTAAGAAATACATTTTTATCCAAAATTTTCCCATTCGACCCACAAATTATCATATAATCAGCAGCAAATAAATATAAGTACTAAAAAATTCTCAATTCAAACTTTAATTAATATGAGCTATGATTGTTATACTTTAAAGATGTGAATATTTTATTCTGTATATTATAATATTAAGGAAAATACAATTACTAAAATTTAAATTTATGAATAGAACTCATATTTTTATTCTATTTAGGTTTCACCAAATAAGATGAAACAATAACATTTTTTCAAAAAATAAAAGGAATCATTAGTAATAAACATAAATCAATACCTTACAAGGAATTAAAACAATATGGAATTACTACATATAAACGTTAAACCAACACCATCTTAAAAGGAAATTTAATTAACTTAAGATCAGGCCTTGCGCAAGGCAACTAAATGCTCATGTGAGATATCGTGCTCCTACCTTACTTGTTGCATTCCTCTATATCAATGTTCCTCCCTCAATAAGAATATCTGTGCATACTACATTTAAGCATGTTTCTCTTATTGCAACTATTGCTACATGTCTAATGTCTTTCCCCAATATGCATGTTAAATTCCACCTGGATCCACTTTTATTTTGCTTTTCTTGCTTCCTTTTGCAAAGAAGTTGGCCACTTTTCCACTAGAGGATCTTCACATGTAAATGTTCTCTTGTTTAAACTTAGAAGCTATAATTTTATCTGGCTTTGATGATTTTAGAATTTGAAATTGGCATTTAAAATTCTTGCATGCATTTTTATTTAAAGTTCCTTAGGGTCATTTACCTTCTCCTTGCTTTATCTTACTTTCCAGAATATTGTAGGCTCCTGAGTAATTTATACAAGTAGATAAAGGGTAGGTAGCATTGGGGGGTCTCTTGGCCCAGGATATAAAACAACAAAAACTCCCAATAAGAGCCCCGCTAAAATGCAGGGTCTAGGGGCCCAGGATATGAGTTGAATAATTAAATCGACTTGGTAAGGTGTAAAAAATAAGTTGTATGTTCAAAAACTTTATCATTAACAAAGTGAGAAGTTTTACCTTGGAATCATAATCAATTAGACAACCCATATTTTGTACTGAGAGGTCTATATTTTATATGTTATTTGTCATTAAATTACTTGTGACTTAGCATATTTATACCAGATTTTATATGGATTATATGATAAGTTGCTATGTTTAGTTCATTGTCTTATAGGTGATTATCTTGAGGAAAAAAAATACAAAATTAAGTGCAACTTTAATCATAATTCTCCAATCAAAGAGATTTTGGAGCCATTTGAGAGACAAGAAGATAAAAAATAAACTATGTAAAAGACATTAGAAATCAATTTTAGCTCGAAAATATCAAAAAGTGGAGAAGTTAGTAGAAAAGGGAATAAAAGTATCTTACTTGTCAAGAAATATTCAATTGTTATTTTAATAATCCTAGTTTTTGCTTTATTTTATTTTTAATTTTTATCACTTCTATTATGTGTAATTTGGCTCTCTTCTAATTAGGATTGACATCAAAATCGTGCATTTTCAAACCTAACGGTAAGAGTAACTGATCTTTTAAACTAGATGAACATATTGGTGGATCATAAGATGACCTATAGGGGTGTACTATCATTATGGCATGTATAGGTACCCTTCCTATGCTTGCGTGAACATATTTATATGAACGATCCTCTCTTTGATAGCATTCATGATCCTTTCTCTAGTATATATCATTCAGGATACCATCCAAATATCTTTTGGGAGGAGTAAAGAACTAAAGTAAGTAGACTCATGGGACCATTAGAGTTTCATCAATTTCTTCATTGTCAATAATCACCATCATAAAGAAATGATACGAAAGAGATGATATGTAGTTTATGTTTTTCTTTAATGAAAGATTATAAATATTAGATAGTTTAGGGCAATTTGAATCCCATGTGGGCACACTTAAACAGATATATAATCTAATTATGTAACCATTCATAATATAAAGATTCAAGTGAACCAACTAACCAAGATGGATAATGAAAGAAGTTAAAATAAACTTGTTAGCAACACAGAGGTGAATTCAAGAGATCAAGTATTAGCAACACCACTTAGGAGTGGTAAAACACTTGATGTTGATGATGCTAAAGTGGAGGACATGTAAAGGTCAGACAAGCATGAGGAAGTGGGTGAGAGAATGGAGGAGAAAAGCAAACCAAAGTCAGTATCATGTTCATTAGATGCTAATCATAATTTTGTTAGAGAATTATTTGGACAAGAAAAAAATAATGTCAGTTTCTTCCATAACATGCGTTAGTATGGAGTAAAAGACACCTTAACCCATGGTGACATTATTACATACCCAAGTAGGTTTGCTATGGATGGCGAGGAAGATATATTTTCTCTTTTATAGATGTCAAAGAACATTAAATTTTCAAAGGATCTACTTTCGAAAAAGAAGAAGTTGAAGGAGTTATTAGTGGTTGAGTCAAGTGAAAAGTGCTTTTATATTTTGTAAGGAGAAGAAGGAGAATGAGCCATCCTAATCCTAATAGAATATGGGGAAGTTAAAGAGCCTTAGATTCCAAAGAAGATTTGAAGAAAACCTTTAGTTTTAAATCCAAGATGAAAGCCTTAAGTGGGAAGTCTAACTAAAAAACTTCCAAAGAATTATTTTTAAGAGATAATCCAATATTCTAACTTTTCGTTTCTTTAGTTTCTTTGTTATATATTTTTATTAACTTTTTGTTTAATTTTTTAAGGTTCTTTTTGGATTATCTCGCTCATCAATTATGCATGAAATATTAGGGGGATTTTCTACCTTATTTATCTCATGCTTACTTTCATTATCTTATTTGTTTGAAATAAAGGATAATGTCATGATTAGGTGTTAGGAGATGAATCTAAGACTTTTCATTTGGTGTTATGTGTTAACTAACTTTTTTTTATTTGTGTGTTTAGTGTGCTTTAGGTTTAGAATATCTTTAGCTTTTTTTTTGTTTTGTGTTTAGGAACTCATTAGTTACTTTAGGTTGATAACATAAGTTCATGCATAATGCTTAGCTAAAATTGATTGTTAAAGGTTAAATGCATAATATGATTAAGTGATTGCAATGCAATATTGACTCTATGAATGTTAGGAAACCAAATTTGTTAAGTAAATATACTTTAATTTGACTTAAGTGATATTGTGAGAAATTATGCAATATTCTCTATTTTAATGTGGATACCTTCTCTGATTTTAGACTTTTAGATCTTGGATTTCATTCTTTTGAGATTACATGTAAGATGTGTCTAAGAATTAAGATGATAGAGGCATAAAAGATTTAAATTCGAGTCAAATCGCCTATACCTTAATTCATTAGTAAATCCCTTTGAAGTTATTATAAAATTTTATCCTTTTTCCTAGTACCTTTTTCTAAAGAACCTTAAGCCTAAAAGCAAAAGAAGTTTACATACTTAATTTGTGATTAATAGAGCTTTTACTTGTGATTTGGCAGTTGTTGGGTATGGTTACAAGGAAATAAGTGTGAGGGAGATGGTAATGTATGTAAAATACCAATGGAAAAGCGAAATTCATACTAATTAAAAAAAAGAAGAGGAAAATCTTGTTAAAATGTAACTAATATGTAAAAAAAGTGTTAAAAATTCATTCAAAATTGATAGACATAGATTCTCATACTTAGAAAGAATGAAGGAAGAGAAAGATTTTTGCAAGATATAAAGACTCAGTTGAGATTTTTATCAATTTCTTGATTTACTTGTTCTTCTAATTGTGAATTTTTTTTCGTATCTTTATTTTTCCATATTCCTTTTCTTTGTTGACTTACTTACTCCTTTAGCCTCATTA
>JAOQML010000007.1:20021186-20032050 GCA_027568935.1 Erythroxylum urbanii | reverse complement strand
GGAACATTTAGGAATAATACATAAATGTAATATGAATCTCATAATTATAATCTCATTATAATTTCATTTGCAATGTATAATTATTACATGGACTCTATCATATATATCTAAACATGTACAACATAAATAATGCCTTTAAATAATTTGTCACTAAAATATAACCAATGTGATTGGCTGTAGAGTATAAACCAACAAATACAACTTTACAATGGTGTAAAGTTATCTTAAGAACATGAACTCTTTCCAGTGGAGGTACGGTTGACCAATATTTAGCTAAAAACTAACTAAAGCGGAAAAGAAAAAAGAAACCAAGAACGAGAAGACTAAGATGTGAGATTTTATTCAAATATACGTTTTGCATTTGCCAGTTCAACTAAGCTATTCAAGCCAAATAAGGGAAAATCCGATAAAAAAGGGAAAAAAAAACTATTGTAAAGATTGGACTTTGAAACTCGTTTAACCATAACTAATAATCAATGATCTAGCTCCCACCAATAATCTGGAAAAATGAAGAAACGTTTTTTTTTTAATGAAAGAAATTATATTAATTATAGCGAAAGTTATCACACCATTATAATGATACACATTATCAGACTGCAATCAGTACATACTGAGATGTTTAAAGAGAGCTAAATTGATAAGAAAGCAGTGAATTAAAACTTCCAGTTGTTTTCTAACGTATTGCTAAGTGCAATGTGCTTGTTGTGAGTTATGAATGTGACTCGAACCCAATTGTTGATATGTTCAGCGATTTGATATTTTCCTTCTTCGATTTTCTTATATAATTTCTTGTTTCTTTCCCTCTGAATAGAATAAATTGTTGTAGTAAAAGTTGTTTTATTAAGTGTTCTAATCAGTATCTTCCTCTGTTCAAAAGCAAACCTGGATAGTCGTAGCTTGAACGATGCCCCATCGGAATCCATGATATCGACAGGTAGATCTATGCAACAATGGGCCTTCTATGGATTAGTGAGTTAGTGATTTAACAAGTGCTAGTTAGCGTCTTAATTAGTATGTGGAAATGAAAAGAGAATTTTTTAAGTTCTTAAGTAGTGGTTAGGTTTATTGTTGAAGGAAGAAAAAAAATCAAAGTGCCATAAATACGTCATAATTAATGCACATAATAGTAAAGTTCAAAGAGTGATTAATTCATCACCTCAATTCAAGTTCACGAGTTTATATTTCTTTTACCAACAAAAACATAAATTGATATGATAATATATATATATGCTTATTTTTTATTATTTAAAAAGAATTGATTGGCTAAAATATGTCAAGTTTATTGGAATGTTATCTTATTATTGAACAGGTATTACAACAAGACAAGTATATTAATGAAAACAAAATTTTTTAAAATTAAATTTAATAGGGAAATTTTTAAAAATTTTATTGAAATTATTTTTAAAATAAATTTATACTAAGTTGTAATTAAAATAGGGCTCCACCCCTGATTACAAGAAGTTAAAGTTGATATCTATCTCATATATGAATGATTTTACTATAAGTATGCGTTCATCAACTAGTGATTTTTTATTATTACTACTCTAATTAAGGAGACAAATCCCCTTACTACAACAACTTAAAATTGATATTAATCAAACAAGATCAATCATTTTACAGCTAGTATGTGTACATAAACTAGTAAATTATATAAAATCAAAATACTCTTATTTGATTACTCTAATTTTAAGGAGACAAGTTCATGGAAGAGCCCCACAAGATTTGGCATCCCGAAGGAAAGACAATAAATGAGCAAGGGTACATCTTCTTTGAAAACGACTACTTCAGGAGTGGATTGAAAGCTAAACAATAGGGTTTTATATAACTAGCAAATGAATATGTGCCGAACTCTTAGTCACATGGTATTAGCTAATAATGTAACAAAGAAACCTCAAACGTAATATCCTAATGAGTTACTAAAATAGAAGTGCAAGATTAAGGGGGAAAAATAAAACCTTTGTGCTGATTTCACGCCTGCTGTTTTGTTTTTTTGGATTACCATGTGTCACCATTTTAACCTTTTCTTTTATCTCTTCAACAAAAGGGGCCCACACGTTAAAAAACACGTGGCAAAAGGAGCAAAAGTCAAATTCCGTTGGTCACCTGGGCCGAGAGGTGACGGAAGCAAAGACCTGAACCGCGTGTCTCTTTAGCGCGGGAATAGCGAGGCGGGTCCTAGTATATTACGTGTCGACCGTTAGAGTGGCCTAACTCTCTCCAGATTCTGATCTCATCATTTTCTGGGCCACCACTCTCTTCAACACACGTACTGTTTCTTACACGTCTTTGTCGCCTTTTAATTGGTCCATTGTTTTTAAAGAGCTGGATTTTGATCTAGAACGTTATCTCCCATTAATTAATACTAAGTTTAATTTATAAACATTCCGAAATTCTGGGATCAGTTTCATGAATTATTTAGAAAATTTATTTTATTTAACAATCAAAGACTGAGCCCAAATCATTCATAAATTGTGCTTATTTAATACACATTTATTATAAGAAAATGCTTTAATAAAATTTCAAATATATTTCAAGTACAAACTCTTCCTTTTTTATTGAAAGTTTTAAAAAGTCAATTTCAACACTGATTTGTTATTTTTTTATTATTTTGCATTATTGTGTGTACTTGGCATATCGACGTTTGTCTATTTTTTTTATACAATTTTCAAATTTTATATTTAGGTCTTGGAGCTGTTTCATTCTGACATCAACTGGCTCATTAATCCAACATTAAATGGTGGTAAGCACTACGTTATAAGGAAAGATAGCAGTAAATTTCTCTTTGTTATCTCATCTTCTCTGTTTTATCAATAGCATAACAGGCCTTACAATAACAAGATTCAATTGAAGTTAATGAGAGATAAAAACAACTTCTTTTCTTAAATCTTTCTTAAGTTCAAAATCTTAGATGAAATGCAGTGTCATCAAAGTATGGAGGTGCATGGTTTATTCTAATAATTAAAATTTAAAGAATTCAATTGAAAAAACGTTGATCGAGAAAAACATTCTCGTTGAGGCGCGGAGGACATGTCTAAAATATGTGATAACAAGAGAAGAAATGACTGTATCATTTTAAAGGTTATAGTGTAGCACTCATATGGCCCCTCTTAAAGGATTGCCTCCATCAGGAGATACGAATTAGAATAGAGAAAGGAAGAGATTGGCATGCCAGCTTCAGAGGGAAGATAGATATAAATGAAATATTGTTATGGAACATGTCGTGTAGGGCTCTAAGACTTGTCGAAAAGGGGAGGGGAGGGGAAGTTTGGGCAGATTTTATCATGTGCCAAAAACTAAAACACCACATGCTACAAAAACAAAAAAAAAACATTTTTAAAGAAAGAAAACCAGGCTGTTGTTTGGATTGCATGGATCATGCTTCAAGCGTTTACAGCTTTTATAGAAAAGGAAATTAAACAATATCTATCCATCAGGCTGAATGAATGAATGGACAACGTGAAACAAAACAAATTTATGAGATGCGGGTTGGTGCATTTTCATGTGAAGAGAAAGCGAAATAGGAAGATAAGGATTGAGGAGTTTGTTGAAATCTAGTATTCTAGTGCTTAATATTTTCATCTGAAGAGAAAGATAAATTGGATGAATAGGCCTATGAGGAGGTGACTTAAGCGCTAGAATATGTCTTTTATGTGTCTTCTAAACTAAAAGTTTTAGCTTCAATTTATCAAAATAAATTGAATTTAGAAATATTAATTTAATTTAATATTTATTTTTAATTTAATAAGTTACTGAATAAATTATTTGGAACAAAATAGTTTGTAGTTTACTACAATTTATTTATTTAGTGTACATACAAAAATAACAATTATAGGGTTTAAGGGGAACTTCGACCCTACTAAATCTAGTCGAAAACTACTAGCGAAAGTTACTTCACATTTTAAGGGCACTTGGATCATTTCATTTCGGGTATGATTGATAAGTGAGTTTTATAAAAAATAAAGACATCAAAATACGCAATTCATAGATTGATGAGAGATGAGATTATTAGTTCTTTAAACTCTTACTATTGTTCAAATTCAAATTAGCAAATATTGTTTCTAAAAGACCAATGTTTAAATCCAAAAGTTTAGGCATACAAGGACAAAGTTCAATTGATTCGAATATGCGCTAAAAGACAAGGCCTTGGAGGGGTAATCCTGCTTTTTTTTATTTTTTATAATCAAATTGCTATTTAGTCCAAAAAGGGAAAGCAAACGGATTACTTAACCCAACAGCGTACAATTGAAGTTGACACCTTGATTGTCTCGAATACATTTCTTCTTATATTTTAAACAACATGTGAGAGACTCCATCTTAAAACTATTATTTTTTTCAAAGAAGAAAATTTTGATAATTGACAATTTGGTGAATGGATAATTACGAATGAATTACTTGACGGGTACACGTTGAATAAATATTAGTTTTGTTTCTAAACTAGACACAGGAACAGAGGAGGAGGGAGGATAAGGAGAATTGTGAATTAAGATGCTGAAAGGAGTCCCCACAAGAAGAAATTGATATCATATTCAGAGGAGTCCCCACAATCTGATATTCCAAAATCCACTGTAAAACATAAAAACCTCTCAAAATGGAACTTAAAATCTCAGATGATGCAAGTGCAAATTAATCCAGATGCTTTTAGTGCAATATCTTCTGAGGGAGTGGAAGGTACAAATACCATCACTAAGCTACCAACTGAATCTCACGTGTGATGGAAGACAGTTCAAGTTTTATTGCAGAAAGTAATTTCTTACAGTACATAATAGATGCTTCACAGTAGTTCTTACAACCTAGGAATTGGGACATGTAACTTCTTTCAACTCCTACCACCACTAGATTCAAGAAATCTATACACAGACCATAACACTATATTTTGGAAACAATAAATTGTAAATTAAGTTCCTCTTTTGTCCTCTTTCCTTGAAGTTCTACCTTCTAAGTGCAGATGTCTCAGTTTCAGTAATTCCAAATACTGTCGAAATCCATTGGCCCAGCTGAACCTGAAGGAGCTTCATGATCATCAAATGGCCTCTTTGCCATTTCGAAATTTGATATAACGGAAGATATTTCTGTGTTCATGTCGGTGCTCAGGCCCGTTTCTTGTGAGACACTAATCATCTCCCTGTCTGCATTCAAACTCTGCTTCATGATTGACTCTTGGTTTTCAATTAAGGCTGTTAAGATCGGGTGATCTTGGGCAAGAACAGAGCCTGGGTACTGGAAGTTTGCTGAAGCAGTTCCAGACTGAGTGGAATAGAAAGAATTTGGAAGAGGAATTCGATTGAAAACATTTGATGGGTTGGAAGAAATCGACAGGAGATGATTGAAGTTGTCAATTACGGATTGTTGGTTTCTATCCACGTCATCGGGATTGGAGAAGCAGGGCACGTAAGCCGACTCGGCCACGGGCTTGGTCTTGTTTACACTGTAAGGAGAAGAATCCATCAATGGGGGTAAGCCAGAAGGACTCATTTCATTACCAAAAGAGCCTATTCTCACGAGCCCTGATATATGAATTTTCTTTCCTCCAGAACTCTTTTCGAACACCCTGCAAATTACCCACTCATTCTACAAAAGAAGAACAAAACTTTCATTAGCATAAACATAGGAAAAGAGAGTACAAAACAGGGAAAAGCAGGTCAAGAGCAAAAGGTTGGTACCTTTGCAGTTTTGGGCAGATTGTGAACAGAGAGTTTACCCTCCAATCGGTATTCATGCATGACCCAGTTGGATTTCTCTCCTTTAGGAGCTCTACCCTTGTAGAACACGAGGGTTTTCTTCATTCCAACTAAAAATTTTCCTCTGTAGATCTCCTTATCTTTTCCTGTGGCCTTCCAGTAGCCTGCTTCAGTTGCTCTGTTTGTTCTGAGACCAGTTGGATACTTTCTGTCCCTGACACAGAAAAAGTACCACTCTTTCTCTCCCATTTTCGCTTTCCCTGCATCCAAACAACAATTAGAACATGCCCATCTCTGAAGAAACAAAAGAGACTCTATCTTTAAAGAACTTACGTGGGAGTTCCCAAGGCTCAGACTTGTTCAAGTCTACATCTCCGATAGCTCTAGCAGAGAAGTTAATGTCAAGAACTTTCTTGTACAAGTAATGAGAAATAAGCTCCTCATCAGTAGGATGAAACCTGAATCCAGGAGGCAAATCCATTGGATCATCCTCCTTCATGAGTCCAGACATGTTTTCCATGTCCCTATAGGAAAACTAAAACCCTGTTTCCTCCTAATTCAACGTGAAAACCTTGGTTTTACACACTGCTTCTTAATAAACAAGCTGCAGAAGCATACCAAAAGTCAGGCCCGGTTCCTACAACCAAGAACCTTACAACCACTATAACAAATGGACGCTGACCAAACAGCTCTATTTCCTTCTATGTTCAAGGAACCTTGTAGAGAAAACAAAGGGCAGAGAGAATAGGACTGGAAAGCGAAGTGTTTGGGAGAGTTGAAAGCGAGGAAAAGGTAAATATAAAGCCAACGAAAATTAGGAAGAAAGTGAGAGATTGAAAGAGAAAAACGATAGGGAAGCCATAAACTGAAAAAGGTTGGTATAAACCTGAAAGATGGATAGATGTTTAAGAGAAAATCAGTGAGAGAGGAGAGAAGCCCCTAATATAGTGGTGATTTTGGACATCAAGAAACGTGGAATGTAAGGCAACTACTGCTAGCTTTAACATTAATGTTGCGATAAAAATAAAAATCCTATCTTTGCTACAATTTGACCAAAGACAACCGAACTCAGTCCCAGGCATGAAAATTTTAATGAGAAACTTAAATACCCATTTCTGGTATTTGAAAGTCTTTTATAATCAAACAAACCTTAATTTTTCAGAATAATCTTGGATGTGAGGACTTTAGTTTAGAGAAGTGAAGCAATGAGAATCTGTTGTGCAACTAAATTGGTTGTCTCTCTCTGTTCTGCACACCATTCATAAACACCCAAATTGCAAAATAGGAAGCTGAAAAGAAAGTGAGGTAGCTAGGAATATATAATCTGTTTTGGTGCCCCAGAAAAGGGGCTTTTCTGAGAACAAATTCTCTTATTTCTATGCAACGGGAAGCTGCTGTGTGAATGCATTCAAGATCACAGAAAGACACGTTTCAGCTCTCCAACTTTAGCAGGGCCGTTAGATGTTAGTCAAAATGACCCGTGTAATCCTTTGGTGTAGTTTGACTGTTTGAGGATGTAAAATTCACTTGTCCAACTTTTATCATTTCCGTAAAATCCCAAGCTGCCAGAGTTAACTTTAGAAGTTCAAACGAAATTCCATTTTTGTATTCGTATAACAGTTTAGAAGAAGAGATATTGGTCTGACTGTTAAATATAAACTTGGATAAACGATGCAGGCCTCTTATGGTTTTAGTTATTTCAAAAATATATTTTTATAAATTTTTAGAAAATCGTATGTTAATCATTAGTCGAAATATTTTAATATTAAGTATTTATTAAGTTATTTAATGTAAGTTCTCTTATAATTAACTGTTATACATATAATTCTGACCATGCAAACATTTTTAAGCACATAGAAGATCATCATATAATCGATGTAATCGTTTGTATATATACCCATTTATATATATACATACACTTATCTGCATAACAATAAACTAAATAATTTTATATAGTATTAACATTTTTAAGAAAGGACATTTAATTAAGTATTAATCTAGTTATCATATAATTGATTATTGTACATTTAATAATGTATATAAATAATAACATCATTCTAGTTGAAGTTCTGCCAAACCTAAGATATATAGAAGTTACATTCTTAGGTCTGATTAATAGAAAGACTATTTTCGAATATGTAACAATGTATATATAAATATAATTAGGAACATAAAAGTTAACTAAAATTCTAAAAGCAGCTTAACAATTTTTTTAATATTGTAAATCCTTCTATTATAATTGAAAACAAAAAATTGATGTTTAGAATGAATCACTTCGGAATACAATCATGAAACGTTAAGTAGGATTTTATTATTATTATAGTTTTTGATATTCGACAATTAAAATGACTCGATCATTGATATCTGAACAAAGCAAGCAATTGGGACATGTAGGCAAAATCCTAGGGGTCTATTTCTAGAGATTGTGTTATATTCTTCCGTCTTTCTTTTAGGTCCTTTTTCATCATGTTGATTGAAACATTTTGCAATATTAAAATGTGATGAGAATTGATCTTTGCATGTAAGTTAACAAAAGCTAGTATTCGTTACAAAAAGAGAACAATTATGAGCAATGATTTTTGACATTACCTGCAAAAGGCTATAACCAAACAAGATCATCAAGCCCATAATGAATTCGTCTGCTTGCTTACTTTTAACCAAATGCACCATTGAAGGGTCACCAATTAATAAAATATTGCAATCTAATTTACAAAGGGTGATGTATCAAATTGAAATGAAGCGGTTTGTGATTAACTTGCTAGGTGGAGAGAATGTTGATAAACGTTAGACAAATTTTAAAAGAGGTTGGATCTTATTTGAGAAATAATAATTGTCCAACTCGATCGTATCTTACATTTAAATTGTTAATTTAATAAATAAAATATATATTTCTGACTAACATAACTTGCAAATCAATGAATCATTATGTTTTCCAGTCCATATTGGAGTTATTTTAGTAAAGCTGATAAGTATCATGTATGGTTAATTGCTTTACATTTGGTTAATGGGCATAAAGGTTGATACCCTGAACTTAATGTGTGATGGCTATGCTAGCATCATGATTGCAATCAGATCGAAAGCAAACCAATTGCACCTAACAATCATCTGTTCGGGATTGTTATTCTTAGATTGGTTTCACTTTTACTATTTAAGATATGTTATCTTTTTGTTTTTTGAAATAAATAAATTAATTAATTAAATCCCACCATTGACTTCATCATAAAATTTTTTTCTGTCATCTTACAATTTCAATGCATAAGACTTTGACAATAAAATATTGATAAAATAATAATCCTTTTAACTTTATGGCACCAAGTCCCTCTCTCTTTAATTTTCACATATAGCCAAATTTCTCCAATTAAAGTTTTTTTAATAAACAGAAATCCGTTTTATGTGCTGATCAAATTTGTCTTTAAGCTCACTTTTTCTTTTTTAGAATCGAATGCCAACTGGGGACAAAATGGTACTTGCATTTACTCTCTCATCTCATTTTCAACCACGGCTGTGTCCCAATTGGAGCAATTTGTTAAACATAGCATTGGCCAATTGCTCTTCTCAGGATTCGGTAAACTCACAATTTAGTCAACGTTCATATCTGCCATGTCAGCAACTCAAAAATAAAACAATAAAGGATAATTGGAAAATTAGAGTGTCAATTATTGGGTGGGACTGGGAACAAATCAGTAGGACAAAATGTGAAAATTTTGATAACAGATATTAAAAATATTAATAAATTGTATAATATAATTCATCTTTAATTAAAAAAAGCTGACTCAGATTGCGACGTGGCTTTTGTAGTTTACTCGATCGATTACTTGGAGTGAGCTAATTAAACCCAAGGGCTGACTACATAACCCGTCCTTGAATTCCCTGTTTCTTTTGTTCCGACAGGTGGGTATAGAAAGGACATCCTCGTGGCGTGAGCTGATTGGTTGGGAAGATGATTTAAATAGGATTTTGAGGATCGGGTAAAAGGAAAAGAAATTACGTGCGAGTCATTAGATTTAGGACTTGAAAGTCTCCACCAAAACTTTAGTCGGCCAATAAGGATTTGACTATATGGTAAATCTAACAAGCTAACAAATGAATTTTGGTTTCAAAATTCATGATCATCATCTGCCGTGGCTCGTAGGTCATTATATTCCATGGCTGACTGTGAGCCACATCTTGCTGATTTTTCTAACGCTTGTTTTGACTTAGGTTGATTAGGTAGGGTGAAGCAAAGTCACGTAGCAACTTTAATTTTGGCCATTTAACCAATTACGTAGTGCATGACCTTTGTATATATCATCGGCATCTAGTGAAGCTTCTTTTCTCGTGTTCTAAATATAATCTATTTCATATTTCTAAACAAAGTTAACGAATGTTACATATCTAGCTACAACGATTAAGTTTTAACCACATCAAAAATAATTACTTTTCTATATTTTTAAATTAGGATGAATATATTATCAATCATTTTAGTCAATTTTTTAATTTATTGTTTCAATTCTCTAACTATATAGTAAACCTTTTAATTTATTTTTTAAACGTTGTTAATCACTTGGTGATTATGATTTTTATTAGTTGAAACATAAACATCATTTCTAATTATATGTCCAATTTATATTTCCATTGACACCATAAAATTTTTCATTGAAAATACTAACATTGCAATGACATGATTCGTTAGTCTCTAACAGACAAGAAGAAAAGAAGTCACCATATTTATTTGTATTATTCTAGATCCCGTCCAGTGAGGAGAAGTAATAACGACTGTACAACAAGGATACTAAGCAATGTCATTAACTATTAATAAAATGTAATTATGTGTAATAGAAAATAAAATTAAACAGTGATAGTTGCAGCTGCTGAAATCATTAATCCTGGGTATATGGAGGGACCAAAGTGAAACTGAAGGGATCAGATCTTTTGTTCCGGTTATGATATTCCTATCATGTTCTATTAAATCTCATCTATATATTTACGTAAAACTCATATAAATGTATGGATGAGATTTAACCCTACGTTTGGTTGTTGTCCCCATGGGTGGGGACAGAAGACAGGGACAGAAAAATTCTGTCCCCAACCTGTTTGCTTGCTGTTCCCACCAATTTCTGTCTCGACTTCGGAGACAGAGACATAAAATTTTTGTTCCTTCCAAAACCAGAGGACAAGGAGACGGAGACGGAGATAGAAACAAAAAA
>JAOQML010000007.1:19987721-20010390 GCA_027568935.1 Erythroxylum urbanii | reverse complement strand
ATTAAATAAATAAGATTTAAAAATAATATTAAAATTGGAAAATTATTAAATTAAATTTATTTTCAAAAAAATAAATACAAGAAGAAAATGGTATTCTACGACGTTTTAAAACGTCGTGGATTCAATAACATTCTGCGACGTTTTTCTGAAATGTCACAGAAACTTACATTTTGCGACATTTCAAAAACGTCGCCGAATGTGACTTTCCGCGACGTTTTCTATAATGACGCGGAATATCAAAGATTCTGCACGTTTCCTCAAACATTATGGAATGTGGCTTTTCCGCGACGTTGACAGAAATGTCGTGGAATATTAACGATTTCGCGATGTTTTCTTATAACGTCCCGGAAAGGACAATGTTTTACTAACGTTTTTATAAACGTCGTCGAATGTTGACATATTCCACGACGTTTTATATAAAATGTCACAGAAACCTTTTGCCTACACCACAATCTGCGACATTTTTTTGACGTTTTTAAAAATGTCGCAAATTAGATTCTGTGACATTTTTTGACGTTCTGCGAACGTCATAGATTGCGTTGTATTCTTGTAGTGAATCCTTATTATTAACAGGAGCCTCATCATCATTACCATTCAAATTCATTCCACCAAATGACATGTCAATTGTTTCTCATCTAAGATGATCTTCCAAGTCATTCTCATCTATCAAACTTAGTTCTTAGAAACCCAATATGCTAAAAGATTAATATAGTTAAGGCAAATTGAATCTACAAAACCACTTGTTCTATTAAAAGTTTTAGTAAACAAATAAAATAAAATTATTAAGAAATTACAAAAAAATATATTCAAATTAATAATGATAATAACATACTTTTTTCAACGCTTTAAATTACATTGAACAAAAACTAAATCGTTCAATCTTTCATGATCCAATCTATTTCTTTTCTTGTAATTGATGAATTTAAATGTGCTTTAATTTCTTTCACATCTTGTTGCACTCACACATTGAATCAGAATTTGAATTACAAACCTTTGCAATTCTAGAACATCACTTACAAATAGGTTCTACTAAGCAATTTTAAGATAACAAAAGTAACCTTATAAATAAAATAAATAGATGATTAATTTCCAACAAATAACAAAAATGAAAAATATATACTTTAATTAAGTTAGTCTTTTTGATGAATAGCAATGAGTATCCCAAAATTACTAGAAACATCCTTATAAAACTCTATTTGTGAGCTTATGAGATCTTTCATCATCTCATAGGCAACAATTATTGTAAAAATTAATAATATTCCCTATTAACTTCATCTTTCTTTATAAAACTTGGCCTAAATAGACAATAGGGTTAAAAAATACCTAACTGTAAACAACAGAGAGTAAAGTTGTCATTTTTATATCTCAATGATGACTACAAGATAAGGTGTGTATAAAGATCTATTTTTCATATTAGCCTTGATTGCTTCCTTTACCCTCTCCTTAACATCATAAAAATAACGCATTATTACCTTCTCATCACTACCATTCAGACGAAGTACTCTCACTAAAGGCTTACAAAATTGAATTACAAGTTAACATTGAGATCAAAATTTATTATCTTCATTCTAGAAACCTCCACTCTAGCATTAGATCTGACATATTAAGATGTGACCGACTTATCACTTGCAAACAGTTGCTTCAGCTCCTTCTTTATTAGAACAAAACACTGAAGTGGGATATTAGTTACAAATCTTTTAATACTAGGATGATATACATTCCTACCCAATAAAAAGGGAACGTTGCACCTGATATGATGAAAAGAAGAATACATGTGTTTAACTTTTTTACACCATGAAAAACCCTAGAACTCATCTTTCAATCTATAGTGCCTTACAATCTAAAGAAGCAGCTTATAATATGGACATTGCAATGTCTAAATGGTGATATGATTCAGGTATAGTATTCATTGTTGCCTAATCTTATTATTAATAGTCTATAGTGGATGCTGTTATCTTTTACGATCCAGAATATAAAGCTCATTTAATTGATGAATGTCGAGATAAATTTCTGAGCAGCTCTGTTTATGAAATAAACAGTTATTTAGATGAAAGAAAAATGAATTGGGAGATTTATAGGTGTTTAATCAAATGTGATAGTTGGACAAATATAAGACAAGAGCTTATTATCAATTTTTTCGTTTATTCTGCTAAGGAGACGATGTTTTTGAAGTCTATTGATGCATCTGGCTTTGTTAGAAATATTACTATACTGTTTTAGATATTTGATGAAGTTGGGCCAAAAAACATTGTTCAGTTCATTACTGATAATGACTTTCCTTATAAAGTAGCTGCGAAAAGATTGCAAAGCAGGTGTAATTCTTTTTATTGGACTCATTGTGCTGGACATCATAATGATTTGAAGTTGGAAGATATAAAAGATGCTAAATACTTTCCAATCATATGATCCCATTTTATCTCATTCAACTGTGGATCCTTAACCTCCTCCAAATGATTTTTCTCTATAACCTCACTCATTAAAACCTCTTATACCACAATCTACTCCTTATTGTACCAATCAAGTAAGCCAACCTTTTGTTCATCTTTAATATTTCTATATTTATTCTACTATATATCCCTATATAAACCTTACACCTATCGAGAGGTAAGCTTTAACCCTTAATGAAAAAAATTAATGGAAGAAGAATTATAGGCATTTACTATTACTTGTACTTGGAACATAATCAACTTAACCTTTAAGTAAATTTGTTGGCTAAAATGGGTCTATAAAATTAAGAATTTCGTGGATGAATCAATTTAATGATACAAAGCCTAATTGGTTGCTAAATTATTTACCTAAAGAGTATGATGTTGACTATGAAGAAATATTTACTCCAACTCATTTAACCCTAGCCTGTAGTCTCAAATCAATTGTTGCAAGCAAGCGTTAACCATTGTTTTAAATGGACATCAAGAATGATTTCCTTAATGGAAATCCTACAAAAGAAGTGTACATGTAACCTTTACCTGTTTATGTCCATCCACCTAATAATATTTGTCAACTTTGCAAAGCCTTATAGACCAAAACAAGCTCATCAAGCCTTGTTTAGCAAATCTAGCTCCATTATTGGTCTCCTTGGTTTTCAATCTAACTCTTGTGATCATGCATTATTCATTCATAAAATGGTTCAAGGGCTTACTCTTCTTCTCCTTTAAGTTGGCGACAGGATAATTGTTGGTGATGAGACTCGATGTATTTTAACTCTTAGATTATTTTTACATCAACAATTAAGCTTTGTTTAGGTATTGAAGTTTCATCTGATAAGTCTGAATATTACCTGTCACAAGCGAAATATGCTACAAATCTTTTGTCTAGATTTAGCATCACTAACGCTAAGACTACTACCACTCCCTTTGCAACTCTCATCAATGGTGATACTATTTATCTCCAATTAGTTCACACTGTTTATATCGTTATTTAATTCATATTAGCATCTCGTACCTCTCAGTTCTCTATTGTTCTTGGTATCCTTTAGTATATCAGAAGTACTTTCTTTCATAGTCTTCACTTCTATTAATCATCTCTATTGTAGTTATGAGCATACTCTAATGCTGACTGGGCTAAAGATCCAATTGGTCAATACTCTATTACTGGGTATTTTTTTTCTTTTTTGGCACATCCCTCATTTTATAGTTTAGTAAGAAACAAATAATTGTCTGTTGTTCTAGCATGAAAGTGGAGTATTGAGCTCTTGCAGACACAATCTCTAAGCTTCTTTGGGTACGTTGGTTGCTATAAAATATGTGTGTTTTTTCTTTTTTTGCAACTTCTCTCTTTTATGATAATCACCACTGCTGTATAAATTACTCATAATGGTGTCATCTATGAGTGTAGAAACATATTGATATCGATTGTCACCCTGTGCGACACCATATTATTTAGGGCACTATTCACGATGTTCTTACTTTATTACATTCTTGAATTGTAAGTATTTTCACCAAATATTTCATTCTCAAATTGTAAGTATTTTCATCAAATATCATCCATCTCAGAGATTTCAAGAACTTATTTTCAAATTCAAGCTGTTCAACTCTTTATTACCATGAATTTGAGGGGAAATGTTAATATATAATATATGTAACATACACATTATATATTTTATAGACGTTATATGTATAGAATAATCGTAATAGTAGCATATTCTTGTATATATTCAATTATAAATACCTCCTACATAATAGTTTTAGACATACTGAAATGCAAAACATTTTTCTTTTTTCGAAACTCCTCTTCTTTTTACAACAAGAATATTGTCAATCTCTCACTCTAAAAGTGATATCGAAATTAATATCTTCTCTTTTCTGATGAAAAGAAGCGTGTATACATTTTACTTAGTAAATGTGGAAAACAGATGAGAAAGCTTTGTTTTAATTTTTTATGATAGTATGATAAGTTGCCGATGAATGATGTTCATTGGTAGAAAACATGAAGTCCATTTTCTTTATCAGAGTTATCATGTTTAATTGAAGAAAAAGTACGTTACACTGTAGGGATGAAGTCACTTCTTTAAAAGAATTTATCCAAATGTAGTGGCCAAAATATACATTAACACTAATTGACAAATTAAAAATATCAATAAGGATAAATTTGTTTAACGTTATGAATGATTATCAACCTCTCCAAATTGAAACGCAAAACTTACATTTAGAAATGTATGTTTTTCTTATTTATCTCTTTAGCATATTGCAAATGGAGGACATAATTTCTTGTCATAAAAACGACTAGAATATCGTTCCAAGGTCTCGAATTGAACCGATATTGATGAGCAGAGATTATACTCAACCCAAATTTATAATATTAGTGATTTTTTATTAACACACGAATGGCATATTTCTTAAATACATGCATGACGAGGCCTTATAGCAATATGAAAAATACGAGCTATGCTGTCAAATTCAACTGTTTATAAAAGGACAAGTCACTCTCTTGAAACAGACAAGATAGCTGGTTCAACCAAAACCAATAAAGTCTGCCAATGTAGATGCATATCTGTACGAAAATATTTATAAAGAGGGACTGGTATTACGAGAGTATATTACAGCTTTCACCTCTACTTTTATTTAAAACATCTATAATTGTACTTATGCAGGCAAATTAGTAAATAAATATACCCTTGAACAACCAAGGATTTTCCTCACGTCTAAAGAGATCGATCTCTGTCTGCTTGACTATACCAACTTTTGAGAGCATTATATAGATGCTAAAATCATGGGAATTAATATATATTTAAATCCTTCTTGGAGTTCGCATTTCCAGGTATATTAACAACATTCCTTAATAATTGCAAGTGTGTGTAAGGTGGGAGAAGGTAGCTCCATGAAAGTGATAGCTATATCATTGAAGAAAAATGGTCCATTAGCCAATAGACTAGCAACCAATTCCGCAACAATGACTGTTTGTTAGATCATTAGTATGCCGTTTGTATAAAAGACAAAGCTCTGTATTCTTAATTGGTTAGCAGCAGTCTGTCCCGAATTATCATTTCAAGCTATCATTTTTTTTTCTTTTGTGACTGATGAGTACACTAGTGCTGTTTCTTTATTATATCAGAAAGTATCAATTTGCACCTCATTTAAAGCAAATGTGGTTATAGTAACACTGTCTTATTAAGGTATAGGGGTAGATTACAAATTGCCATACTTTTATTTAATGCTAATGCGTAATATATAATAAATTTGACAAGTTAGAAATATTAAAAACAGGAACAATATTATCTGAACTCAAATTGATATCATAAGTGGAGTGCTTGGGGTAGTTGCATAGAACAAAAGTCATGAATCTCTAACAATAAGAGTTTTATAAGAAAAGCAACATAAGTTTTCTGTTCGAAACTTTCTAATTGCCGGTCCTCAAACCTATGAAAGCTAATTTGAAAATTAAGCTCTTATTATCATTCCCCAAACCTGTTAAAGCTAATATTTGAAAATTAAGTTCAAAGGTGCTAATGTAGACTTAATTTAGGTAGGCATGTTAAACTGATTTTAGGTTTACAAGCTTGTAAAAATAACTATTCATAAGTTAAGAGTGTTTCCAGTAAAGACACTCTAACGCTCAAGTCAAGAGCTGAAGAGTGATAAGTATACAAGGAAATCTTTAATTAAGTTTAATAATAATTATTATGAGAACTAACTTTAGGGTATCTACCTTTTTTTTGTTTTTTTCGTCAAAAGGGTATCCACCTTTAATATGTAGTTGATGTGCATGAAATATGAACCTTTTTAAATATTTTCCTTGATTTTCATATCAAATTGCCTTGTTACAAAAATTTTGATATATTTTCAATTAATTTTGTATATTTGACCTTGAGATAAGATTAATAATTAGAGGCCATCTCAAAAAAAAAAGGAGAAAATCACAATTCTTAGATGACTATGGTTTGGCCACATCCCCTTGTGCAATAGAATCAAGTGCAAAAAGAGGCACGACCTAGAACATGACTTAGGGAGAGGCTAAGTAACATTGAAAAAATTGGAACAGTAACATGATCTAATTCACGTTTATACCTCAAACTATGTGCATTTCACAAGAGAAACAATTATTCACAATCTAAGGCAAGAGTGTGCAATAGACCGTGTCTCTCCATTAGAAAAAAAAAGAAGATCCATGCCTATGCTATAACGTGGGCTAGGCTGTGACTTACGAAAAGCACAAAACTCTAATTTTTGGGAGACTACATATCTTAAACATCATTTTCCTCTGAGAATAGGGTGAGAGGTTCATTTTAAAGTTATTTTTCAATGGAGAATCAAGATTTGAATATATCTCAATGGATTGAGATGTTGAAAACATTAGGATTTTTATCTATAACTATTTATATTATAATTTTTAGTTTTTTATTATTTGCATTATTCTAAACGTGATTAATAGTTGAATATTTTTCTGTTTCTAGACAGGAAAAGTCCTAGAAATAATCTGACTAGTACCGCTCCAACAAGACTAAGACGTAGGTGGTCGGTTCAAGATTTCTCCACTTACCAGTCTGGCGATGGCTAATGCAGACAAGATGGTGACAGCAACTCAGTGTCCTCCCTCGGGCTTGGGTTTTAGATTTAATTTAGAAGACTTCCTAGGCAACAAACAGGCACAGTCGGGGACATCTTCTGCAGGTCCATAGCTGGGCACGCGGGCTGGATCCAAAGGTAAGTCCAAGATCCCTCATAAGCCTAATCAGATTAATAGTGAAATGGCAGATGGATCTCGCATGGCGGGCCTCGCTGATTTAACAGTGACCCCGCTAGTTCCCACGGTCATGGACAATCACCTTGCGATAAATATTAACTCCCATTCTGAGATGATTTGTGATAGCCAAGCCTTAGAGGCAACTGGAGCAGTAGCCGAGGAAAGCTAGCCTATGACAAACAGACCCAACAAATTAGAGGGGATGCCACGGGATGGGGTGGAAATGGACATGATTCCCCTCCCTGACGCCCCCGACAAAATATCTGGAGAGTCAAGCCTGGATAGTATTGAAGTGTAAGGGATGGAACACTGGATAATGGTGATGTGGGCCTTATCCCAGAAAATTCCACCTTACACTCGGATGAAAGGCGGCCCGATCAAGATCTCTAGATCATGATGTCGATCCTTATATGGAATTGTCAAGTCGGGGAGGGGGAAGGGGGAACCTGCGTGCAGGCCATAATTTGACATTATACGCATATTTATAAACCTGGTATTTTGGTTTTGTTAGAACCACGTATTAGTGGGGCTAGGGCAAGAAAAACGATTCAAACTCTAAGATTTAACTTCTCCTTCAGGGTCGAAGCAGAAGGCTTTTTTAGCGATATATGGATGCTTTGGAATCAGGACATTGAAGTCTCGGTGGTAATCGCCCATTGTCAATTCCTTCATACAAAAGTTCAGTATGGAGGTTGTTCTTTTGCCTTCACGACAATTTATGCTAGTCCTCAATTCAACTCTTAAAAGATTTTATGGCCGATTTTACAATGGCTAGGGCGTTCTATTCCTGGGCCATGGCTAGTGGGCAGGGACTTTAACGCTAAATTAGAAGAGTCAGACAAAAGGGGTGGAGTCATGTCAGCGAGAGTTGTCAATCATCTTTTTAAGAACTGGATTCATGAGTGTGGACTCCACGACTTGGGTTTCGTCGGATCAAAATTTACATAGAGGAGAGGCATAATCCAAGCGCGTTTAGATAGAGTGTTTGGATCAATTTCCTGGATTGAGAAGTTCCCCCAAACGGTCAATCAACACCTTCCTTTTCTTGGGTCCGACCATCGACCCCTATTAATTCATCTCACTAGCCCCTCTTTGGGAGGGAGGCCCTCCCCTGCCTTTCTCTTTCAGAACGTGTGGCTATCCTATGTAAGTTTTGCCGAACTGGTTGATACCCATTGGCAACCCGTTGAGGAGACGTTCAGGAAATCTCTAGCCACCTTCTCTACTCACCTTCTGCGATGGAACAGGGAGGTTTTTGGTAACATTTTCCATCGTAAAAAACGTCTCCTCACCCGTTTGGCAGGCATCCAGCGTTATATGCAATATGATAACTCATATTTGTTATTAGGTTTAGGGGAGCAACTGAGCAACAAGCTCTTACAGGTACTAAGTGAGGAGGAGCTTTTTTGGCACCAACGAGCCAACTGTGATTGGATATCGAAGGGTGGTCGGAATACTAGATTTTATCATACCCAAACCTTGTCCAAAAGGAAGAAATTAAAGATAGATCACCTCTATGACGACGTGGGAACTTTAATTTCTGATCAAGAGCAACTGAGGACTTTAGCAAGGAATTTTTATGCCCAACTGTATGCCTCAGAAGTTGCGCATTGTCAATAGAGTATAATTACAGGAGCCTTCCCTCCCCTTCCTGAGGCTAGGTACCCCAAGCTAAGAGCCCCCATCCATGAAGTAGAAATTCAGAGCACAGTCTTTTCCATGAACCCTAATAAAGCCCCAGGAGTGGACGGGTTCAATGTGCTTTTCTACCAAACTCAATGGGCCAAAGTTGGGCCTTCAGTGGTGGAATTTATTCAGGCAATCTTCCGTCTGGAAAGGTGGGACGAGGACTTAAATCATACCATCTTGGTTTTGATCCCAAACATTCCCGCTGCTACCCATATTACCCAGTTTTGGCCCATTAGCCTTTGTACGGTGCTCTATAAGATCATCGCTAAAAGCGTTATGAATTGGTTGAAAAGCCACCTTGATTACCTTGTGGTGGAAAACCAATGCAGTTTTATTCCTAGCCATCATATTACAGATAATATTATTATAGCCCAGGAGGTTATATACACAATGAGAAAAAAGCAAGGAAAGACAGGATACTTTGCCCTAAAAGTAGATCTCAAAAAATCTTATGACTGCCTTCGCTGGGATTTCACTCAAGACACTCTAGCTGATATTGGGTTCCCGAGTAATCTCATTACATTCATCATGCAGTGTGTAACGAAAGTAACCATACAAGTCAACTGGCAAGGTATTTTGTCTGAACCCTTTCATCCCTCTAGAGGTATCTGTCAAGGTGACCCTTTATCGCCCTATATTTTTATTCTTATCATAAAAAAATTGGGGCATCTTATTAAGTGGGCAGTGGGCCAGGGCTAATGGAAACCACTCAAGCTAAGTAACAGGGGACCCCCAGTTTTGCATTTATTCTTTACGAATGACTTACTCCTGTTTGCTGAAGCCACTACTTTTCAAGTACAAGTTTTAGATCGGACCATCGACATCTTCTACACAGCTTCGAGCCAGCGCATCAATAAAGTTAAAAATCGGATATTCTTCTCCAAGAATGTACCTAGAGATATAGTACGGCGGATCAGTCAAGTGTTAAATGTCCACAGTATGAACATTCTTGGCAAATATCTGGGGTTCCTTTGATTCATGAGTGAACTACCTACTATACGTATCAGTATATTCTCGATCAAGCCCAGCAGAAATTGGTGGGATGGAAATCTAGAGTGTTATCTTTAGCGGGTAGGGTTACCCTAACCCAATCCGTAATCTCTACACTCCGCATCTTCACTATGCAAATGGTCTAGTTGCCCAGACAACTCTACGCCGATTTGGAAAAATTAATGAGGAATTTTATATGGGGGCCACAAGACAGACATCATAAAGTTCATCCTGTTAATTGGGTTGCAGTGTGCAAACCTAAAAAAGTAGGGGGCTGGGCTTCAAGCGTATTAGATCTTCCAATGATGCGTCCCTGACAAAACTCGGATGGGACCTACTTACAAAACCAAACGCATTGTGGGTTCAGATCCTATGATCCAAGTATCGACTAGATGCTACTCACCTTCCTTAGACGTTAGCTAGAATGGGAGCTTCGACAATTTGGAGGGGGATAGCTGTGACATGGCACTTAGTGCGTCAAGGGGCATATTGAAAGCTAGGGGACGGACGAAGCGTTCTCTTCTAGCTTGACAATTGGGTTGAGGATCTAGGACCACTGCACTTAGTGGCCACAGCCCATGTGCCAGATAGCGAACTTAATGCCACAGTGGCGGACTGCACGAGTGATGTTGGCGATTGGCTTTGGAATCTTTTCTAACAATATCTTCCCTCCACCGTCTATATAATGATTGCATCAATGTGCCTGAATAGCAATGACCAAGGAAACGACCAATTGGTTTGGGGCCCCACTTACCCAAGGAAGTTCATAGTGGCCTCTGCCTATGACCTTATTGAATAATCCAGCACAAATGAGTCTAGCAGGCTTTGGGAGGTCATTTGGAAATGGGTAGGACCACAACGAATTCGGTCTTTCCTTTGGCTGTTGGCTAAAAGGAAATTTTTAACGAACCAGCAGCGGGTGATACGTCATTTAACAATGGACAATAGTTGCCACTTTTGTGGTTAGGAAGAGTCAACTCTCCACGCCCTACGGGATTGTCCTACAGTGATCTCTCTCTGGCATAAATTCCCATATGAATTTATAGACAGGGATTTTTTCCACATTGACGAGGAGATGTGGGTTTTCAGAAACCTCTACCAGCATCTCAAGTTTAATCAGATAGAGTGGGCTCTCATCCTTGGAGTCGCTTGCTGGTTTCTTTGGAAATGGAGGAATGAGAGTATCTTTGACACCAATTTTGTTTGGCCGCTGGAAGGTGCTAGGATTGTCATGGATTATGGCACTTGGATCATCAGGGCCCTTTTAGTGGAAAGCCGAGTATTTCAAGCGCAGGGCATGCCTTTGGGTACACTTTGTGGGCTGGACTAAACTAATAGAGGGGTGGGTCAAACTGAATACAGACAGCACCGTCAACACAGGATCCCACATGGCTGTACCTGGAGGGCTGCTGTGGAATAGCCTAGGCCATTGGTGTGAAGGTTTATATAGAATATTGGCATGGGTGCGCCCCTAGAGGCAAAATTATAGGAGGTCCATTCAGGGCTTACACTGGCGTGGGATCGAGGATATTGGAAAGTGGTCGTTGAAGTGGACTCACTGGAGGTTCTTAATATTCCCTTCACTTCCAATAGAATTACGTCTAACATTTATCCTTTGTTGACAGGTATCCAAGGGTTGCTTCACCGCACTTGGGAGGTGCAATTACAACATATCCATCGGGAAGGAAACCATTGTGTTATCACCTAGCTACCTTAGCAGCTTTCTCAAGGCCAGGAATGCAGTATCTGCAGGAACTGTCGTTGATTATTTGGGACGCATTACATCATGACATGACTGGAGTGCTTTATCCTCGCGATTTATGCTAAGGCGCACCCAAGGCCAAGAGTTTTTTCTAGATTTTCTTAATTTATTTTCCTTTGTATCCAAAAAAAATAAGTTTGTAGTAGAAAAAAAGTTGAGTAGAGAACATGCTTATTAACAATCCTTTTAGAAGTGTAATTGAACTACAAATATCCTTAGGAAAGTAGGATCTAACATCTACTAGGTAGTTTAATTAGTCTTTAACTCCTCATATGGATAAACCATATTTTGATAGAACTGACCCGTTTTAAATAATTAGACATTCCGTATAGGCCTTTAATCTATATATCTGAAAAAAGGAGTATTTGACCGTATTGATACTCATAACGAGTGTATCATTTGATGCTATTTATTCTTAAATTTTGGATCAATAATGTTACTTAAGTTTATATGTTTTTCTTTATGAATCAAAGAATCGAAGAGACTTCTCTTAGACCTAAAGTCTACTAGCCTGTATGTTCTTTCTTGAGTGAAGAAGTTGAAGAGACTTCACTTAGACCTTATGTTTATGGGTTTACAGGCTTGTAAGTTTCTTTTTGGAGTTAGAGAGTTGGAGAGACTTCTTCTAGACTTGAGGCTTGTGGTCTACAGGCTAGTATATTTTTTATTAAGGTAAGAAGTAAAAGAGACTTTTTTTCTATAAACTAAAGCCTACAGACCTTCAACTTGTTCATTTAGAGCATACATGTTTTTCATTTAATGCCTACATGTCTTTATGTTTCTTTCTTATGGTACAAATCTAAATAGAATTCTTTTAGATTTGAGGTCTACATGTTTGTAGTTTTTCTAATCAAAGGCCTATATGGCGATAGGTTTGTTCCTATAGCTTTAGGTAAAAAATCTACTACCATCTAAGTCCCAGGTTCAAAAAATAGACTCTTCAAATCCCTGAAATTCTTTTACCTCAAACTTATGTGCTTGTATATTTCTTTCTAGAGCCGAGGAGCTGCACAGGCTTCTCCTAAACCTAAGGTTTACATGCCTATATGTTTTTTACCTAGCGTCTGCAAGCGTGCAAGATTTTATTTAGTCAAAGAGCTTAAGAGACTTCTCTTGATCTTGAAACCTATGGGCTTGTAAGTTTCTTTCTTAAGATATGAATTTAAAGATAATTCTCCTAAACCATAGCCTTACGGGCTTATAAGTTTTTCTTAAGTTAGAGAGATGAAAAGACTTCTCCTAGACCTATGGTCTCTGAGTCTGCATATTGCTTTTGAGCTAGGAAGCTAAAGATTCTTCTTCTAGATTTGAAGTTTGTGGGCCTACAATTTCTTTTACTTGATTCCCTTTTTATCAAAATATGCCTTTTTAAAAAAAGCAAAGTACATGCGAGCGCACATGCACTTCTATCTAATGGTAATACTTTTTTAAATAAGTTATTCATCACAAATTTTTCCTCATGTTGTCTTCTTTATATAAGATCTTAATTCTTTATGATCTTCCTTGTATTCATGTAAATCACCCTTTGAATGGGATGTGGTTCCTTATTTAGTTTTTTGGTTCTCAATCTTTGCGGAGGACTCCATCTTGGTTATTCTTTGATGTAATCATCTATACTATTTTTCTTTAGGGACAGATTACTACTCTTCTAAAATTTATGCAGTCCTCTGTTTCATGTCTAATATTATTATAAAAATTAGTGGAAATTCTTTATGGTTTTTCAGTTAGATCATTATCAATGATATAGTCGACATTCCTATTGAAGGACGTATTAAATCTACCTTTTTTTTTCTCCTTTTGAGTATTTCTATCTTTGACTTCTTTTTCTCAATTTCATTGACTAAATGCACATCTCTCTCCTTATTGTCATTATGCTTATTTGTGGCTTTAAACATTACACATATTTCATATCCTTTTTCCTCTAAGTTGCACCTCCTCAAAGCTTCAAGGTCACCTTTTTTACATCAAATTCTACAATGGTTAATAGGACTGAGTCCATTTATAAAAGTTGCTACTGTCACCTCTATATTAAGATTATAAATTTTGATTTCCTTAAAATTGAAGTGTAGTCCCTTGAACTTTTTCCCACCCTATAGGTTAATACTATCAGCTAGGCAAGATCTTGAAGTCTGCGTCTATTACTGGCAAAGTATGATACTGTTGGAACAAAAATAAAAGATTACTGCATAAAACTAATAGATAAAAGAATAAAATAGAGGTTGAAAGTGTTTAAAGATGTTAAGAAAGGCTGATAATATTATTTCATTGAAACTGAAATATTTATAGGCAAGCAATGAACAACGTAAACTGATTTTTCTGCCTAAAATCAGAGTTGTTATAGTGGAAAACAATAAACTAAAACTTTAACTAATTCCTTGATTTACTATTAGTCTTCGTGGCAGAGATTTCAACAACTAACTTCATAACATAAGTCTTCATTCCTTAAAACCTGGAATGCCAACATCTGAACACTCCTCCTTGGCATTTAGGTGATTAACACCTATTTTTTTCTTTAAAACTTCAAATCTTTCTTTTGGTAGTGGTTCAGTAAAGATATCTGCCAATTGATTTTCAAATGAACAATGAAAAAGTAACACTTCATTTGATAATTGTTGAACTTCTCTAATAAAGTGGAACTTGATCTTGATATGCTTTGTTATACCATGGAATACAGGATTTTTTGAGATTGAAACTGTATAACTGTTGTCACATATAATCTTAGTTGTCTCAGCCTACTCTTGACCTAAGTCTTTCAACAATTTTTGCAGCTAAATAGCATGGTTTACTGTAGTAGTAGCAGCAATATATTTTCCTTTAGCTGTGGATTGGGCTATGGTTTCTTGTTTGTTTGAGCTCCAAGTAAAAAAACCAGAGCCTAGAGTAAATAAATATCCAGATGTGTTTTTTGCGTCAACAACACAGCCTCCCAATCACTGTCGGAGTATCCTATCAACTTCAACCTTGCTGCTGCAGACTTAGAAAAATATATTCTAAAAGAAACAGTTCCTTTGATGTACCTCAATATTCTTTTAGCAGTTGAAAAATGTCTTTCACTTGGTGAATGCATGAACCTGGAAAGTATACTAACAACAAAGATTATATCAGGTCTGATGGCTGTTAGATAAAAAAACTGCCAATTAAACTCCTATACAAGCCTTCATCTGTTTTTTCTGAGCCATCATCCTTGCTTAGTTTCTCACTTGTCGTCATTGGAGTAGATACAGGCTTGCAATCCTAAATTTTGAATTTTTTAAGCACATCCATAGCATACTTTTTCTGACATATGAAGATACTTGAACATAACTGCATAACTTCTATTCCCAAAAAGTAACTCATGACTCCAAGATCAGTCATCTCAAAAACATTCTTCATCTCCTCCTTGAACCTTTGAATTAGTTTAGGTTGATGTCCAGTTACGAGGATGTCATCTACATAAATAGAGACAACTAGCAGTTGATCTTCGTCTGTTTTAACATATAAAGTTGCTTCACTTTGGCTTTTAATAGAACCAAGTTCATTCAGGTGCATATCAACTCTCTTATATCAAGCTCTAGGAGTTTGTCTGAGCTCGTACAAGGCCTTCTTCAAGAGATACACATAATTTTCTATTCTTGGAGCTTAATACCCATCTGGTTGCTCCACATAATTTTTTTCATTAAGAATCCATTCAAAAAACTAGATTTGACATCTAATTGATGAATTTGCCAACAATTTTGAGCAATAACAGCAATAAGGAGTCTAACAGTATCATACCTCGTAACAGGAGCAAAGGTCTCCTAATAATTAATACCATATTGTTGAGCATAGCCTTTCGCCACCAATCTAGCTTTGTGTTTGACTATTAAACCATAATAATTGAGTTTTTTTTAATACCCATTTGACGCCTATCACTTTTTGATTTTTTAGTCTTTCTACTAGCTGCTATGTTTCATTTTTGTTGATCATCTCCAACTCTTCTTCCATAACACTCCTCCATACTCATAATCTTTTGCTTCAAAGTAATTTTTAGGTTCAGAGATTGCCAAGTTACAACTGAGATAGATGTCATTTAAGGATCTTATGTCTTTTATTGGTATATCATCAAAGTTCTCTTCATGAATCTCATTATCAACAAAGATATTGAGATGCATATTTTTTGATTTTACAATCCCAAGTTGATGCTTCATCAAACTTCACATTCATGCTCAAAATAATATTTTTGTTATGAAGGAAAAAAATTTGATAACCTTTTGTTGATGATCTATAACCAATAAAAATGCCCTTTTTAGCTCTAGAATCAAGTTTGCTTCTTTTTTTTCTGGAACTTGATAATAGCATATACTTCCAAACACCTTGAGATGATCCACAGAAGGTGTGATACTGTACCATGCTTCATATGGTGTTGAATTCTTTAATGCTTTAGTAGGCAATCTATTCAACATATATATAGAAGTACTAACATCTTCTGCCTAAAAGTTGCTTGGCATCTTCTTTTCAAGTAAGAGACAACTAGCTATCTCCATGACATTCTTATTTTTTCTCTTAGAGACGCCATTTTGTTGCGGCATGCATGGCATTGTAAGCTGATGTTCTATACCTGAAATGCTAAAAAAACTCAGCAAATTGGTTAGAGGTATATTTGATGCCATTATCAGATCTCAAGATTTTGATTTTTTTGTCACTTTGATTCTCCACCATGGCTTTAAACTGCTTGAAAATAGAAAAAACTTCACTTTTTTGCTTAACAAAATACACCTAACACATTCTCGTACAATTATCAATAACAAGAATGAAATATTTACTGCCATTTAGTAATTCAATTTTCATAGGACCGCAGACATCAGTATGGATAAGTTGAAACATCTCTGTGGCTCTCCAAGATTGATTTTTTGGAAATGGCAACTTTGTTTGTTTGCCTTATTGACAAGTCTCACATATTTCAACAACTTTGTTAGAAAAATCTGGCATATTTTTGGCCAAAGCATGCTTCTTCAAATGTGTTAAACTCCTTTGATTAAAATGACCAAACCGTTTATGCCATAGATCTGAAGCACTTTGGGTGATTCCAACATAGGCATGTTCAGCAACCTGCTCCCAATCAAGAGTAAAACTCTTGTTTTTCATCTCTACACAACTCAGCTCTACTCCAAAGGGATCAAAAATGGTGCAGTAGTTATTTTTTAATTGTAAAGAATATTTTTTTTAAAGCATCTGACTCACACTCAAGAGATTCTTGTTGATATCAGGTACAAATAAAACATCTGGAATAAGTTTGATACCTGAATTGGTTTTTACAGCTGCTATTCCTTTTCCTTTGACCTTCACATATTCTCCATTGCCAACCTTCACCTTTGAGCTGTAAGATTTATCAAGATCTTTGAACATGGAAGCATTATGACATATATGATTGGTGCATCCATTATCAATAAGCCACGTATTGTAAGAATCATATGAGAATCATGACTTGAGGTATGGAATGTTGCAAAAGAAAAGCTCCTCTTGTGGTACAGAGTCCGCCACTTGTACTTGCTACGATTGAATGGGTTTGTTCTTTTGCTTACAAACCTTAGTAATATGCCTAAGTTGTTTACAGTTGCCACATATAGCATCAGGTTTCCACAAACAATACTTCTCTAAGTGAGTTGTCTTTTTGCAATGAGTGCAATCCAGTTTTTTTGCCTAACTCCTTCTTTAGCACTACTCTCATCATTCTTGTTTTTCTGCTTGCTGAACTGTATTTTGCCTTTGTAAGACTGTTGATTTTGCACATGAAAAGCACCTACATTGATTTTTTCGTGTCTTAGGGCCCTTCTTTACTCCTGTGCTTGAAGAGCACTTATTAATTCTGCCAATGAAATTATGGTGAGATCTTTGGACTCTTCTAAAGAACAAATTTTGGCTTCAAATTTCTCAGGGAGGGTTACAAGAACCTTTTCAACAATTCTGCTGTCTGGAAACTCCTCTCCAAGTAACCAAATATTATTAACAATCAAGGAAATTCTGTTGCAATACCTTGTAATGCTTTTAACTTCTAGCATTCTCAAAGTTTCGAAATCTCTTTTTAGATTCAGCACATGCATTTATTTAGTTCTGTCGCTACCTTGATACTCAACTTTAACTTGTCCCATTCCTCTTTGGCAATTTCACATGTCATGATCAGATGAAACACTATATCTCCTACTGAATTTTGGATGAGAGTATTTTCTTTAAACCTTTTAGTCTTCTCTTCTTTGTGAGCTTTGATTTACGCCATGTCTAAGTAATGGATTCAAAGGCTTATCTTTTGCTACAACTTCCTAAAGATTGTGTGCTTCAAGATAAGTTTGCATCTTCATTGACCACGTTTGAAATTTCTCACCAATAAAGACTTTTGGAGAAATTAGCAAAACACTGTTGCTGGCTGACATTTTTGGAGTGGTTTGAAATGGGTTTTTTAAAAGTGTGGTTTTTTTATAAAACTATAGATCCTTTAAAACGCACTATAGCTCTGATACCACTAGTTGGAACAGAAATAAAAGATTACTATAGAAAACTAATAGATAAAAGAATAAAATAGAGGCTGAAAGTGTTTAAAGATGTTAAGAAAGGCTGATAATATTATTTCATTGAAACTGAAATATTTATAGGCAAGCAATGAACAACATAAACTGATTTTTCTGCCTAAAATCAGAGTTGTTATAGTGGAAAACAATAAAATAAAGTTTTAACTAATTTCTTGATTTATTACTAATCTTCGTGGTAGAGATTTCAACAATTAACTTCATAGAATAAGTCTTCATTCCTTAAAACCTGGAATGCCAATATCTGAACAGATATAAATATGGTGGTTAACTTCTAAAGTAGCTATTGGGATTGAGAGAAAGATTTGTAACCATGATCTTATTACAATAATCAAGGTAAAAGAGAAGACTTTGCATTTTATGATATCAGATGCACTATACAGGTCTATGCGTCATTTATATCAATTTACGTGATTGTTAAGGATATATATGCCATTATAAGTGTCCATAAATGCCATCTTAAATATAATCAGTAATGTTTTATCTAGATATAAAGTACTAATGGATTATCACCTATCAGACTTGATCCCTATGTACCCTTATAATAGCAACACTAGTTATAAGGGTGTGGATGAGGCTCCTTTCAATAATGGTTATAGGGTGTGAGTATGTGGCCTTTTGTGAGCATATTGCCTCTTATATAATAGTTTCTTGAATTGTCACCATAACATCATAAGTTTAATGGTTTGGCCTCGAGCTGTTCATTGGTGGTTAAGTTATTTCTATAAGTGTCTATTATTCTTTTTTAGGATAGTAATAACTCAAATCTTTTATTTTTATCAAGTAAGAATATCTGAAGATTTCATGAAATTCCTATAGATGATGTAAAATGATTAAATTGAATTTGGGGTAGACTTGTTGACCTGATTTGAGTCTGCAGGCTGGCAAAAATAATTACTTAGAGGTTGAGAATGTTTCCAAAAAAGATATTATAATGCTTAAGTTAGTGAAAGATTAAGGGTGTTAAGTATACAAACAAATTCTAATTAAGCATAATGTGTTATGAGAACTGACCTTAGTTTAAAGTGTCCCTTTTTTATAAGTAATCTTTCAAAAAGTGTAGGTGGACTCCAACTATCTTTAATAGAGTTGATTCCAATATCTACTAGGTGGCTTAATTAGTCTTTAATTAGGACTCTAACTCCTCTGTGGATGAATCTTATTTTGCTTAAATTTACCCTTTTCAAATAATCAGACCTTTTATCCACACATCTAAAGAGGATGTTGGACTGCACTTTATACATTTTTAAGGGTGTATCAAGTACAAATAACCTTTTGAAATTTCATAAAAGATCTAATTTAGAACTCACTATTATCTAGAGTATCAACTTATATCTCAACGTCACTAAAACCATTATTTGGAATACTAATTTAGATCTAAATGTTTGATAAAACAATACTAATTTTACTTTGATATTTAACGAAAATATCTATTAAACTTCACTAATTTGGATGTTATTCTAGCTTAAATAAATTGAAAAATAAACTCTTTAAATCCATCTTAAAACTCATGTGACTTTCTTTCTAATAAAATAATATTTAGAAAATATTTCTTGAACCATTCTTTAATATTAATAAAAATTAATTATAATGATGTGACATTTTTATAAAATAATAATTTCAAATTATTATCATAAATATTATTAATTATTTTTACTTATGTTTTATATTTATAGTAAAATATTACAAACCAACAAATAACACAAGTTAAGTAACCGATTGACAAATTAGCGATTTCACATTCTTTATCTTCCTAAAGAATATTCACTTGCATCACTGGAATTTCTCTTTACAATAGTACCATCAAATAAATTCTTGTTATAATCTTACTCAACCCACATTTTTTCTTTACAAGCACATCCATATCATTGTGAGGCATCATATCAAAGTTTGTTTAGGAATTAATGAGGTTAAGTTGTACAATTGGAAAAGTTTGTGGTATGTAAGTAATCTATAATGATCAATTAGGTGTGGATTATGGATGCAAGGCATAAAAATATGTAATTCTACAGGGTAAATTGGGTTTTTTAAGTGGGTGTGCTATTGAGATTTTAGGGAATAGAGAATTTCAAGGGTGTTTTGTGAGTGAGGCAAAAGAAATTGGCTCTTCACTTGTTTGATCTAATGTGGCCTGAATCTAAAAAGCAAAACACAAATAGAAATGCAAGAATGAGAAAGAAGGAAAAGAGTAGAAGACAAAGATTAACATTTTTGGGAGAAAAGATAAGTGTTATATTCAATTGATACTAATCATATTTACAAGTATGGTTTTCATTTATAAGAAGTTAATCCTAATTTTACTCTCCTTACCACTTGACAAGTTGACAATTGACAAGGTCCCACTTTATTATTTTGAATGAGTTCCCTCTCATCCATTATACATCAATTCCCTATCATTTATTTTTCCTCTCTTTATTTCACTGGATATGTTTACCGGAGATGTGTATGCTAGTTACTAATATGAATATGAATATGAATATGAATATGCATATGTAATATGTGAATGTATGACTATAGTGCTGTAATGATGTAATGAGATGTATGACATCCCCTCCCTTTAAGCAATCCTTGAACTTAATTAATTAAGAAATGTGGAAAACTAGATATATGCGAAACTCTTCTGACAACCCTAGTCGATAATCTACTTGACACATTCGACAACCCTAATCAATAAACTATCTAACCCACCTTCTGTAATATTGGATATGGCCTAAAAATTTTGAACATTAACTTCTGGTTAGGCTTTGCCACTATAGACATTTACCAATAAGGCTAGAACTTTAAATAAACTTGATAGCTGACTTAAAACTCTCTGTTTGTATGTCGCTTATCTACATAGAATTTAATATTTTTTAAGGCCTTTTTCAAAATTTCCTTTAGCAACCTTAAGTAAAACCTTTTGTCCCTTATTAACTATCTAGCAATCTCATTAGACATCTAAGTTGCTTGCTCAAACCTACATTGAGGCAGCAAAATACTGTATAGAGCCTAAAAGGGGTATTGGATATAGTAGTGTGGTAATTAATGTTATATCACCATTTTGTTAAGGTAACTAGTTGACCCTGGTCATAAAATATAGGTAGCACTCCAAGCACTAATTAACTCTATCTATTTATCTGTATATTTGGGGTGGTAGGTTGTACTTATTTTTAGACTATACACAACTTTCTTGGATAAATTTTAGTAGAAGCTGCCAGTGAACACCCTGTCTCAGTCGTTTATTATAGAAGTAGGCAACCCATGTAACTTGTAAACATTATTAATGAATGCCTATGCAACTTGTGGGGTAGCCAAGGGGTGCAAAGGAGAAGTAAAGAATGCATACTTGGGAAACTTATCCACTATCACCATAATAGTATCCTTGCCTTTTAACTTAGGTAGTCCTTCTATAAAATCCATACAAATGTCCTTCCATGCTGTTTCTCGGACAGGTAAGGGCTACCATAGACAGTGAGTATGAACATTCTCCCTTTTGTTTATTAAGTAGTAGCTACTGCCTTAACATCCTTATATAGTATATTCCAATAAAATAGTGACTTAGCCGTTTTGTAGGTATCTTATACACCTAAATGACCTTTCTCCATAGATAATATTTAGGAGTCTTTGCCTTAATTGAGCATTTTAACCCATATAGATCTTAAACTTGTATTTTAGGATACCATTTTTAAACGTCTATTTGGATGACGGTCTTTTGCCACTCTTGACATCAGAAATCAGCTGTTAGGTTCCGACATCCTTTTTATAGCTCTCCAATACCTTCTCCCACTCACAATTATTATTATTATAGCTATTACATCTCTTTCATAATATTATCATCTCCTTAATAGTGCATCAGTAGCTTTATTTTCTCTTCCTTTTCAGTACTAGATCTTATATTCAAGGCCCAATAACTTAGTACGTCCCCTTTTGTACATGGAAGTATTCATCCTCTGATTTAGCAAATATTTAAGGTTCTCACGGTCAATTTTTATGATGATCAAACTACCCAATTTCTAAGTAATGTCTGCATTTAGAAACTGCCATAGCCAGAGCTAAATATTCATTCTACTAGACTAATAATCCTTAATTATTGACTCTTAATGCCTTACTCATAAAAGTTACATGCCTGGAATTTTGTATTAAAACAACACCAATGCCTGTACCACTTGCATCTATCTCCAACATGAAAGGCCATGAAAATTCTGGGATAATCAAAATTAGGGTTCGATTATGGCAACCTTATTGGATTTAAAGGCCTCGGCTGCTCCATGGTTCCATTTAAAGGCATCCTTCTGAAAAAGATTAGTAAACTGCTTGCTTATATTGCTATAATCTTTAATAAACCTTTTATAATGGCTTATGAGACTAAGGAATTATCTATGTAACATCTCGTCACCGATGGGAAGGGTAAAATAGTCATTTGGAATGAGTTAGGAGTGTTTAAAATTGTTTAACTATGTTCATGCATTCATATATGCACGTGAATAGTGAATTTTGCACATGTAAATGACTGTACATGCATTCATGACAT
>JAOQML010000007.1:19959467-19969649 GCA_027568935.1 Erythroxylum urbanii | reverse complement strand
GAGGATTGCATATTCATGAGTAATAGTTATTCTGTGGACAAAAACTTAACCAAACATGGGAATAGGCAATAACTAGGAATAGGAGGGTAATAGAAATTCTATTACCCTCAACCAAACGACCCGTTAGGGAAGACCCGGTCTCCTCCATGCTCAATAAAAGTAACATATATTAGTTAGATATATCATTGTCTAAGTCCCACCATTACTTTAAAGGTCTCATAAATGAGAGCATCGATAGAATTAACAATAGCTATCAAAATTCTTTTTAATTTAAATTTTACGATGTTTGAGATAATAATTGTTGCATTTATAAGATTAATATTATTGAGACTTCTCTTCTTCACTGAATACTATTTATCTCTTTTTTCACTATTTTTTGATCTTAATGTTTATTCATAGCATTGATATGGTTATACTGAGTAAACCTCTTCATCTAAGACCTGTTACAATTGCTATCTCCACCAATAATTATGTCTATCACTTAAGTAAACTTTCCATATCCTATTCTCATATATGGAATTTTTGACTGTTGCCTAACAACCAATTGGTCATGCCTATGTAATGGAGGCTTTCATTTATAAACATCCTCATCCCTTCCGAGATATACCTCTATATAGAAATCCTAGAAGCAGGTTTCGAGGATGTCTCCCCTTCTTTAGGGTTCTTCATGGACAAGAGGCCTTCTTTCCAAGCCATAAACTCCTGAGCTAAAATACAGTGGAAACTTTAGGAAATGTTACTGAATAATAATTCTTGTTCACATTTAGCTGTACCGAATTAACACAAAAGATACTAGAAATGGGACCCTGTCATTATAACTACAAACCTTTGTTACTATAGGACTGGAAAATAGGCATCAAAATTAAAGACCTAATATATATATATATATATCCATATTTGGGTATGTATCCATAATATAACCCTAGAGTACTAGACTACCAAGAGGTTGAGCCATTTAGGGAGCTTTATTATTAATCCTCTTTGCTTAGATGAGACCGTTGCAACAATAAAAAAAGTTAGCTTTACCAAAATTTGTATTTTGGTGGAGGCATCTAATGAGATACCATAAGTAATACCTATAATGAGAATGGACGAGAGGGGAAACCTATTTCAAGACCAGCTGATAGTCACATACAACTAGAAACCTGGAAGCTTAAAGTTAAACCAATCATGGGTGCCTATTGGGAGGTAGTTCAGGATAGGAGAATTCAATGAATTGAATCATTCATATGAAGTGGGAAAAGATGACTTAATCCCCAATACATGTCAGGGAAGTTTGGAAGTTGAGGAAGCATCAAAAGGATCTACATGCAAGGCAAGAATATAGGTAATAATTAAGCAAACTAAGGAAATTTCTAAAGCAGACATAGACAGAGCAATCATCCTGAGAACACTTGAAGGTCCCATCAAAAGGAAATAACCAATTCCTCTAAATCATTACCTCAGGAAACATTGGTCTAAAAGAAGCACTAAAGGAGATTAACTTACATTCCAGTTATAAGAGGATGACAAGGAAAATTTCTAAGAGGAAGAAGTGTTCAACCTCCCAAATCTAACGCCTCTATAAACGAGGAACATCAGAGTGCTTAATTTCCCTAATAAGCAAAGAATGGTAGTTGATTGCATTTAGGAATCCGAACCCCTTTTGATTGGTCTTCTAAAAACAAGAATAAAGGAGAACAATAACATTAAGCCTCTTTTTTTTTAAGAAAATAAGAGTTTCCCTACTAATCATAATTGTCATTATAATGGTAAAATCTTAATGGCATTTGACACAAGGGAGGTAGAAGCTTAACAAATTCTAATGGATTAACAATTTATCCATCTCAAAGTTAAGAGAAAGAGCACTAATATAAGTTTCCAAGCCTTAATCATTTATGTTTTTAATCATAGATTTCAAAGAGAATATTTATGGAATAGCTTGATTATAATTGGAAATGGAATAAGGGAACCTTGGCTAGTTACTAGAGACTTTAATTTTCTGCTATATGCCAATGAAGTAGAAGGGGGAACCATTTGCCTAAGGAATCATACAAATGAGTTAAAGGATTGTATAAATCAGATCCAAGTCATAGATTTGAATATTAGGGGTCAATTATTTATATGGAATAATAAAAACGAGGGCATTAAATGATAAGGAAGAAACTAGACAGGGTAATATTAATGAGGCTTTGATACAGAACTTCTTAAAAGTAAATCCTCTTTTATTGTAATCATTTATCTGACCATATTCAAATTTTCATTCAGAATATATTATGTCAGCAAAGAAGGTGTTTCACTTTTAGATTTAATAATTTTCTTATTGTTTTAATAATGCTATGTCCAAGGGAGTTAATGATAGCATAATAAGTACCAAGATGTGTAAGTATATAAAGAAGTTGTAGTTGATCAAAGGAGAATTAAAGATGTTGAACAAATCCACAAAGAATAGCACTCAGAAGGTAGTTATAGAGGCAAAAGAGAAACTAGCCAAAATTCAAAAAGGACCTAAAAAGTGATTAACTTAAAAATAGGTAAAATTCTGCCTTAGATCACTACACAAGAATGTTAGAGATTAATGATTCACTACTAAGGCAAAAGGCTAGAGCGATTTGGTTAAGGGATGAGAATAGAAGCACAAAATTCTATTATATTAGAAAGGAGAGATATAAACATAATAACCTCACTAAAGGATGAGAATGATATAGTTCTCAACAGCAAAGAGGAGCTACAAGGAGAGGCTTATAAATTCTTCTACAACACTTTGGGCACTAAATCAAAAGCTTCTTCTAGTATAGAGGATATAAGGAATATAGTCAACTGCTAAATTTACAATGAGTTAGCAGAGAGCTTAACTTAACCAATCGAGGCAGTTGATGTGGAAATCTTTTCTCCTCGCACCTACATAAAACCCCTAGAGCAAATGGTTACAATGTTCACTTCTTTCAACAAACTTAGGAACAAACTAAAACTATAGTCACAAAAGTTATGCTTGAGTTTTTTGGGATGGGTAGGATGTTGAAAAAGCTTAGTTAGATTTTTATCTATCTAATACCGAGGATGACTTCTTAAAACTCTATCAGAGACTATAGGCCTATATCTTGTTGTAATGTGACTTACAATATTATAGCCAAAATGTTTACCAATTGACTGAATCCAGTCATTAAGCAAATAGCTGATAGCTCTTAAGGAGCCTTTATAAAAGGAAGATCTATTGGAGATAATATTCTCCTAGTACATGAGTTGTTCATGGGGTCTAATAGAAGGAAAACAACTAGAAATTGTGTTATAAAGATGGATTTTAAGAAAGCATTTAACTCCCTAGACTGAGCTTTCCTATTAAATACCTTACATGCTTTTGTATTTATTGAACCCTTCATTAATTGGATAAATCATTGTGTTACTATTATATCGTACGGGATCTTGGTCAATTGGAAACCTACAAGACTAATTTTAGGTATAAAAGGGCAGAGGCAAAGGGATCTTTTATTCCCTTACGTCTCCACACTTGCTACAAAGGTTCTAATAAGGATGATCACAATATAGAGAAAAAAGCAATCTTCATTTCAAATGCAAATCCCTAAAGAAAGTCACACTATCTTTGGCAGATGACCCATTATTATTCACCAAAGTTGAAACTAATTCTAACTCAACATTAATGGGAGCCTTGGAGTCCTTCAAGGAACTATTTGGATTATTAACAAATAAGAAAAAAAGTCAAGTCCTAATCTCAAGTGGAGTAGAGGCACAAGTTAACTCCCTAACTAGACTAAAATGGAGCAAGACACCCATCACCTACCTAACAATTCCTGTAAACACAAAAGACCCCCTTTCTCACATTTCAAACCACTGTTGAAAAGGATACAAGGAAGATTGGTAAACTAGAAAATCAGATTATTGTCACTGGTAGGAAAAATCCAATTGGTGAAATAATTTCTAAGTAATTTACATGTTTATCGGGCATCACAGCTTTGGTTCCTTAAGGAATTGATCAAGGCTATCAATAAAGTTTTGAACAGATTCATCTGGCATGGTAAAGTAGTTGGCAACTCACCAATCAAAGTCATATGGGAGGAGGCTAGCAAGACTATAAAGGAAGGGGGATTAGGAATCTTATCTTAAGTTATAATAAAATTTAAATGTTAAAAAGGCTAAGGAGGCTAATAACAGACAAAGGCTCATTATGGACAAGATGGGTGCACTCATAATATGGCAACCAGGGCATTATTTGGTAATGCAAATTCATATCAGAGTCATCCTAGACCCTTAAGCATATAATGACACTTAATCAACCTCACAAATGGGACATCCTATGTAAAATAGGGAATGAATCATCTGCCTCATTCTAGAATGATAATTGGTCAACCCTAAGAACATTTTCAGATTTCTAGGAATGAGTACCTTGATGATTGACGTGGATGACAAAACCACAAAGCATACGACAATCTCACTTCATAACCAAAACATTTCCATATCAGTTTATGCTACCCATGGACTGATAAGATTACATCCTCAAATTGAGGACCATATATTATGGAAGCATTATCAATCAGGCAAATTCATAAATAAAATGTGTAGGAAATTACTAAGAAGCAACTCACCTTAAGTGTCATGGTCCAACCTTATTTTGGTACGAGCATGCTTGTCCATACACCTCAACCACAATGTGGCTCCTCATCAAGGGTAAACTCAATGATAGGGATAGACTATGCAAATATACAAATATTTTTAGAAAAAATATGCCCTCTATAAGGGGGAATTAGAGATGATGAATCATATATATTTTGAATGCAACTACTCAAGATTGATTGTGAGAAGGATTATAGAATTAGGGGTCATGCAATTGGAGAATCGAAAATTGAAGGAAATACTTTCTTGGTACTATAGGAATGTTAATAGAAAAAATCCCAACTAGATAATCTCTAAATTGGCACTGAGCAACACTGTGTACATCTTGTGGATAAAGAGGAATCATCATGTATTTAGGAAAGGGGAGAATCAAGAGGAGAATCTGATTCATGCAATCATAAATAAATTCGGAGAGTAAATCCTGATTCACAATATGAATAGAACCTACTCTTTATACTTGATTCAAAGATGGAGACTACCCAGACAAGCTTTAGATAGGACTAATGTAGCAGAAAACAACATTGAAGCGAGAAAGCACTGGAAAGTAGAATTTGATTAAATGATGCCAAAATTAGTTAAAAGATGTCGTATAATGATGAAACAATTATGTCACTATTGTAAGAGTTATAATGTTGTAAATGGTTAAATAACTATTAATTTTGAAAGTTAATGAAATTTTTAATTTTTCAAAAAAGATTATTCTAAATGTCCCTGATGTAAAAGTTCACTAATTGTGAATTTGAGATTTTTACACTCTTTAGTATTATGATCGTAGTTTCAGTGAAACTTATAGTAATTTTTTGTTAATTGTTTTCCTAGTGACATTGATCGACAAGGATTTACTCGTTCTTAAATGAAATTTAATATGCGATTTAGACATATATTTAAGTAAAACCTTTGTAATCCGCAGTCTATAAATTTTTAATGCAGGTAACTTGATTTTTACTCTTCTTATAGGTCTATCCTTTTTTTTAGTGTGCAATAATCCTTTTCCTTTTATGTGTTATGTTACTTTTCCTTTTATTCCTCTTATTTTATTATTGATAGGTGCTTAACTGATTATGAAATTATTCCATAACACTTAGTGATTATTGACATGAAATTGCTTAAGATACTCACTTTATTTTAGGTACAATTCGAAAGTAAAGAAATTAAAGTAAGTCAAAAGCTCAATATTTTGGTCATTTTTTGAAGATTTATTTTCACTTGTCTTTACGGAGTAAGAAGAAAAAAATTAAAAGACAAGAAGGAAAAAAATGCAAAGAAGATTTAAAGTTGGTCACAACTATGCATGTCTTATGCAAGAATGTGAGTTCAAATTTAATGAAAAGCATTTGGATTAATTGGTAGAGCAACATGAAGGAGTAGTCTACGCCAGAAGAAAACGACACAGCTAAGGGAATGAAACGTAGACGCATAACCAGCAGCTCAGTAGATGGGACGCACGCTTAAACGCTATGCAAGAGGACTAACCAGGAGACAAAACACAGACGACGTCTGTAAGGACATCTACGTTTCAATGTTTGTGTTAAACGCAAACGTTGTCGTTCATGCTAAAAGGAGGAGCGTAGGTTTTTAAAGGAAGGGCGTGAACAATATGCCTGGACTTGTCAAATCAGAGAACATTAGCGGAGAGCTTGAAAATAGAGAAAAGGAGGTGCAGTGAAGAGGCAATGCCAGGGGTCTTCGGTAGGGATTATTAATGAGGGCTGAAGTATTTTTTTTAGAAGAGACTCATAAAAGGCTAAACGTCTCAATCTTGGTTCAAAGGTTACATCGACACCGACAACTTAGGTTAAGTGTATTTTACTATTTTTGTTGTTTCTTTCATTCATTATGAATTGATTATGTTATCTTATGTTGATTGAATTGGGTATTGTGAAAAGATGATTTTAATGTATTCATTGAATCATTTATTTGCAAACTTATTGCTAGAATTTCGATATAATCCGTAATAATTTCAATATAATCCGTAATTTTTATGTGAAATTCATGTGTAGCAATTAATAATTCGTAATTATTAGGGATAACATAACCTAGGTTAAATGACACATCGTATGTGATTATTGCCTTAATTAATCAGTTTTCCTAATTCGTAATGTTACTGCCTAATTAAATCTAGAGATCGTATCTTAGATTATTTGATGGTTAGGTTTAATTAACAATCATATCTTGATTAAACACCACCTAAGGGAAAACTCAGGTTAATTATTAACTCACAATTAATAGTTACTAGGAGAGGTTAGAGAACAACAAATCAATGAAATATGCTTAATTAGGGTGTAGGCTAAGATTGAACCAAAGAACTGGGTCCCTACCGAATTTCCCATTTTTATCATTTTTGCATGTTTTCTTTAATTTTTTTCATTGTGTTAGTTTTATTTTATTTTCTTATTTCAAAATCCAAACCCTTGTTAAACCTAAACACCGATTAATTTCATTTCAACAACTTTACACACACTCTCTGTGGGATTGACCTAGACTCACCATTGCTATAGTAGTAGTCTAGTTATTTTATTTTGACTAACGTTACGATACGATATCAATTTTGGAGTCGTTGCTGGGGAGTGCGGTGTTTTATTTTTTGTTTATGATTTTAATTGGTGCTTTTGCACATATTTGTTTTTAATTAGTTTCTCTTTAGTTTTTTCTTGATCTTTTCACTTTTTGTTTGGATTTTGAGTAACCAAAAAAATTTTTGACGGGATAGAAATAATTTCTTTTATAACTCTTATTCTCAATCCTATAACCAAGATTGGACTGATCAACCTAACTTTGGTTATAGATAGGATAACCATCAGAATTACTTCTATGATAGTTTACAGGATACACAGGAATTCCTGTGTGGACCAGAAGCTTCTAGTCACAACTCAGGTACATCTTTGGAAGAATTGATGAATGTTGTGATTCTTAACAATCTCCAATTTCAACAGAGCCTATAACAACAGTTTTAATAGTTCCAGTAAGAAATGAGGCATATAACGTCTAGAAACTAGAACGTGGCAAGCCAAATGGGTAAGATGACAATAAGGATCAACTACCTAAAATCACAAATAAAAGAGGAGCAACCATATCAACTCAAGGTATACCCAATGGATTTTAGTGCAGAAACCTTACAGAGTGATGAGAAGCTTGAGAATTTTGAGAGCAATACTCAAGGAATTGCATGTGAAGAAGAAGTTGAGGACGAGCTCAAACTAGAAAAAGACTTATCATTTAGCTCGGAGGTGAGTAATGAGTTCATGATTATTTTTTGGACTAACTCTTCACCTTTACATATCATATTAGAGGAACTAAATGAGGAAGAAAAAGGCGAAGAGACATTTGAGACCTTTTCAGAGTGCATGGACTTAGTTAAGAATGAAAGTCAAAAGATAAGGAAGATGTTGAATATGACAGATCATCAACTAAGACCCTATCCTGAAGAACCTCACGTGGAGGAGCCACATGCAACACCTGAAGATCATAATTTTATCACGTGAGGAGGAAATATGAAGTCGATCCAAAGACTCCAAACAACGACGCTTCTTGAAGGCAACCTAAGGGAATTAAATTTCTTTTCTTTACATTTTTACATTTCCTTTTATATGTATGCATGTTCTTTGTTGGTTTATTTCTTGCTTGTTTTAAGTTTTCAATCAAAACGAGAGAAAGAATAAAATAACAAAACAAACATTTTCTCTTTTCTGTTGATTCTAGGACTATATAGTCATGATTAGAGTGTGAATTGACTAGAAAATTTCGTAGCAACTTTAACATGTACTTTTACTCTTGTGATTGGTCGATGTGCATTATCTTTAAAAGAGTAGTGACTATTGATAGACAAAGCCGGCGAGATTTTAAGCCTTTTTTTACTGGCATATTCATATCAGTCTTATTGTCTTTTGATAATGTGTGACTTTCATGACATGTACATCCTGATTTTGCCTTAAATTTCTGTTCGATACTACATTTTTATCAAATGCATTAACATGGATATGATAAGGTATTCTTTGTTTTTCCAAACTATATTAGCCAAATAGCCTACTCATAATATGATTTTCCTTTTTAATAAGCCCCTTTGAGCCTTATTAGCCTTTCTTTTTGTATCAACCACATTACATGCTTTATACTTAACCAAATGTCCTACTAAAGACATAGAGTTGGTAGAAAGTTTGTGATTGTTGAGTTTGTGGATGTACAAAATTCTATGTATGGGGGTGTACATGTTTGAGGGTTGGTTAATGTTAGGATGATTTGTTATGTCTTACCATTGAAATTCCCATGTTTTTCTAGTTTATTTAATTTTATAAGGAAAAGAAAAAAAGAAAAAATAAAAGAAAACAAAAGAAAATGAAAACAAAGAAAGAAGAAAAATGAAAACTTTTCTAATAAATTTATTAAGGAAGAACTGCATATGGGTTTGCAAAGTTATTCATAATTAATGCATCTTCTTAGAGATGTAATGAATGTGTTATTTGAGTATGTTGAATATGAGGTAGATGTTGGCTTGGAAGGTTCACTCTTATGGTTTCAGTGTATTATTGGCATAAATTGTATGAGGATTCCTTCATATTGGTATATGTTTCATGTGGTTGGACTGTGAGAGTTGAATTGGGTTGTGAAATATAAATGTTGCATTTGTCACAGCTAATGGTACTTAGTTTTTGATGAGTGTTACTTTGTTTCACTAACTTAATGACTTTCATGCTACTTGATCCAAACACAGCTCACCTTACCTTTACCAACATTACAACCTTGAGAAGTCCTTTGATTCGTGATTTTGTATGTGAACATTAGTGGTGGAGAATGAAATGATATGCAAAGTTATGGAATGACATAATCTAACACACCACTCTTATAGAGCATATGCTTGAACGTATTGATGATTATTCGAGAACATACTCTACGAGGATAGCATGTTAAGATAATCAAAACGACTCATTAGAAAATTTTCAAACATCAAACACATATAAATCAAACCAGTAAACATTTCAGCCCATTTCATTTACAAAACATATCCAATCATAAATTTCGGTACACTTTAGAGTTCATATACACACTGTATAATAGTTGAATAATGCAATTCTTAATATGAAATAACTGAAAACATGTGCAGATACAATTGATCCCGGCCACTATCTCACGTCCAAATGTAATAGCTAAACTTCAAATAGTCTAACTTGATCTCCTTTCAGCCTGAAAAATAACATTGCTATTTTGATGATTTTTACGAACTCAATGAGTGAATCATCATCGATGTGCTCACTCATATCAGGACATAACATCTCAAATACAAACCAAATTCACAGTAAATCTCATCTCAATAGTACATCATGAATTTCACACATTTCTTATAATCTTTTCATAATAATTCGATCCTCATTCTTAGTCAATCATATTATCAAATGTGCACATACATGACATATCATAATATTAACACAATTTAATAATTTTCCACAAGTATTCAAAATGTACATTTGAAAATATAATTGCAAATGCATATGCACATATGACTCCACATTCATTTTTATTTTTTTGTCACCGAGCGTCTATTTACTCCCCTGTATCCCTTATGGATATCGAGCTCTTTTA
>JAOQML010000007.1:19902424-19912847 GCA_027568935.1 Erythroxylum urbanii | reverse complement strand
CGAGAGTTTGCTTCATGTCTTCTTCTTCTTCGACTTTTCAGACAGCAACCCCTTAGATTCTTCAGCTTTTGTTGCTTCTATGTGTGGATTAATGGAGAATCACGTGATTTTCATCACAAGGAACATTGGAAAGTGTTTAAAATCATCCTTAAGTACTTGAGAAGAACTAAGGACCAATTTCTCATACACGGAGATTATAGATTAAAGCTAATAGGCTATACTGATGCTTGCTTTGCATTAGATGAGAATGATAAAAAATCTACCTATGGTTATATTTTCACCTTGAATGGAGGAACAGTAAGTTGGAAAAGTTCCAAGCAAGCTATTGTAGCTGATTCAGTTACTGAAACAGAATACATAGCTACATGCAATGTAGCTAAGGAAGCTGTTTAGATGAAAAAGTTCTTAACTGAACTTGGTGTGGTTCCTTCGATAAAGGAAGTTGTTCCTTTATTGTGTGACAATTCTGGTGCCATTGCACAAGCTAAGGAACCAATGTCACACTAAAGATCTAAACATGTTCTGCGGAAGTTTCATCTGATTAGAGAAATTGTTAAGTGTGAGGACATTCAAATTTAAATGGTTGAAGGAAAGGAGAATGCTACAGATCCCTTCACTAAGGCACTTAGATTAAAGGAGTTTGATAAGTACAAGTGGAAAATAGGATTGAAGTTCATGATTAATTAGGTTTAGGTTAAGTGGGAGATTGTTGGAATTATGCCCATAACCCAATCGTTATGTGATAGATTGAACACTAATGTTTTGTGATTATTAACTTTGTTTAATAACATGGCAAATGATTATATTATCATATTTTGTTTACTGCTTTTATCCTAATATGATAAGTCTTTGATTAAATTTATACACTTGCCATCATAATGGAAATTATGATAATAAGAGTCAAGTCTTTAGGGTTTAATCTAAAAGTGTTCTTGATCGTAGGATCATCAAATAAGAACTTTAATGATCGAGTTAAATCAATATGTATGTAATAGTATCTATTGGATGGATATTAGTAGATCTTATTTACTAAGTTACATATATAGATGATGTATATAGAGACATGATCATTGAACCGACCAAACTGAGAATTCCCAATGATTAATATTACTTATGAACCATCAAGTGGGATATTCTCATAAAGATTTAAATGTATATTTTTCCTTTGACCTGAGATCATCATAGTAATCAATAGGTCACTTATTACGTTTAGATGTCGGACAATTAGTGTGTAAAAATGCTAGTTGAATGGTCATTGGATATAATTAAGTACCTATCTGATTAGTGGTAAGTTAAGATGGGATCCGTTGACTCTAGGTAATGACTTTGAGCTCTATATTGTCATTGACCTTAATGATTGGTTCAAGACCTTAGCCATAGCGATTGAATGAGTGAGGAAAGGAGTTTCTTAAGTCATTCACCAATCATTAATGATCGACATGTAATATAGTTAGATATCTAATGGGGTTTGACAGTTAAACCATACCTTAGGATAATCTGGAGCTATGATGATGGAAGGTAATAATACATTATCCTTAATCAGGTTCTGTCTTTATAAGGTTGATACTTCACACTTTCCGATCATTGAGGAGTGTTGTTAGATGCTAACCTTGATTAGTAATTAATTGGATTAATTATGAACCTATGTGGTCACATACTTACGAGTGTAATATTTCCTGTTTATGATTATTTTTTTATTATTAGATAATTTATTAAATAATCAATATGACATATTGTTATATTTTTTACTAGCACAAAAAATATTATTAATATTGAAAACTCTCTTGTGAAAAATAAATGAATAAAATAAACATAGTTTTATGTTATCTTATTTTATATAAAAAACAAAACGATGAGTTACCATCATTTTGCATTCACTGATATAAAAGTTAGTTATTCATTTTCATACAGGCACGTAAGAAATGAATAAGAGAAGTTTGTCTCTTATTTTTGAACGTTGAACCAAAAAAAACGAAGTGAATCGTTGTTGTAACGTGTTGTGTACGTTTTAAAAACCAAAGAGAAGAATTGTTTTTCTCATATGTTGTTGTATGTATGTTCTAAAAAAAAGAAACAAAGGAGTTTTATTCTTTTTGTGTTCTTTACATTTTAAATAAAACCAAAAGAGAAAGAGACAAAATTGTTTTGTTCAATTCTTAAAGAAAGAATTCTTCAAAATCTTCTATAGCCATATCAAATGTTGAAAGCGGGACGTATTTTTCGATGTGGAGTGCATAGAAACTGTATTTTCGAAGTTCACTGTCGATTAATCCTCATAAATTTTAGGAATTTGTTATTTGCCTGTTCTTATTATGAGTACGATTATTAAATGCAATAAATAAATTTAGGATTGCAACAATTATTTTTTGTTTCCATTACGTATGTGATCTATCCTTCACTCTCACATTTGGAAAAACTGACTAATAATAGACCTAATTACACTTTTTTGAAATGTTTTGCTGTGTGCATGTTTTCCCAAGTCCATACAATAGCACAAACTAAATTTTAGAACTAATAAATATGTGTTTATTGGGATGAGATAGAGTTTCCATATTAGGAGCTGTTTAACGTGAAGAATCACCATACACAAATTACTTCAAGCAGCTCTCTCATAACCTAATTTCTATCTGTAACTACCAATGAGACACTTCATTATCGTCAATGTGTAAAACCATCCTCTATAAAGTCTTCATCAACCACTTTCCCACAGGTAACTACTGAGCATCATTTGTCCTTTCTTAGTTTTGAACAAAATAATATGAGTCCTTATATGATTGCTTGGGAACACAATTCGCCTAGAGAAAATTCAAGTGAAAATGTTGTACAGAGGCCTGCAATTCAAAATCTTCATCCCATGATTACTTATGGGAAGTCGGGAATATTTAAACCAAAAGCTTTTCATATCACAAAGCTAAATTTATTTGATCTCACTCCAAATTCAGTGGTTGATGCTTTGAACTCTAAAGAATGGAGAGAAGCTATGTCAAAAGAGTTCAAAGCACTTCAAAAGAATCAGACATGGACTCTTATTTTGAGAGACTCAAATGTAAAAGCAGTAGGGTGTTAATGGATCTTCAATGTTAAGTGCCAAACTGATGGAACAAACTCTACACATAAAGCTAGGCTTGTGGCCAAGGGATTCTTGCAAACCATGGGAGTGAATTACTTTGACACATTCTCTCCAATTGTGAAATTTAACACCATTTGATTTGTCTTGGGTTTGGCCATAGTGAAGGTGGAATCTGAGGTAAGTGGACATAAACAATGCATTTCTAGATGGAGTGCTTATTGAAGCTGTTTATATGGAACAACCCTATGGGTTTATTGGTCTAAAATATCCCTCTCATCTTTGCAAACTTAGCAAAGCAATATGTGGATTAAAACAAACCCCCAGGGCATGGTTTCAGAAGCTACATGATACTCTATGTGAATGGAAATTCTACAATTCTAAATCAGACTCCTCACTTTTCTATTTGCATGTAGTCAAAGATCTAGTCAGTGTTCTTGTGTACGTATCTGACATTATATCATAGAAAATCAAGTTGCCTAATAGAGGATGTTGTCATAAAGCTGAAAGTGAGATTTGCGTTAAAAGATCTCGGAGAACTTAGCTACTTTCTCAAAATAGAGATTAGCAGAGATAACAACATCATGACTCTGTGTCAAAACAAATACCTTAAGGATGTACTTGAAAGAATTCAGATGACAAACAACAAAGAATGTAACTAAATGGGTATTTGAATTTAATAATGAGTGACTGAATTATTATGCTTTCCATGCAAATGATTGGCATCATATGTAAACTATCATTTTTCTTATTTCTAAGTATTCCTTTCCAAGATTTTCTTTTTAATTGAGTGAAGATTCCTCCAGAGATTCTTAAAGAGTCAGTCTGATGGTTGCAATTAACAAAACAACAATAAAGAAACCTAAGGGAACCTTCAACCTGAAAATTGTCAAGTTGCAAAAAATATATGGAGATGATTTTACTGGAGAATGTGTTAAATCCATACACCATGATTTTCCATAATACATAAATGTAAATTCTATCCAACTAAAATGAGCTCATTATAGTCCTTCAAATCTCACAAGGATTTGTAAACTTATGCAAGTGATAGCGCAATTGTTGATCTTTGTCTGATTGTAGAAAGACATAATTTTTACAGTACCAATTTTTGACAAAGGCTCCTCGCACAATGATTTTTGACTTGATAGTATGGTTTGGTTGCAAACCAACCGAGTTGTGATACCATTTGTTGATTTTTGTTGGAGTGTGTAGAGGACTCAATTGAAATAGAAACTCAAAATATAATATATTAATTGTAATATTTTACAATCACAATACTCTCACAAATTCTCCATTCCACACCAACACGCACCTCTCACTTTCACGGCACACACTCTCACATGCACTCTCACTCACACCTTTTTAGTTGTTTTTCACTCACACACACACACACGTTATGCAGCTTATTAATAAAAATTCAGAGATTTTCTGTGACGTATCCTCTTTGTCACAAGCATACGTTTTTTATAAATTATCACAAATCCAAGTTATTAACTTATATAAATTAAGATCTGCCCTTCAATATCACGGAGAATCTCTTTTTCTTAAAAATAAAATTAAAAAAAAAGGAATCCAGGGGCTATTTCTGTTTGAATTAAGAGACAAAAATTGGAACAATTCTGTAATGAATCAATGGAAAAACTGGTTAGTCTTATAATATCAATAGGTTGATTGTTTCGCTCCTGTATCTTTCAAAAGGAAAAAAGATCTCTGAGAGCTATTTCTCGGATCCGAAAGAGAGTACTTGGGTTCTCCCAATAACTAGAAAGTGTATTTTGAGGAACATATCGAGAGATAATTGTATTTGGTTAGACAATGTGTGGTTGGTAAACAAGGATCGGTTTTTTAGGAATATATCATCAAATATTCAATATGATTCCACAAGATTTAGTTTCGTTCAAGGAAGAGGTGCTCTACCTAACTGAGCTATAGCCCTTATGCTTGTAATACATATTTTATTATGTCGATAATTTCTTGTCAAGATAGATATTACATGATCCAACATCCTACTTATTTCTTTGATCCGTTTGATCGGTATTGATTATAAATGATATTTCGAACTTTGCTTGTTTCTTTTTTTGAGGATCGACGAATCAAATGATATTTTTGTTCCAATTTTTGCCTCTTCCTCTCCCGCTGAATCAAACCTTTTCCTGCCATAATATTTCACTTCCTATTATATTAGCTATTATATTCGTATCGCTGATACAAGTCGGATCCTAGATGTAAAAATATCAAAATTTTGACTTCTATACATATCTTAAGTCAGTTAACAACCGACTTAAAGTTTCTATAATATTCTAGATAATGTTATTCTAGAATATTAGGGAAAGTTTATATAATTGATATTATTTATGTATATAGAACATATAGGAAGCTTCTAGAGTGATTAAGAGAGGATGCCAGTGTTTTTTTTTAACAGCAATGATAGACATTCAGAACTAGATATCATCCCAAGACCCTGGATTTTCTGGTGCAAAACATATTAGCCAGAACGGAACTCATATGAAAAGATCCTAAATATGATATTAGCTTCAGCAAATCACCCTGCTAAAAGAAAACAAAGGGATTACGATTTCCAATTTTCAATTTTAATGGCTTAATTCCAATTCCAGCTATGTATGCAGAAGGCAGTGGTTAATGGCTTAATTCCAATTCTCATCAAAGTTCACACAACACTAACCAATCTAGTTAAGAAAACACAGACAACTGACCTGGTGATAGGAAGTTCCATCAACCATAATAATACTAGATGGTGCAGGGGTGGAAACGTAACTCAAAGTTGCTATTAACTTGATAAACATCATGATTTCCATGTAAGTTAATCTCCATGTCAGGCGTCATTTTCTTATTGTCTTACATATTTTAAACTACTGCAAGGAGCATATGACATTTGATCGACAAGTGGTGAAGTAAGGGACACAATGCTGCTTAATTCACTCAGTCCACTATCTTTTGCTGTTATATTATCAACCGAACCTGATGTTCCAATCTCTGATTATTTTCCAGTACCAGCATAACCTTGCACAGCACGAAAAAAGAGGCATCTGTGAAGCTTTCTACATCCCTGCAGAAAAGGGTCAGTCAGAGGTAAACAAGAAATAAGAAAGGAAGTAAACATGTTTCCCAAGTACTAATTGCTACAACAAAAATAGAGGTTAAAGAGAATTTGGGTTCCAGTTAACTGAAAACAATGATCAAATAATAGTAAACAACACTTCTAATTAAGTTAATGAAGCCCCTGAGGCTTGTGACTCAACGGTAAATATCCCCCACTCCCCAAATGGTTGACTTTGTGTTCCCATCAAGAAAGATACTTCATCAGATACTAGAGGCAAGTTGAAGGGAAAAATCCTTAGTAAAACGAGTAAATTACCTATGCGTTAGAAAGTTTGCGTCATTGGATAACATAATGTGTTAATTTCCATTATTTGGAAGCATGATAAAGGTTGGACCTCTTGCACACCACTGATCACCATATATAGAGGCATTTCATTGTGAAATTGCTGGGCGAGATAACACCAAACGAGATTACCAATGCTGGGTTGTAGACTTAATTACAAAGCTTAGGCATCACTGGGCCATTTCATTTATGGGTAGTAGCTGGTGCTTGCTGAAGTTCTCCTGCAAGTGATCAGGAAATTGTAAGCACCTATAAGCCAGCCATTGGGATAACATAAAAGTACACAATAAATGCATCAGATACATCAGATACTAAATTGGATGGTAAGGTGGTTTATATTAAGGAACATGTAGAAAAGAATGGGTTATTATAAAAAAAATTTCGAACTTTGTTAAATTTTGTAATTATAATTCGAACTTTAAAAAGTGACAATTAAGTTTGCTGACATAAATTGTCACCTGTTTTAGAAACCCTAAATAATTATACACGTTAGACCTAATTAAACTAACTAATGAAGTCGTTTAATTAAACTAATTGATTAAACATAAATAAGCTACGTCATTTTTAGGATATAATTTTAAAGGAGAATGTGTTAAATAAAATGCATCCATGCACCATGATTTTCCATAATACATAAACATAATTTCTAACCAACTAAAAAGAGCTCGTTATAGTTCTTCAAATCTCACAAGAAGGATGTGTAAACTTATGGAAGTGACAGAAAATGATAGACATTAATCAGAACTAGATATCGTCCCCAAGACCCTGGATTTTTCGGTGCAAAACGTACTAGCCAAAACTGAAATGATATGAAAAGTTCCAAAATATGATACAGAAGAGAGACACATACAAATCTCAGCTGGGAAATTAGCCTCAGCACATCACCCTGCTAAAAGAAATTACTTACAATTTTCAATTTCCAATTTTAATGGCTTAATTTTCAATTCCAGCTATGTATGCAGAAGGCAGTGGATAACAATTTGGGTGTTCTCATCAAAGTTCACATAACACTAACCAATCTAGTTAAGAAAACGCAAACAACTGACCTGGTGATAGGAAGTTCCATCAACCATGGTAATACTAGATGGTGCAGGGGTGGAGGCGTGACTCAAAGTTGCTTTTAACTTGACAAACAACATGATTTCCATGTAAGTTAATCTCCATCTCAGGTGTCATTTCCTATTGTCATACATATTTTAAACTACTGCAAGGAGCATATGACATTTGATCGACAAATGGTGAAGTAAGCACACATTGCTTCTTAATTCACTCAATCCACTGCCTTATGGTGCCATATTATCAACCGAACCTCACAATAACAAACAGATAAATTTGTGACGTTTTCTTTTGCAACGAAATGCAAATCGTCACCAAAAATTAACATATTGCGACGATTCAAAAAAATTCTTCATTAAAATTAACCATTTAGCGACCAAAATAAAAAGAGTAGCAAAATGGGAAAAATTTAGCGATGCATATCAAAAATCGTCACAAAATGCTGAATATTTAGTGATGATTATGAGAAATCGTCACTAAATGATGCACAATGGGTGACGGTGTCAAATATTTGTCGCTAAATAAGCTTATGACGACGCTTTTGAAAAACTTTACCATAACTTATCAAACATTTGGTGACGAATCTTGGAAATCGTCACCAAATCGTCTATATTTGGTGATGATATTCCGAAGTGTGACTAAAAGGTCAATATTTGGTGACGAACTTTTTATTTGGTCGCAAAGGTTAATCATTCAGCGACGATTTTTTAAAATCGTCACTAAATGTCAAGCATTAATGATACACATTAAGTGACGATTTCTATAAATCGTCACTAAATGTACACATTCAGTGACTATGTATGACATTTTCAAAATTATTTAACTAATATTTTTATAATCTATCATAGAAATCGTCACTGAATGTATGGCATTTTCCAAAATTATTTAACTAACTTTTTTATAATCTATCATAGTTAAGATATGTTTTATTGAAGATTTGTTTTGAATGTTTACAACGTATTATTAAAAAAAACTCACATCATAATTTTAAGTGTGAAAAAGTAGTATTAATTAATCATTAGTATTTACTAACATTGCAAAAATTGGTTATAAAAATTTTAAATAATTTTATCAATATAATAATATGATATATAGAGTAGTACGAACTTTGAATTAGAAGTTATTCGATTCATAAAGTCATAGAATCAGGACAATAACAGTCCACATTCAATAGTACACAACTTGACCCCTAAGTAGTAGATATATTGTTTGACATATTATTACTGATACAATCATAAATCAACTTTAAAGTTGAGTTCATTTGATTGACTCGCTAAATGACAATGATATAATTATTTATTTGGATTCCAAGTAACATGAGAGTCAGCAAAGGTAAATGAATCCCCAATATCTAGATTCTCGAGAAGGGTCCTTGCACGTTTGAACGCACCAATTAGAATAGTAACAGTTATTCCCTTAAGTGTAGGGTTTTTCACACCCTCTTGCAACAACTTTTTCACTATAGCTAAACTTGTACAAGATACAGTGAATGAATTGCTAGATTTAGTACCTAAAACATAATCAGTATAGAACTTAGATGTTGTCATATTAGTAAACCGTTAAATGAACTGAAATTGGAGTGACATGCATAGGTGAATGAGCAGATGAAGTATGTGGAATTGACAAAATTTTCAAAACAACCAATTTCCCTAATCCTTTACGGATTGTTGTGACATCGTTCCCTCCTCCATGACCATACATGTCATCTTCGAGACTTAAAGAAGCCTAAAACAACATGTAGTATAAACCATCAAATGTGAATATATAAAATAGCTTCTTAAAAGAAAATGAGATGTACGTAACAAGGAAAGTGTTGTTCGGATGAGACTAAACTCCTCAAAGTAGAAGATCAATCATAAAAGGCAAGCGATGATTAGTGTATGAAGTGGGGACAATTTTGCCACATTCCTCCCAATGGAACGAATTAGGGCCATCTGGAATTAGTCTCCATGTCAACATTCCTTGATTAATAATGTTAAGAGGTATATTTTACAAATGTCAGTTTAGAATAAAATGATGATATATTTAACTCCAATTTCGATAACAAGTGAAACTAGTCCAGTTTAGCACTTATACATCTTCAATGTGCCTAATGATATGAAAGTTATCGTTACTAAAATTTTAAAATTTTTTTGTATAATTTGTATCATATGCAAAATTTAGAATTTAAAGTAGAATAGACATGACTATGCTCTTGATGTACAGAATTATAGTATTATCTATACGTCTCTATATTACCATTAATGGAAATGAATAAAAGTAAAATACTCTTGAAACAATTTCATCAATGCAGAAACAAAGCTTTGATGAGAGTAAGCGTTAAACGTCGGTGAGAAGACAAACATAAAGAAATAATAAAGATAAACAATAAATCATATTCAAAACATAACCATAAACACAACTCATACATCAAATGCATAATTAAGAACTCATAATAAACACCTAAAGGGTTTCAGTGAATAATCACAATAGATCAAAAGAATAATTAATAACTCAAAATAGAACAAAAGAATAATACCGATTCAGTGAATAATCGTTCTTCGACGGTGATGAGCAGAACACAAAACCCAAACCAGTTATCTATAAGAGGATTTTGGATTGGTGTTGACGGCTTGAACAAGAATGGAGTAGACTTTTATGTTTTTGACATTGAAAACCTAATACAAAACGATGTTGTTTTTCTAGTTTAGGTAAACGATGTCGTTTATTATTTGTTGTAGTTGTTTAGAAGTAGTATTAATTAATTTGCTATGATTTATTATATTTAGTCGACAATCATAAGATGTAACGACTAATACATGGTTCGTCGCTAAAGCCCATCGGTTCATAAATAATTTTTAATAAATTTATTTTCTTATTCCAAATAAAACATAATTTGAATTAAAAATTAAATTATT
>JAOQML010000007.1:19848015-19870984 GCA_027568935.1 Erythroxylum urbanii | reverse complement strand
AAATTTCATTTTGTTTATTTCTCTTTCTTGCAACTGAGTGGAAGTACTTAGTACTTTTATCGGCATCTACAAGGTGCCGACATTTAGCTTTTTGCTGGAAATATCTCCTTTCTGCTTCCATCAGAAATTCTGCCTTTTGTCTTTTAGTAGTCACTGCATGCTGTAACTCAATATTATTCAGGTTTTGTAGAGATACTTGATAAGCCGCCTGAAACTCCTCTGACGCCATTTTGGCTTTATGAGATATGTGACCATAACTTTCAACATTCAACTGTTTAAGGGGACTCTTCAATAATTTCAATTTCCGGCATAAGATAAATTGGGTTATGCCATAGACATCTTGCTCCCAATACTGAGAAAGGATAGCTTGAAATTGCGGGTGTTGGAACCACATATTAAAAAATTTAAAATGCTTCTTATCACAAACTTCTTTGTTTATTAGGTCCACTATGATAGGGCAGTGGTCCGAGTCTATCATCATAGTCAGGAAATGAGCTTAAATGTCATAACCAAGAACACTCCAAGCCTGATTTAGTAGAACTCTGTCCAATTTGACCTATAACAAGTTTTTATCCCAGGTATAAAATTCCCCTTTTGAAGGTGCATCTTCCAAACCATGAGTTAAGCGAAAATCCAGAAGATCTTTTAAAAGGTATGTTGACGGTGGTTGACAACTGATTCTTTCATTAGCCAAACAAACGCAGTTGAAATCCCCCATAATAAGCCAAGGCAACGCCTTTGGTGGCTTAAGATTGGTTAAATACTGCCATAAGTCACGTCTCCTAGTTGCACTGTAGAGGCCGTATACACAAGACAACATGAAAGTTCTTTGTGTGGTGCAGGAGTGGATACTACAATGGATAAATTGTTCTCTTTTACTCATAGCTTGAAAGTGGAAGAACTTCTAATCCCAAATCAAACAAATCCGTCCCCCTTCAATAACATCAAAATTATGACAGTAGCGCCATCTTGGAAATCAATTTTTCATCATCAAACTAAGGTTATCTATTGACAGCTTAGTCTCTAATAAGCAAGCAAATTTGCAACCATGTTGTCTAATGAGTTGGACTATATGGTTTTGTTTCGAGGTCTTATTGAGACCTCGAATGTTCCAGCTGAGCATCTTCATTGACTTTTAGAGGAGGTCTTCCCTCCTCCTTTAGTAGGTAAGGTTTCCACTAAAGGTTTACTAAAAGAATTACTTGCCCTCCCTACACCTCCTTTGCTAGTGAGTAACCCACCTTCCCCTCTATTTATCAGATCTATGCTAGTAATTCTCCCTGAATGGTTTCACCGTAGGTTATTGCCTTCTTTGGAGCTTCTATAGGAGGTAGCAATAGCCTTGCCTTTATTTAAGATTTTGGAATTCTAAACTTTCTGCCATTCAAAAAATCCTTAGTCTACTTACCTTCCCTTCTGATCAAGTGATCATGCTGACCCGTAGGTACATTTACTGTTGCTTCAGTGGTAATCCGTTCTGAGTTATCTTCATCCTCAGCCACTTCTATGTTCTGATCATTACTAATATCACTACCCTTATCCCCCGACGGTAGTTCACTAGTCCCATCCTTAGATTGAAGACCCGTATTACTAGCCTCATCCCCTCACTGGGGCTCCTACATCCATGTTCTGCTCCCCTTTTCTGTTACCTCGAGAAGACTTCCTTGGTTGCTTTTCTGAATTATTTCCAGTTGCAGCACTACCCATATTTCCCTGCAAGTTTTTGGAAGATCCCTCTATATTGAGACTCCCCGATGATTTGGAACCAGCAGCCCTAGAATTGTCCCTGTGATTCTCCATCTGACCCAATGTCCTGCCTGCTGCGGCTTGTTTCTTTGACCTCGGCTCTGTAATAACCTCTGAATCTTTCGACGACTGCACCTTAGAAGATATGGTAGGTTGCAAGGACTGCTCTTCTGAAGGCTTAGCACTACTCACTCCACCCTCGAGTTCAATCTCTTTCTGGTTCAGTTTGCTATTCTGTCCAACCCCTTTACATTCAAAAGGATTATGCCCAAACTTCTTGCAAGCAAAACAGTAGCTAGGGTATGTTTCAAAGAACACCAATTGTGTATACCGAAAGCCTCCATGCATTTTAACAAAAAGTCGAGTACCAACTTTGGTAATGTTATCTGTACAGATTGGTTTTCCAACCCTCGAAGCCAATTTAGAGAGCCCATTTTTAGTCCATAGTTCCAGAGGAACGTTTGGGAACTGAACCCAAATAGGGACCTCCATGAATACTTCATGATTGAAAGCAAACGCATTTGGGATCTTTTTAAGCAGCAAAGTTTTCCCAAACATCATGTAAGGTCCTCCTGCTAGGACTCCGGTGCAGTCCTCTTCCGTGTCAAATTGGAATATAAGCCAACCTCTATTATGGGGTAAATCTTACACCGCACTCCCCATTTAGAAACTAAACCTTCCAAAGCTTTCATACTAGGGAATTTTCCTGCAAAACAGCCAACTAACGAACGAGACCTTAGCCTGTTAACTAGCTATACGAAGGTGACCCTCCGTGGCTAGCTTCTTAGAGGGATTATGGCCTTCCAGGTCAAGGAAATTTGAGGCAATAACAGGTCTGTGATGTCCTTATATGTTCTGGGCCACACGCACGCTACACTGATGTATTCAATGAGTCTATAGCCTTGGCCGACAGGCCCGCTTAATCTTTGAAATTTCATCGTGATGGGGATAGATCATTGCAATTGTTGGTCTTCAACAAGGAATTCCTAGTAAGCGCGAGTCATTAGCTCGCGTTGACTACATCCCTGCCCTTTGTACACACCGCTCGTTGCTCCTACAGATTGAATGGTCTGGTGAAGTGTTCGGATCACGACGACGTGGGCGATTCTTCGCCGGCGACATCGCGAGAAGTCCACTGAACCTTATCATTTAGAGGAAGGAGAAGTCATAACAAGGTTTCTGTAGGTGAACCTGTGGAAGGATCATTTTTGAATCCTGTGAAACAGAACGACCCGCGAACAAGTTGTCCCTCGGATAGAAGAGGGGGCCCTATGGGGAGAAATCCTCCTAGAGCCCCCGCCTGCGCTGGCAACGGCGCGGTTCAACCAACCAACTACGACGCGAGGAGCGCCAAGGAACAAGATAACAAACGGGCTGGTGCTCGTCCCCCTGAGAATGGGAAGAGGTGCCTCGCTTCTTTACTAATGAAAACTACTCTCAGCAACAGATATCTCGACTCTCGCATTGATGAAGAACGTAGTGAAATGCGATACTTAGTGTGAATTGCAGAAACCCGTGAACCACCGAGTCTTTGAACGATAGTTGCGCCTGAAGCCCTTTGGCCGAGGGCACGTCTATCTGGATGTCACACAGTGTCACCCCCCTCTCATCAGCCTGATCTTGGGAGACAAAGGAGGGGGGCGAACTTGGCCTCCTGTGAGACTAGCCACTCGCGGCCGGCCTAAAAATCAAAGTCCTTGGCAACGATCACCACAACCGACAGTGGTTGAGCAAAGACCCTCGGGAGGAGTCGTGCGCGTGCGTCAGGTGAAGGTCGAACGCGAGTTCGCACCCTGACACAATTTGATCGCAACCCCAACTTAGGCGGGACTACCCGCTGAGTTTAAGCATATCAATAAGCCGAGGAAAAGAAACTTACAAGGATTCCCTTAGTAACGGTGAGCAAACCGGGAAGAGCCCAGCTTGAGAATCGGATGCCCCTGGCGTTCGAATTGTATTCTAGAGAAGCGTCCTCAGCGACGAACGGGACTCAAGTCTCCTGGACGGGGGCGCTGGAGAGGGTGAGAGCCTCGTCATGCCCGGACCCTATCGCACCATGAGCCGCTATCTACAAGTCGGGTTGTTTGAGAATGCAGCCCAAATCGGGCGGTAAATTCCAACCAAGCTAAATACGGACGATAGATCGATAGCGAACAAGTACCGCAAGGGAAAGATGAAAAGGACTTTGAAAAGAGAGACAAATAGTGCTTGAAATTATCGGGAGGGAAGCGGATGGGGGCCGGCGATGTGCCCTGGTCAAATGTGAAAAGACGAGAGCCGATCCGCCAATCAGCTCAGGGCGTGGATCGACGCGGGTTGCAGGGTGTCCCAAGCCTGGGCCTTCGATACGTCTGCGGAGACGTTGCCCTCGCGATTGTGTAACACAGTGAGCGCCCTCGGGCGCCCACAAGGCTCGCTCCCGACATCGGCCTGCGGGCTCCCCATTCATCTTGTTGGCACAGTCGTTAGGCACGTTCAGTACGATCGTTAGGCACATTCAGTGGAAAAAACAGCCTATCGGCACACTTTCGGTGGGCAAAATAGCCCGTCGGTACGGGGCTAGGCACCTTCAGTGGGAAAAACAACCCGTCAGCACACCTTCGGTGGGAAAAGCAGCCTGTCGGCACACCTTCGGTGGGCAAAACAGCCCGTTGGCACAGGTGCGAGGCACCTTTGGTGGGAAAAACAGCCGGTCGGTGCAAGTTCGATGGGCAAAACATCTCGTCCGCATGGGCTCTAGGCACCTTCAGTGGGAAAAATAGCTCGTCAGCACACCTTCGGTGGGCAAAACAGTCCGTTGGCACGATCGCTAGGTACCTTCGGTGGAAAAAACAGCTCGTCAGCATAAGTTAGGTGGGCAAAACAGCCCGTCGGCACTGGCACTAGGCACCTTCGGTGGGAAAAATAGCATGTCAACACAACTTCGATGGGCAAAACAGCCCGTTGGTACAGTCGCTAGGCACCTTCGGTGGGAAAAACAGCCCATCGGCACACCTTCGGTGGGAAAAACAGCCCATCGGTAGGGGCGTTAGGCATCTTTGGTGGGCAAAACAGCCCGTTGGCACGGTCGCTAGGCACCTTCGGTCGGAAAAATAGTACGTCGGCACAAGTTCGTTGGGCAAAACAGCCCGTCGGCACGGTTGTTAGGCTCGTTCGGTGGAAAAAACAGCCTGTCTGTACACCTTCGGTGGGTAAAACAGTCCGTTGGCACGAGCGTGAGGCACCTTCAGTTGGAAAAACAGCCCGTCCGCACACCTTCGGTAGGCAAAACAGCCCTTGGGCATGGTCGCTAGGCACTTTCGGTGGAAAAAATAGCCCGTCGATGCACCTTCGGTGGGCAAAATATCTCATCGATACGGGGTTAGGGACCTTCTGTGGGAAAAACAGCCTGTTGGCACACCTTCGGTGGGCAAAACAGCCCGTCAGCACAAGCGCTAAGCGCCTTCGGTGGTAAAAATAGTCCGTCGGCACACCTTCGGTGGGCAAAACAGCCTGTTGCCATGGGCACAAGGCACCTTCGATGAGAAAAACAACCCATCGGTACAAGTTCGATAGGAAAAATAACCCGTCAGCACGGGCACTAAGCACATTCGGTGGGAAAAACAGCTCGTCGGTACACCTTCGGTGGGCAAAACAGCCCGTTGGCACAGGTCGCTAGGCACCTTCGGTGGGAAAAACAGTCTGTCGGCACAAGTTAGGTGGGCAAAGCAGCCCGTTGGCACAGGCGCTAGGCATCTTCGGTGGGAAAAATAGCACGTCGGTACACCTTCGGTGGGCAAAACAACCCATTGGTACGGTCGCTAGGCACTTTCGGTGGAAAAAACAACACATCTACACACCTTCGGTGACCAAAACAACCCGTTGGCACAGACGTGAGACACCTTTGGTGGGAAAAACAACCTGTTGGTACAAGTTCGATGGGCAAAACAGCCCGTCGACATTTGGTGGAAAAAATAGCCCGTCGGCACAACTTTGGTAGGAAAAATAACACGTCGGCAGACCTTCAGTGGGCAAAACAGCCCATTGGCATAGTCGCTAGGCACGTTTGGTGGGAAAAACAGCCCGCCTGCACAAGTTCGGTGGGCAAAACAACCCGTTGACTCAGGGGCTAGGCACCTTCGGTGGGAAAAATAGCCCATCGGCACAAGCCCGATTGGCAAAACAACCCATTGGCACGGACGTTAGGCACCTTCGGTAGGGAAAACAGCTCGTCAGCACAAGTTCAGTGGGTAAAACAGCCCGTTGGCACAGGCGCGAGGTACCTTTGGTGGGAAAAACAGCCTATCGGCACACCTTCGGTGGGCAAAACAGCTCGTTGGCACGGTCACTAGGCACCTTTGGTAGGAAAAACAGCCCGTCGGCACACCTTTGGTGGGTAAAACAACCCGTCAGCACGGGTGCTAGGCACCTTCGGTGGGAAAAATAGCCCATCAGCACGGGTGCTATGTACCTTCGATGGGAAAAGCAACCCGTCGGCACACCTTCGGTGGGCAAAACATCTCATCGACACGGGCGCTAGGCACCTTCGGTGAGAAAAACAACCCATTGGCACGGCCACTAGGTGCATTCGGTGGGAAAAACAGCCCACTGGCGTGCTAGCGCATGTTGACGCTAGCCCCCTCGAGTGAAAAACAACATTTTCGGCAAAATGAGGCTAGTAATGGGCGAGAAACTTCCCCCATTGCCCTACTGCCTTGTAAGTTTGACCCATCCCCCAGCACCATTCGAGGCTAGAGTCGGGGGAAATCCACCCCCGTTCGGCCATCTCACGTGCTCTTAGCAAATCTACCCGTGCAAATCCTCCTAAAGTAGCATGAAACGTCACAAAGTGTCCCTTTGTGATCTCCTACACAATTGCTTTTACTAAAAAGTATCAATTGGTCCCTTGTTCAAGCACCCAATCATGCCACCAGTATTTTCGACCATGCCAAAATGCCACTGCTTGCCAATTCTTCCTAAAAAAATTTTAAATGTACAAACTGACTTCACCATAATTTTCAGCATATTTTTTGGAGGCCTCCCTAAAAAATTTGATGTCATTTGGACTTGTTTTCGATTTTTATGAATTTTCAAATTTTACTCATCTAAAAATTCGTATAAAATAATTTACTAGTCAGAAAATTCTGAAATTTTAACCTAAGGTGCATTGGATTATTGTTAACATGTGTGCAAAAGTTTAGATCAAAATTCCAAGTATTTTTTAATTTAGAGGGGGGTACCAACTGAGACATTCCAATGTCACCCTGTGGTAAAGCTAAAAATTGCTTAAATGCTCTTTAAGGGGGCAGTGGGTGCTGGGGCTGGGGGCGACCAGGCTAGGGTTGTGGGCACTTGCCACGATCATGTGCGGGCATACTCGGTAGTGGGAAAATCATTGAAATTAAGCCTCAGCTGGTCATGGATTATCAGTTTCTCAACGAAAGCATGACGTCAGTCCCATGATCGTCAGGGGACTTACCCCATGCTTTGGCGTGCTCAAGGGCATCAAGTGAAAGGAATCGGCGATGACGCATCCCCTTGTTGAGTCGGTTTCAATGCACGGGCGCACTTGGGCACAAGTGATCATGGGTCTCATCCCCCCATTAACGTGGACACCGCATCGTACTTGGGAGTGTCGGAGGGTTGGCTTGTTGACAACAATCGAAAAGGTGATCGGTTGCTTAGCTGGTTCGAAGGTGGGGCGGCGTTTTGGAAACTTAAGTACGGTGTGGTCCTCGACGATACTCAGATAATGGGATTTTTTCAGGTGGCTGATCCCTATGCTCGGGCATGCCCGAGAGCATTATGCTCAAGGAATCTTCGACGACGCATCCTCTTGCTGAGTCAGTTCCGACGCGCGGGTGCTCTTTGGCAGGCCTGATCATGGGTATCATCCACCCGCGTTGTACACCACGACGTACTTAGGAGTGCCGAAGGGTTAGCTTGTTGATAACGATAGGCAAGGCATTCAGTCGCTGAATTGGTCCGAAGGCAAGGCGACGTTTTGGCAACCTTAGCACGGTGTGGTGCCTAGCAAAACTCAGATTGTGGGATTATTAGGGGTTGAGCTTCATGCTCGGGCATGCCCACGGGCATCAAGTGCTAGGAATTGACGACGACGCATCCCCTTACTGAGTCGATTTCGACGTGTGGGTATACTTGGGCACGTCAGATTATGGGTCTCATCCCCCCGTCGATGCAGATACCGCGTCGTACTCGGGAGTGCCGGAGGGTTGGCTTGTTGGTAACTGTCGGAGAGGTGATCGGTTGCTTAGCTAGTCCGAAGGTGGGGCGGCATTTTGGCAACCTAAAAACTGTATGGCGCTCGACGATACTCGGATTGTGGGATTTTACGAGTGGCTAATCACCATGCTCGGGCATGCCCGAGAGCATTATGCGTAAGGAATCGTCGACCACGCATCCTCTTGCTGAGTTGGTTCCAGCTTGCGGGTGCTCTTTGGCAGGCCCGATCATTGGTACCATCCATCCGCGTTGTACACAGCGACGTACTTAGGAGTGTTGAAGGGTCGGCTTGTTGATAACTATCGGTGAGGCATTCGGTAGTTGAACTGGTCAAAAGGCAAGGCGACATTTCGACAACCTTAGTACAGTGTGGTGCCCACCTCATAGCAGTCGGTGATGCTCAGATTGTCAGATTATCGGTCATCCCTTGGTACTAATTGCTTATGTTGGGGGCTCGAAAATGATCAGATACCGTCCTAGTCTCAACCAGGGATCGGCAGACATTGCTTTCAGGACTCTGTTGGCACCTTATGAGAAATCAAAGTCTTTGGGTTCCGGGGGGAGTATGGTCGCAAGGCTAGAACTTAAAGGAATTGACCGAAGGGCATCACCAGGAGTGAAGCCTGCGGCTTATTTGACTCAACACAGAAAAACTTACCAAGTCCAGACATAGTAAGGATTGACAAACTAATAGCTCTTTCTTTCTTTTTTTTGGTAAAATGTAAATGTATTATACCAAAAATGATTTTGTACACGATCCTTAGGGGCATACCCCGACTTATAGTACAATAAAAAATGAGTACTGATCCTGCAACAGGTTCAGCCACAAAAATCAATGTATCCAAAAACAGCTAACCATGTACCCCAGTACATCCAAAAGGAGGCTAGTCCAGTAATATCCCCAATTGATCCAAAAAACCCAAAAAATGTTACATAAATCCCATGCAAGAGGCATAATCTGAATAGGCTACTACCGAGTAATGCTTCATCTAGTAGTATGTTATTCAGATGTCAGCAGTAAACAGTAATAACATCAGTGAGCATAATTAATATCAATGAAAAATGATCCAGCAGTGGGATTGCATCACAGAGGAGTCCCGCCATAATAATTTGCCTTCAACTGCCACTGGTGAACAGTGTCACCCCGGTGAATGGTGTTTCTGGCGGTGAACAATGTCTCTGACGGTGAACAGTAGTGACGTCAGTGGACAGTATTTCCGTCGAAGGTAGACAGGCAGCATCTCCCATTCAACAGTAGCTCCTTACACAGTAGCGACAGCCTTGAAGAACTCGTGCCAGTTGTAGTCTTTATATACACACAAGCAGCATGTGCGGCCATGCATAGTCCGCACCTGAACAATGCCATGCAAAGGACGCAGAGCGTCTTCCCCTTATATGAGCTCGACATGTTCAACAATGCATAGTACCACGAGAATAGTACCATGCAAGGGGTATAGTCATCTTTTTATGCTATTTTTAGTAGCCTTAGCTGAAGATCAGAGGCTCCAGCAACGTTAGATTAAGTTGTTGATTGAACGAAGGGCTCCCGTCGTGGTTTACCTACAAAATGAACAAATATGTTAAGAGAACCAAGTGGCCTTCTTCCCCGCCTGAACAAGACAAAGGCCTCTCTTCCAACAGCTGTGCATCCAACTAAACATAATCTCATCCAGAAGTGGGCTCAAACTAAGCTACCCTTGCCCCCTTACAACCATGTAGGTTCCCCGAAAGAAGAGAAGAAGATCTCATTTAAAGGCATCAGAATGTGATGAGGTCCATTGGGAAGATTCTATAGAACAGTGTCTCTGACAGTGAACAGTAATGACGTCGGTGGACAGTATTTTCGTCGGAGGTAGACATGCAGTATCTCCCATTCAACTGTAGCTCCTTACACAGTAGCGGCAGCCTTGAAGAACTCGTGCCAGTTGTAGTCTTTATATACACACAAGCAGCATGTGCGGCCATGCATAGTCCACACGTGAACAATGCCATGCAAAGGACGCAGAGCGTCTTCCCCTTATACGAGCGACATGTTAAACAATGCATAATACCACGTGAACAGTACCATGCAAATGAACAGTACCATGCAAAGGGTATAGTCATCTTCATATGCTATTTTCAGCAGCCTTAGTTGAAGATCAGAGGCTCTAGCAACGTTAGATTAAGTTGTTGATTGAACGAAGGACTCCCGCCGTGGTTTACCTACAAAATGAACAAACATGTTAAGAGAACCAAGTGGCCTTCTTCCCTGCCTGAACAAGACAAAGGCCTCTCTTCCAACAGTTGTGCATCCAACTAAACATAATCTCATTCAGAATTGGGCTGGAACTAAGCTACCCTTGCCCCCTTACAACCATGTAGGTTCCCCGAAAGAAGAGAAGATCTCATTTAAAGGCATCAGAATGTGATGAGGTCCATTGGGAAGATTCTATAGAGGATTCTATACATGACCGTTTTAATCTTCATGACCACATCTATTCTAGTAGCAGAGGCTGCCTCTATTTGAATAAGGTTTTTTATTTTCCAGATCATGTATATGGTGCAAACAAGACCAAGCTTTACAGCTTTACTCCGGAGCTGTGCACCTTTGTATTCTTCACGTATCCATTTAATGGCACTAGAGAGGTGGTGCGGGTCAACCCAAGCCAAGACTTGATGGTGCTTCACACATCATTTGTAAACTCACACTTGAAGTACAGATGGTCAACTGTTTCATTTGCAGCATTGCAGAAAGCACATGACCTGTCTATCTCCAAAAATTACAAATTGTCTTTAGTTGGAAGCCTGTTCCCAAGGCTGAGTCAAGAAATGAACGAGCATTTTTTAGGGATGTAATTTTTCCAAATAAATGCCATCCACAGTTTCCTGTGGTGTTTAATACAAATTAACTCATATGTCTTTTGTGAGGATAGCCGCCCATTTACACACAAGAAATGTAGTTTCTGAAGTAACTCTGTTTGAACCCCCATATTTTGCCAGCAACAAGTCACGAGTCCATGCTAACTTTTTCAGAAGAGGGGAGTGTCAGTTGTGGGGCTCCCACTCCCAGATTGTGGTATCTCTTAAGTATTCTTCATGCATCCACTTAACCCAAAGGGAGTCGGTCTTAGCGTGTATGTTCCAGAGAACCTTGGCTAACAAAGCCGTATTCCATATCTTGCAGTTTTTTAGCCCTAACCCCCTTCCTCTTTTGGAGTACAAATAGTGTCCCATGCCACTCTGAAATGTCTACCCCCCATAAGAACAGTCAACAAATGGAATTAAGCCTATCTAAGATTGCATTAGGGATGGGGAATGCTTGTAGCCAAAAAGAGAGCACCCCTTGAATAACAGAATTTATAAGTTCAGTTTTACCCGCATATATAAGAGAATGGGACCACCAAGCAGTTAGGAAGGTCTCCACCGATTCAATAAGTACAAAAAACTGTGCCATCGATACTTTTAAGTATGCCAATGGAACCCCCAAGTAGCGAACAGGAAATTCCCCAATAGGGTACTCCACCATCAGCCTTAGCGTCTCTCTCTCATAGCTATCCACTCCAGCTACATACAGGCTTGATTTTGGTACATTCACTTTCAGTCCAGTTACCCTTTCCAATGTTTGAAGTGCTTCTACTAATACGCCTGTTGAGGCCCTGTCCCCTCTAGAGAAAAGCATGATATCATCCACAAATGCAATGTAGGTTATACCTAACTTTTTGCATTTTGGATGGAATTGAAACTTTGCATTGCTTGTTCTTTTCTTTAGCAGTCTTGAGAAATATTCCAGCCCTAAGAGGAATAAGGTGGGTGATATTGGGTCACCTTGGCATAGTCCCCGTTGACCTTTAAACATGCCATGCAGTGAACCATTAATAGATATTGAGTAAGAAGCAGTCTGCGCACATTCCATAACCCAACATATGAAGATACTAGGGAAACCCAATAGCTTCAGCATATTCTCAAGGAAACCCCAATCAACCGTATCATAGGATTTAGTAATATCGACTTTAAGCATGCATCTCGAAAAGATCCTCTTTCTTGAATATCCCCTTACCAATTCCTGAGCTAGGAACACATTATCCATCATGTTTCTGCCAAGTATGAAGGCAGCCTGTGCCTGATCAACAATTTTCCCCAACACCCTAATCATACGTTCATTGAGGATCTTGGTAATCACTTTGTAGACAACGTTGAGGCAAGCTATAGGTCAGAAATCCGTCACCCTTGGCGCATTTTTGGTCTTCGGAAGAAGAGTAAGGGAACAGTGGTTAAGTTGTCTAAGAAGTTTGCTCGTAGAAAAGAATTCTTGTATTGCTGAAATTACATCCGGCCCGACACTGTCCCAATGATGCTTAAAAAAAGCAGAAGTGTAGCTGTCAGGGCTAGGGGCTTTCTCATCACCAATACCGAACAGGGCCTGCTTGATTTCAGTCTCACTAATTGGAATAACTAGAATTTCGCGGTCCAGGTCATCTAGAATCTGACCATTTTGTACCACCTCATCCTCAATACTATCTCTCTGACCCGTAGTACCTAATAGGCTCTGGTAAAAGTTTAAACAGCACCTCACCACTTCTTGCATTGAAGTGGTAGCACTACCATCTTCCTTAATCAGATGAGAAATAGAATTCTGCTTTATCCTTTTCCTCACAATTGAATGAAAATATTTGCTGCTCTTGTCAGCCTCCATGAGATGAGTACATTTAGCTTTTGCTGGAAAAAAAGGCGTTCGGCATCCATTAGAAAGTCAACATTTTTCCTTTTTTCTGCTACCTTTTGTCGCAAAACTACATCATTCGGCCTGCTTAAAGAATTTCAGTAAGCTGTTTGAAAAGCCTCTTGTGCTGCCCTGACTTTGGCTGAGATATTTCCATAGATTTCTGTATTCATGGATTTCAAAGGAAATTTTAATCCCTCCAATTTCTTACAGAGGACAAACTGAGCTATTCCTTCAACGTTAGTCTCCCAATTTCTGTTGATGACTGCATTTATATGTGGATGCTTTAGCCACATATTAAAGAATTTAAAAGGTCGACTACCTGATTGTTCAACTCGATTGAATTCCACTAACACAGGGCAATGGTCAGATTCAGCCCTCATATCCAGAAGATTTGCCAGACAATCAACTCCCATCATGTCCCAAGCTTGGTTCAGTAAGACTCTGTCTAGTTTGTCCCATAAACACTTTTTGTGTCAAGTGAAGAACTCCCCTGTACTTGGCGCGTCCACCAGTCTCAAAGTCAATTTGAAGTCAACTAAGTCCTTAAGCAAATAGTCTGTAGGAGGATTGTAGCCTATCCTTTCACGTGGATCACATACACAATTAAAGTCGCCCATGATGATCCATGGGTGTGCCGACTGGACCTATCTAGTTTGTAGTTGCTACCATAGCTCCCTTCTACTCACAATGCTATACAGTCCATATACAAAGGATACCGTGAAGTTCAGTTGGGTAGTGCAGCATCAAATTTTAGTATGTATAAATTGCCTCCCAACCTCCAACACCTGAACTGTGCAGAACTTAGGGTTCCATATTACGCAGATTTTGCCCCCAGTGATCACATCAAAATTATGACTGCATTCCCAGCCCCCAAATCTGTTTCTTATCAATTTTGTGAGACGATCCACTGTTAACTTGGTTTCCAACAAGCATGCAAGGTAACATTGGTGTTGCCTAAGAGTATTGGCAACGCCATATTGTCTCAAAGGCCTTGTTCAGGCTTCAGACATTCCAACAAAATAGCTTCATTTTTCAGGTTGAGGGGGGCGTCCCCCTGTAGTACCCTTTCGAGTTTCCAAAGTACTTCTCACTGATGCTCTGTGGCTACATTCAGGCCTTTGTGGGTTTTTATTCACATGTCCTGAGTTGCTCTGTATCACAGCCTTGCCTTTATTTGTATTTCTATTTATCTGAGCTACCTGTCATTCCCCTTGGGACGTTTTTGAATTTTCCTTCTTGAGAAGCAGAACCTGTTCCAAATGAAGCCCTTGGTTTAACTCTCGGTTATTGCTGAATAAGCTAGCAAAGAAGGGTTTGGGTTGGTTTGGTGGTTTGGGCGGGTGGGTATTTGGTGGGTTGTTCTCCTGTCGGGTACTAGCAGCCTCCCTAACATTCGGACGTGACCCTTCAGCATGTACCTGTTTTTCTGCACTTTCTAAAACTGACCTTTCCCTGAGCACCTGGTGGGCACTGTCTTCCTCTACCGATTTAGCATCACTGTAACTGGACTCACTCCCTACCTCTTTCGACTCACCTGAATCCTCATTCATATCCTCATTTCCAGTAGTCTCATCAGAAGTGGATGCATCCTCATCCCCCTTCTGATGAGGTCACAAAGTAGGGTTTTTAGGAAGCGTACCTGCATTCTGCGTTCTTGTTGCACGACGCTCAACAGTATCCGAAGGAAGGGATTGTATGCCTATGATGTATTCTTTGGTTATATCTCTGAATTTTTTCACCAAGTTCGTCCTCTTCCCCATGGACTCCGAGACCCAGGGCCTCCCAAAACTTACCCAAAAGCCGCTAGAAGCGTTCCTTCAGGCAGCTCTCTCCAGACCAGCAAAGAGAAACCAAGTACCCTAAGTCGTAATCAGATATTGATACAGAGGCATGGTCATTCCCTTAAGAACTAGGGTTCAAAGAGCGCCTCTCTGTACACTGGACGTCATCGCTCCAGTCTACAGATCTACTAAACAAAAATAATCGCATCACATACCTAGATCTACGATAGATCTTCGGAAACAAAAATCGCATCTCCATATGTTTCCCCTGTAGTCTAAACTATTGTAGACGTAGTCCAATCCCGCAAGGAAACGTGACTCACACAAAGCCTATGCAATAATCACTATGTTGACAGGAGCAGACAAGAGTAAGTGAACACCAAGAAAGAGTCGGACCAAAGTGTATATGTGACTTGCGTGAAAATCACCAGAAAATCGCCCCAAGCTTGGGAGAGAACTCAAAGAACGCACACTACTGATAGCTCTTTCTTGATCACGCTTTGTTTTTTTTCTGGGTAAAATGTAAATGTATTATATTAAAAAAAATGTTTATATACGTGGTTCGGTGGGGCATACCCCAACCCATAACATAATCAGCAACCAAATTCGATTAGCACATCAATTTGATCACGGCCATAGTACATCTAAATTCGAATTTGGCTTCCACAAGGAGTACTACCAAAAGGAGGCTAGTCAAGTATGATCCCTAATTAATTCGAAAATACATTTAAAAAATTACAAAAGATCAATGAAGATCAATGAAGATCAAACTGAATAATTACTACCAAGAAAGGCTCCCGCTGGTAGTGGTTTATTCAGCTGCCTACAGTGTACAGTGTTCCGGATGGTGAATAGTGTTACCAATGGTGAACAGTATATCCAGTAAGTGGGAGCTCCAACAATATGTCCAAAGAAGCCCAGTAAGTCCAGAAGTGTAATAAAATCACAGCTACAACTCCTGCCATCTTCAAAGGAAGCCCGCAGAAGCATTGGAAGGTCTCTACTAAGGCTCGCACTCAAGGCCCACTTAATAGCAGTGGGTATTTCCATAGCTGATCTGCTTGTTCACCAGTAGCTGCATGCTCCTTCCAGTGGTCTTTTTGTCACCTGCACACAAAAATGGTTAGTAAAAATGCTCCTGTCCCCCGGTACAGGTCCATGGGTGAGGGGGTTTTGATCTGGGCCGAAGCATTTCCCCTCTGCCTTCTAGTATTCTACAACTCAAGCGCCATAGAAAATAAGCCCTGCTCTCTTGATCAACAGTATAATACTGCTAAAAACTGAGGTTAGCCCCCTATACTCCCTCCTAGGCTGAAGTGATGGGTAATTACACCTTCCCAACCTGTACAATGTGCCAACTGACAAACCCAGGAACAATCTATACTACCTCTCCCCAGGCCCACAAATTGACCTGCATATATAAATACTTCTTAATTCTACAATCCTGTCAGCTAACTCCCCCCTGTGCACCCCTGATATTAAAAAAAAATCAAATTACTGGGTTACAACCTATATAAAACCTTATACACAACGAGTTTGATCGTATAAACCACATTTGAAATGGAAAAGATGGCAGAATCAAGAATGACTGTATTTCGGATCTTCCAGATCAAATAAATAGTTGAGAGCAGGCTTTAACCGTGCTCCATTGTAGTCTGTCCTCATCCACCGTATTGCATTGGTTACTGTTGGCATGGGCCGATTTAGTCCTAACCAACATCTAACAGTATGCTAAACAACTCTTGTAAATGTGCACCGGAAGAACAAGTGTTCTACTGATTCTGCATCCATATGACAGAAGCTATAAGATCGATCCAATTCTAGGAACATTAGATTATCCTTTGTAGGGAGGCAGTTGCGCAAACATAGCCAAGCAATAAAGGAGAGTTTTGGTGGGATATAGCTCTTCCATATAAAGGACATCTAAGGTCTGATAGGGTATTGTTTCCTTATCAGCTCATACACCTTCATTGATGAAAAAGTGCCATTTATACACAGTCCCTGCAATCTCCCTTCCACACCCTTCGGCCTCCTAATTTCTCCATCAACACATTCCGAATATTTATGATAGTTTTCATGAGCGGTGATGCTCTATTATGTGGTTGCCAATCCCATATGGAAGAACCTTTAAGGTAGATTTTGTGGATCCAGCGTATCCAAAGTGAGTCGATTTTCATATGGATGTTCCAAAGGACTTTGGATAATAATGCCCAGTTCCAAGTCTTGCTGTTTTTTAACCCCAAGCGCCCTTCCTTCTTAGGCGCACAAATCTATTCCCAAGCAACCTTACAATATGTGCCCCCATACAAATTTCCGACAGACTGACGTTATCCTTTCAAGGATGGTATTTGGGATCGGGATTGCTTGCAACCAAAAAGACAGAACTCCCTAAATGACTAAATTCACCAATTCCAGTCTTCCAGCATAAGAAAGGGACTTGCCTGACCATGTAGTAATATATTCTTCCACAGCTTCTATAAGGACAGAAAATTGAGCTACGGATACTTTAAGCAAGGCCAGTGGGACCCCTAAGTATCTTACCGGGAACTCACCTACTGAGAATCCAACCATTTGTAGTATTTCATCTCTTTCCCTTCGAGACACACCTGCTAGGAAGATATTAGACTTGGTGGGGTTGACTCGTAAACCTGCAACTTCCTCTAAGTCCTGCAAAGTCTCCATAAGGACTTGGATAGACATAACATCTCCTTTTGCAAATAACATTAAGTCGTCCGCAAACGCGAAGTGGGTGATGCCAAGTTTGTGACATTTCGGATGGTAATGAAAACAGGGCTGAGTAGTCTTAATCCGAATCAACCGGGAAAGGTATTCTAGGCACAGGAGGAACAAAGTTGGAGACATCGGGTCTCCTTGCCGTAAACCCCTTCTTCCTTTAAACATCCCATATAGTGTCCCATTAACGAATATGGATAATGATGACGTGGTGACACACTCCATGACCCACCCAACAAATTTATGGGGAAACCCCAACTCCCTCATCATAACCTCCAGAAAGTCCCAAGATACTGTATCATATGCTTTAGTGGTATCTATCTTTATCATGCACCTTGGGGAAATACGCTTCTGAGTATATCCCCTCACTAGTTCTTGTGCTAGGAAAATGTTATCAAGCATTGCACATACCGGTATGAACTCTATTTGAGCTTGGTCAATTAGTTTCCCTACTACTAAGGCCATTCTCTCCGATAAAATTTTTGTGATACCTTGTATATCACATTCAAGCAAGCAATAGGTCTAAAATCGGTAACTTTCAGAGTGGATTGGGTCTTGGGAATAAGCGTCAGGATGGTGTGGTTTACTTGTCTTAGTAACCGCCTAGATTGAAAGAATTCCTTAACCGCCCCTACAATATCCGACCCTACCACCTGCCATTGTTTTTTGAAAAAAGTAGATGAACACCCATCGGGCCCTGGTGTTTATCATTCCCAATATCAAATATTGCACGTTTAATCTCCGCATCTAGAATAGGACCCAACAGGACTTCATGAGATTCCAACTGCAATAGGGGACCAGTACAAATTACATTGCTGTCTGGAGGGGTTGTTGCTACTGTAGTGCCAAGTAAACCTTGATAGTATGAGACTATACACTCTGCCACTTCCCCTGTGGATGTTGTTTTTTCACCATCATCTTTTATTAGGTGGGAGATATGGTTCTACATACACTTCTTTTTTGCAATAGCATGAAAATACTTTGTACTCTACTCACTTTCCACTAAGTGAGTACATTTGGCTTTTTGTTGAAAGAACCGTCTCTCAGCCTCCTGTAAAAACCCAGCCACTTTCCTTTTCTCATTTAGATCTTGTTGCAATCTTTCATCATTCGGACTAAAGCCTCCCCCTGAAATTGTTTTGTTGCAACTAGCACCTTGTCAGAAATGTGCCCAAAAGCATGTTTATTAAGAGATTTCAATGGCTGTTTCAGCATTTTCAGTTTGCGGTAGAGCCTAAACTGAGCGGAACCCACCGCTACATTCTCCCAGTTGTCCACTAAAAGTCTCCTAAAATCTGGGTGCTCAAGCCACATATTGAAAAACTTGAAAGGTTTCTGTCCTCTTGAATTAAAGGTGTGGAAATTGACCACTATGGGACAATGATCTGAGTCAGGAAGCATCTCTAGAAAACAAGCTGAGATTTTATAATCCGCCGAAGTCCATCCTTGGTTTATAAGCACCCTATCCAGTTTGGCCCATAGAGAGTTTTTCTGCCAAGTAAAGAATTCCCTTGTATGGGGAGCATCTTCCAACCCAAGTGTACACCGAAAATCTACTAGATTTTTGAGAAGATATGCGGAAGGTGGTTGACATCCCAGTCTCCTTTTTGCAGCACATACAAAGTTAAAGTCTCCTAGAATCATCCACGGACTAGAGATTGCCGAGCCTAACACCCCCAAATGATGCCACAACGCCCTTCTTTTTGTAACACTATAAAGTCCATACACAAATGAAACAAAGAAGCTCTTTTGCGTAATTAGGCAGTAGACCTTGCTGTGAATGTATTGTTCCCCTATTTCCACAATATTACATTTATAAACCTGACTGTCCCATGCTACACACATTCTCCCGCCTACAATCCGATCAAAGTTCTGACTATATTCCCAACCCTGAAACCGATTCTGTATCATCCTCCCTAAGCCATCCATATTCATTTTTGTCTCCAGAAAACATACTAATTTACACAAGTGCTGTTTGATCAAGCTAACAGCACGGAGTTGTCGTGAGACTGTATTCAAGCCCTGGACATTCCAGTAAAATATGCTCATTGGGCAGAAGTGGAGGTCCTTTCCCCTCCTAGTCTCGTGGTGGAAGCTTTTTTTTCTTATCAGGTCCCAAGTTTTGAGGTCCCCTAGGGACTGATTTATTTGAAACTTTGTACGATCTATCAGCATGTTTCCCCATCCCTATTGTACCCCTTGGACTCTGTCACCTAGTAGATTCAGAGAGGCCTGCTTTGGGGCCTGGATCCTGTCGGCCTTTCCCTACAGCTGTGACTTTCTCTGGTTCTCTAATGACCACACTGGGAGGAAACCTAGTAGCTTTGCTAGACTGTTGTTGCGTGGTCATACTGTGTTTCTCCACCTGTGGTGCATTACCCCTCCCATTATTTCCAGGCCTATGGAAACTTTCTGCCAAGCCCCTTCTCTGGATTCAGTCCCGGTAAAGTTACCTTTCTGTACACCTGCAACTTCAGTTTCCAGTAGCTCATCCCTACCACCCCTAGGAACCTCTCCTTGGTTCGCTAAATTGTCTGTCTCATTTTCTGGGGTAGTGAGCTCCTGTACTCCTTGATTGTGGTTCACAGTCTCAGTTGCCATCCCTTCCTCCTGCTCCTGAGTACCCTGTTCCAGCTATTGTTGCGTACCTCCATTTACCTTAGTATTCTCCTCGGGTATTAGCTTCTTCCTACCCTTTGATTTACAGTCAAAATGGGAGTGGCCAAATTTCTGACATGCATAACAGTACCGGGGAAAGGTTTCATGCACCACTCACTGGGTAAAAGTGCTATCATCCAGAAGTCGAACTTCAAAACTAAGAGGGGGTTGCTTAGCCACATCTACCTCCACTAGCATCCTTACATACCCTACCCGAGCCCTAGTACTTATGACATGATCCGTACAGATTGGTTTACCCAATCGGGATCCCATTTTTGAGAGCCTCATCTCAGTCTAAAGCTCTAGTAGAACATTAGGGAGCTGAATCCAGATTGGTACTTGCATGAATTCTTTATAATCAAAGCAGAAACCAGGTGACAATTTTTTCAGCAACAAAGTCTTATCAAAGAGAAGATACAGCCCTCCTACTAGGACTGAATTTCTGTCCTCTTTGGATTCAAAGCGGAAAACAATCCAACCCCTATCATGGGGTAACACTGTGCACCGGACACCCCAATTGTCCATCATCCCCACTATAGCTTTCATGCCTGGAAATTTCCCTGTGAAACAACCCACTAAGCAGTACCCCCATTCAGTTTCCACTGAAGCTACATCCAAGGCTTCAATAGCTACCTCATCCTCAACTGGTACCACTTTCAATTGCATTCCATTCGTGATCTCTCTGTTGTTTCGGAAAAGGCTAGCAAAGGAAGGCTTAGGGAGTGCGGTAGCGGCAGTAGTCGATTGGGGTTGGGAACTATAGGTTCTAGGAATGTTGGGTGTAACAGGCCTTTTCTCAAACATCGTCCGAGCATTCTCGTGCTCCCCCAAGTGCGTATCTGCCTCATTTTCGTCCCCACCCTTCTCATCCAATTCATTCTCCACCTCTTCCAAATCAGCAGGCACAGAAGAGTCATCAGAAGTGGATGCTACATCATCCCCCTTCTGGTGAGTGCCACAATTAGGAGAGAAAAGTGACGAACCTGCTTTTGCTGATTTTAGACTCACACGACCAGTAGCCTCACTGCGAGTTACACCTCCAGCAAGTGTAGAAGGTTGACCTGCCACTGCTTTCCCCTGTTAGCTCTTTCTTTTTTTTTTTTTTGATAAAATGTAAATGTATTATAAAAAAAGATATTTATACGGACATTTGGGGCATTCCCCGACCCTCTAAAAACAAGCAGCACTGCCTACAAATTACAAGCAGTAGTACAACGGTCAAAAGAAAAGAAATGTTTATTGTGGCAGAGCCACAAGAAATAGTCCCTACACTTTCCTTAGATGTGGGCAGATTTACCCACCTTCCTAATACATCCAAAAAGCCCAGCAGAGAACCCAAATACATCTCAAAGGAGACTAATGTTACAACTTTCCCATACTCATCAAATGTCAGCTACGACTGGGAAGGCACGCAATGTGAGGCTAGGCATCAAATATCTCATACTCCTTGAAAATCAGCGTCACAAGTGATCTGTGGTCCCGCCGGTGATCAGTGTTTCCGGCAGGGAACAGTGTTTATGGCAGTAAACAGTGTTTGCCGGTATATACAGTGATTTACGGCATGAATGAATCAGCAGTAGAACAGTGCTCTACTATATCAACATACATCAGTGCGCCTGCAATCCAGTGATTCTATAGTATTCAAAAATCGCCAGTCATCAAGTATGGTTAGAAGGGAGCTGTACTTCCGCCAATGAACAGGAAATCCATGATGAACAGTGTATCCATCCATCTCTGAATAGTATTTCCGTCATGAACATGGGACGGCATGAACAGTGCTTTCATCCTTATGAACAACATCGACAAACCTGCACGGAGAAGAAAAGAAAACATTATAAAAAAGGGGGGGTTAGTGTCCTGTTAGCTCTATCTTTTTTTTTTTTTGATTCAATGCAAAAATATATTTGATCAAAAATTGTTGTGTACATGGTCTATTGGGGCATACTCCAATCATACAAAATCAGAGATTTTTCCTGTTTATAAATACAGGAACTCTAACAGCTTACTTACAAAAGTAAGCAGTTTAAAAAGTGGGTTATGGTCATTTGTGCGAAATAACCAGGTGTGGTTATTTATCAAGATGACTGAATCCTGTCATTTGGAGTTGACCATCTGATCCAAATTCGGATGTTAAGCTACACAAATCATAAACAAAATGGGGAATGTTAAGATTACATTCTAATCAGACTTCATGCAAGCTTAGGTAGTCAATCCACTACTGTAGTAGTATTGGTTATTTCTAGGCCCATTTAATTAGAAGACCCCCGTCCTTGTATCAGATAAGGCTAGCCGATGAAGGTGGGCCCGTAATCCAGCTGAAAGTTTTGCTTTCCTGGCAGCCGAAGGGAGAAGTATCTCACTCATCTGGAGGAACAGTAACGCCAGCAAGGATGAACAGTAACTCCGGCAGTGTACAGTAACTTCTTTGACCGATTATGCTAACTCCAATTTGCTTAATTCTGTAGCCGAATGAACGGCGAAACCAATGAGGAAAATGCCGACAAGGAGTAGTGCCACCCATTATGAGTTGTGGCTTTTATATACCTGTGCCATATGTCAACCTGCACAGAAAAGAAAAGAAAAATGAAGAGAAGGTTAGTAGAAAAGAAGTGTTGTACTCCACGTGGCCTTCTTCAAGGACTATCTTGCGCCAATATGCCATGTGTACCATCCTATAAACAGTGGCCATGTCACGCAAAGTACCAATGTGACTGGCAGCCACAAATATCAAATCGCCTCTTTGAAAATGTCTGTACCTAGTTTTCAATCATGGGAGCTATTCAGCATCTGTTAGTCCCAGCCACATTATCAAATTGCCAAAATTGGTCCTATCCTGCTGCTGTAACCCCATTGCCTCTTAGCACCAATCACCAATGACTGTTTGGTTCAAAGAATGGAATAGATAAGGAATAGAATAGTTATTCTTAAGAATAGAAAAGATGAAGAATAGGATAGAATAAATATTACTTTTTTTGGTTCAAGAAATGGAATAGATAAGAAATTTCTATGTCAGTGTTTGGTTTGAAAATATAAACTTGGAATGATAAAGGAATAACTAACAAAAAGACTAAAATATCCTTATTATTATTATTATTATTATTATTATTGTTATTATTATTATTATTAA
>JAOQML010000007.1:19834598-19845463 GCA_027568935.1 Erythroxylum urbanii | reverse complement strand
ATTCATAGAACGTAAATCACATTACATAAACGACATGCATGTATATATAAAAGGAATATCTCATAATATATTATTAATAAGTCATAATGTTAATACATGAATCACAAATATCCATTAGCCTAGGGCACACTACTAACAAAAATAATCCGTTCACATGATCGCTAGGCACCTTCGATGGGAAAAACATCTCGTTGACAGACCTTCAGTGGGGTAAATAGTCAGTTGGCATAGACGCTAGGCACTCTTTTGATGGGAAAAACAACCCGTTGGAGCACATTTGGTGGGCAAAACAGTCTGTTTGCGCAGACTATAGGCACCTTTGGTGGGAAAAATAGCCCGTTGCCACACCTTTAGTGGGCAAAACAACCAATTGACTTAGAGGCTAGGCATCTTTGGAGGGAAAAACAACCCGTTGGCATGCCTTTGACGAACAAAACAACCCGTTTACTTGGTCACTAGGCACCTTCGGTGGGAAAATAACCCATCAGTACACGTTTTCTGGGCTAAATAGCCCGTTTGGTAACTTCAGTGGGCAAAACGGCCTATTGGTACAGTCATTGGGTGCCTTGGATGGGAAAAATAACTTGTTGGCACACCTGTGGTAGGAAAAATAGTCCGTTGGCAAGGTCCGTAGGCACCTTTGGTGGGAAAAATAGCCCATTGGCACACATTCGATCTATAGAATAGCCCTTTGACATGGACGCTAGGCACATTGGGTGGGAAAATAGCCCGTTGGCACCATCGTTAGGCACCTTTGGTGGTAAAAATAGCCCGTTACCATATCTTGGGTTGGCAAAACAGCCAATTCGCAAGGACACTAGGCACCTTCGATGGGAAAAATAGCATAGGTCCCTTCGGTGGGAAAAACAACACATTGGCGCACATTCGATGGGAAAAATAATCCATTTGCATGGTTGCTAGGCACCTTTAGTAGGAAAAACATCCCATTGACACACCTTTGGTGGGTAAAACGGTCAGTTGGCACAGATGCTAGACACCTTGGGTGGGAAAAATAGCCAGTTGGCGCAGACACTAGGTACCTTCGGTGGAAAAAAAAGCCTTGGCCCCTTTAGTGGGAAAAACAGCCCGTTGGCACGCCTTCGGTAAGAAAACAGTCCGTTCGCATGGTTGTTAGGCTCCTTTGGTAGGAAAAATAGCCCATTGGCATACCTTCGGTGGGCAAAACAACCCGTTGACATAGACGATAAGCACCTACAGTGGGAAAAACAGCCCGTTGACACAGTCGCTAGGCACGTTCGGTGAGAAAAATAGCCTGTTAGCACATCTTCAGTAGGCAAAACAACCAATTGGCATAGTCGTTGGGCACCTTTGGTAAGGAAAACAGCCCGTTGGGCACCTTTGGTAGGAAAAACAACTTGTTGGCACACCTTCGGTGGGAAAAACAGCCCCTTGGTGCATCTTTGGCAAAGAAACAGCCCGTTGGGCACCTTTGGTGGGCAAAACAACCCATTGGCACAGTCGCTAGGCACCTTGGGTGGGAAAAATTGCCCGTTGGCACACCTTCGGCAGGCAAAATAGCCCATAGACACGGTTGCTAGGTGCCTTCAATGGAAAAAATATCCCGTTGGACACCTTCAGTGAAGAATGCAGCTCGTTAACACGATCACCAAGCACCTTTGGTGGAAAAAATAGCCTATTGGCACATCTTAGGTGGGAAAAATAGCCCGCTGGAATAGTTGTTAGGCACCTTTGAAGGGAAAAACAACTCGTTGGCATACCTTTGGTAGGTAAAACAGCCAGTTTACAACATCGCTAGGCATCTTCGGTGAGGAACCCTTTGGGCACCTTAAGTGGGGAAAACAGACTATTGGCACGATCGCTAGACATCTTCGGTGGGAAAAATAGTCCGTTAAAATGCCTTCGGTGGGCAAAACAGCCCCATTGGCACAGTTGCTAGGCATCTTCGGTGGGAAAAATAGCCTGTTGGGACACCTTCAGTTGGAAAAATAGCAAATTGGCAAGGACGCTATGCCCCTTCAGTGGGAAAAACAGCATAGGCCCCTTTAGTGGAGAAAATAGCCCATTGGCACACCTTCAATGGGAAAAACAATCAGTTCACATGGTTGCTAGGCACCTTCTATGGGAAAAATAGCCCGTTGACACACCTTCGGTGGGCAAAACAACTAGTTGGTGCAGACGCTTGGCACCTTGAGTAGGAAAAATAGCCTGTTGGCACAGTTGCTGGGAACCTTTGGTGGGAAAAAGAACCCATTGGCACACCTTCGATGGGCAAGACAGCCAATTAGCACGAACGCAGGCACCTTTGGTGGGAAAAATAGCTTAGGCCCCTTCAGTGGAAAAAACAGCCTGTTGGCACACCTTCGGTGGGAAAAATAGTCTGTTCGCATGGTCACTAGGCACCTTCGGTGGGAAAATAGTCCTTTGGCACACCTTCGGTGGGAAAGCAGGCCTTCGGTTCGGATGCTAGGCTCCTTGGGTGGGAAAAATAGTCCGTTGCCACAGTCGCTAGGCACCCTTAGTAGGAAAAACAGCCCGTTGGCACACCTTTAGTTGACAAAATAGCCAGTTGGCACGGACGTTGGGTACCTTTGGTAAGGAAAATAGCCCGTTGGGCACCATTAGTGGAAAAGCAACCCGTTGGCACACCTTTGGTAGGAAAAATAACTCGTTGGCACAACTTCAGCAAGGAAGAAAGCCTATTGTGCACCTTTGGTGGGCAAAACAGCCCATTGGCGTGGTTGCTAGGCACCTTCGGTAGGAAAACAGCCTGTTGGCACACCTACGATAGGCAAAACTGCCATTGGCATAGTCGCTAGGCACCTTCGGTGGGGAAAGCATCCTATTGGGCACCCTAAGTGTGAAAAACAACTCGTTGACAAGAGTGTCAGGTACCTTTCGTTGGGAAAAATAGCTTATTGGCACATCTTTGGTGGGAAAAGCAGCTCGTTGGTGCGATTGTTAGGTAACTTTGATGGGAAAAACAAGCTATCATGACATCTTCGATGGTAAAAATAGCCAATTGGCTAGGTCGTTAGGTACCTTCGGTGAGATAAACAACCCATTGATCACCTTCAGTGGGAAAAACAATCGGTTGGCACAGTCACTAGGCACCTTCGATCAAAAAAATAGACAGTTGGATGCCTTTGGTGGGCGAAACAGCCCATTGGTACGGTCGCTAGGCACCTTCAATGGGAAAAACAGCCTGTTGGGCACTTTTGGTGGGAAAAGCAGCCCGTTGGCACACGTTTGGTAGAAAAAACAGTCCGTTGGCACATGTTCGGTGGGCAAAATAGCCCTTTGGAACGGTCACTTGGCACAGTGGTGGGAAAAACAGCCTGTTGGGCACATCTTTAGTGGACAAAATAGCCCTTTGGCACAGACGCTAGGCACTTTTGGTGGGAAAAAAGCCAATTGGCACGGTCTCTAGGCACCTTCGATGGGAAAAACGACCGATTGGCTCACCTTCGGTGGGAAAATAACCAATTGGCACAGATGTTAAGAACTTTCGATGGGAAAAATAGCCCATTGGCACATCTTCGGTGGGCAAAACAGCCCATTGGCACGAACGCTAGGCACCCTAGGAGGGAAAAATAACCTGTTGGCACGGTCACTAGGCACCTTCAATGGGAAAAACAGCCCATTGGCATACCTTTGGTGGGCAAAATAGCTAGTTGGCACAGACATTAGGCACCTTTTATGGGAAAAACAACCCATTGGCATACTTTCAATGGGAAAAACAGCACGTTTACAGTCACTAAGCACCTTCAGTGGGAAAAATAGTCCGTCGGCACATGTTTGGTGGGCTAAACAGCCCGTTGATGCAATCGCTAGGCAGATTTAGAGGGGAAAAAATCTGTTTGGCAACTTCGGTGAGCAAAATAGCTCGTTGGTATGGTCATTTGCATTTGGGGTGGGAAAAATAACCCGCTGGCACACCTTCAGTAGGCAAAATAGTCAGTTGGCACGGTCAGTAGGCACCTTCGGTGGGAAAAACAACGTATTGACACACATTCGATGGGCAAAATAGCCCATTAGTAAAGATGCTAGGCACCTTGTCTGGGAAAAACAGCCCATTAGCACGGTCGCTAGGCACCTTCGGTCAGCAAAACGACCCATTAGTAAGGACGCTAGGCACCTCCAGTAGGAAAAATAGCATAGGCCCCTTTAGTGGGGAAAACAGCCCATTGGCACACCTTCATTGGGAAAAACTATCAGTTCGCATGGTCACTCGGCACCTTCAGTGGCAAAAATAGCCAGTTGACACACCTTTGGTGGGCAAAACAGCCAGTTGGCACAGACGCTAGGCACCCTGGGTGAGAAAAGTAGCCCATTGGCATAGATGCTAGGCACCTTCGGTGGGAAAAATAGCCCGTTGGCACACCTTTGGTAGGCAAAATAGCCCATTGGCATGGTCGTTAGGCACCTTAGGTGTGAAAACCAGCTTGTTGGCACACATTCAGTGGACAAAATAGCCCGTTGGTATAGAAGCTAGCCACTTTGGGCAGGAAAAACAACCCATTGGCATGGTCACTAGACATCTTCGGTGGGAAAAACAGCTAGTTGGCAGACCTTCAGTAGGCAAAACAGCCAGTTGGCACAAATGCTAGGCACCTTTGATGGGAAAAAAAGCTCGTTGGCTTACTTTTGATGGGCGAAAACAACCCGTTTGCACGATCACTAGGAACCTTCAGTAGGAAAAATGGCCTGTGCGCACACGTTTGGTGGGTAAAATAGAGTGTTGGTATGGAAGCTAGGCAATTTGGGCAAGAAAAATAGCCCGTTGGCATAGTCGTTAGGCATATTCAGTCGGAAACACAGCCTGTTGGGAACGCATTCAGTAGGAAAAATAGCTTATTGGAACGCCTTCGGTTGGCAAAACAGCCCATTGGCATTGTTGCTAGGCATTTTTGGTGGGAAAAACAACCTATTGGGCACACGTTAGGTTGGAAGAACAGCCCGTTGGAATGTCTTCAGTGGGTAAAACAGCTCATTGGCACAGTCGCTAGGCATATTTAGTGGGAAAAATAGCCTATTGGGCACACGTTCGGTGGGCAAAACAGCCCGTTGGAATAGTCACTTGGCACATTGGTGGGAAAAACAACCCATTCAGAACACCTTTGGTAGGGAAAACAGCCCGTTGGAATGATCTCTAGGCACCTTCGACACAAAAAACAACCCGATGGCACACCTTCAGTGTAAAAAATAGCTAGTTTGTAGGATCACTACGCACCTTCGATGGGAAAAACAACCCATTGGCACACCTTCAGTGGGCAAAACAGTCAGTTTGTAGGGTCTCTAGGCACCATCGATGAGGAAAACAATCCTTTGGGCACCTTCAGTGGGAAAAACTAGCTGTTGGCATGGTCGCTACGCACCTTTGGTGGGGAAACAGCCTGTTGGATTGCCTTCGGTGGGCAAAACAACCTGTTGGCACAGTTGCTAGGCCTCTTCGGTGAGAAAAATAACCTTTTTGGCACCTTCGGTGGGAAAAGCAGCCCGTTGGCACACGTTAGACAGAAAAATAGCCCGTTGACACACTTTCGATGGGCAAAACAATTCGTTGGCACACGTTTGGTGGCAAAGCAGCCCGTTGGAATGATCGCTAGGAATATTGGTGGGAAAAGCATCCCATTCAACACACCTTTGGTGGGCAAAATAGCCCGTTGGCATGGAAGCTAGGCACCTTGGACGGAAAAAACAACCTGTTGGCATGGTCTCTAGGCAACTTCGATGGGAAAAACAGCCAGTTGGCACACCTTCAGTGGGCAAAACAACCAGTTGGCACAGACACTAGGCGCCATTGGTTAGAAAAATTGCCCATTGGCATACCTTCGATGGGCAAAACAGCCTGTTTGCACGGTCACTAGGCACCTTCGGTGGGAAAATCTGCTCGTCGACACACGTTTGGTGGGCAAAATAACCCGTTGGCATGGAAGCTAGGCACCTTGCATAGGAAAAACAACCCATTGACATCGTCGCTGGGCATCTTCTATGGGAAAAATAGCCTCTTGGGTAGACGTTTGGTAGAAAAAATGTCCTGTTGGAATGCCTACGGTGGGAAAAACAACATGTTGGCACGATGGTAGGCATCTTTACTGGGAAAAACAACCTTTTGGGCACACGTTTGGTGGGAAAAATAGCACGTTGGAATGCCTTCAGTGGGCAAAACAGCCCGTTGGCACAGGGGGAAAACAACCTGTTAGACACATGTTCAGTAGGCAAAATAAACCAGTTAGCATATGTTCGACGGGCAAAACAGCTTGTTTGAACAATCACGAGGCACATTGGTGGGAAAAATAGCCCATTCGGCACACCTTCGATGGGCAAAGCAGCCCATTGGCATGACCACTAGGCACCTTCGATATGAAAAACAACCCAGTGGCACACCTTCGGTGGGTAAAGCAGCCAGTTTGTAGGATTACTAGGCACCTTCGATGGAAAAAATAACCCGTTGGCACACCTTCAGTGGGCAAAACAACTAGTTTGCAGGGTTGCTAGGCACCTTCGATGAGCAAAATAGCTCTTTGGGCACCTTTAGTGGGAAACACATCCTGTTGGCACAGTCGCTAGGCACCTTTGGTGGGAAAAAGAGCCTGTTGGAACATTTTTGGTGGGCAAAAATAGCCCGTTGGCACAGCCGCTAGGTATCTTCTGCGAGAAAAATAGCCTGTTAGGCACCTTCGGTGGGAAAACACAGCCCATTGGTATACGTTCAATAGGAAAAATAGCCCGTTGACATATGTTCGGTGGGTAAAACAGTCCGTTGGCACACATTCAGTAGGCAAAGCAACCCGTTGGAACAGTAGCTAGGCACGTTGGTGGGAAAAACAACCCATTCGATACACCTTCGGTAGGCAAAATAGTCTATTGGCACGGTCGTTAGGCCCCTTCGGCGGCAAAACCAGACCGTTGGCACACGTTTGGTGGGCAAAATAGCCCGTTGGCATGGAAGCTAGGCACCTTGCGAGGAAAAAACAGCCTGTTCGCACGGTTGCTAGGCTCCTTTGGTCGGAAAAACAACCGGACGACAAACATTCGGTGGTTAAAATAGCCAGTTGGCACAAATGCTAGGCACTTTCAGTGGGAAAACAACTCGTTGGCACATCTTTGGTGGGCAAAACAACCTATTGGCATAGACGCTAGGCCCCTTCAGTGAGAAAAACAGCCCGTTGGCACAGTCCCCAGGCACCTTCGGTAGGAAAAATGACCCGTTCGCACACCTTCGATGGGCAAAACAACTAGTTGACACAGACGCTAGGCACCTTTGGTAGGAAAAACAGCCTTCTGCACAATCGGTAGGCACTTTTTGATGGAAAAATAACCCATCGGCACACATTTGGTATGGTCTTTGGCATAGTCACTAATCACTTTCGAAGGGGAAAATAGCCCGTTGGGTAACTTCGGTTGGCAAAATAGCCCATTGGTATGGTCTTTAGGCACCTTTAGTAGGAAAAATAACCTGTTAGCACACCTTCGGCACGTAAAATAGTCCTTTTGCACGGTTGCTAGGCATCTTCGGTGGGAAAAATAACTAGTTGGCACACCTTCGATAGGCAAAATAGCCCGTTGGAATGGACACTAGGCACCTTGGATGGGAAAAATAGCTCATTGTCACTATCACTAGGCACCTTCGATGGGAAAAAATAGCCTAGGCCCATTCTGTGGCAAAAATAGCCCGTTGGCAAACCATTGGTGTGCAAAACAGCCCATTGGGAACTTGAGTAGGCAAGACAGCCCATTAGTACGGTGGTTGGCCACTTTTGGTACAAAAATAACCCGTTGGCACACCTTTGGTAGGCAAAATAGTCCATTGGCACGGTTGCTAGGCACCTTCAGTAGGAAAAATAGCCCATTGGCACACTTTCAGTGGGCAAAACAGCTAGTTGGCATAGATGATAGGCATCTTCAGTGGGAAAAACAGCCCTTTGGCACAATTTCGGTGAGCCAAACAGCGTATTGGCACGGATGCTGGGCACCTTTGGTAGGAAAAATAGCCCTTTGACACTGTCGCTAGGTATATTCGATGTGAAAATTAGACCATTGGCACACCTTTAGTGGGCAAAACAACTAGTTGGCATAGACACCGCACCATTGGTGGGGACAACAGCCCGTTGACTTACTGTCAAAGGAAAAAACAGCCCATTTGCACAATCACTAGGCACCTTTAGTGGGAAAAACAACCCTTCGATAAATATTTGGTAGGCTAAATAGCTCGTTGGCAAGGTCACTAGTTATTTTTAAAGGGGAAAGCTGCCTGTTGGGCAGCTTCTATAGGCAAAATAGCCTTTTGGTATGGTCCTTGGGTACCTTTGGTGGGAAAAATAACCACTTCGCAAAGCTTCGATAGGCAAAATAGTCCGTTGACACGGTCGCTAAGCACCTTGGATGGGAAAAATAACTCAATGGCACTATCTCTAGGCACCTTTGGTGGGAAAACTAGCCTAGGCCCCTTGAGTGGGAAAATTAGCTCGTCGGCAGACCATCGATGGGAAAAACAATCCGTTTGCATGATCGCTAGGCACCATTGATGGGAAAAACATCCCGTTGGCCCACCTTTAGTGGGGAAAATAGTCAGTTGACACAGACGCTGGGCACCTTTGGTGGGAAACCACAACCAGCTGGCCCATATTTGGTGGGCAAAATAGTCCGTTTGCACAGATGCTAGGCACCTTTGGTGGGAAAATCAGCCCATTGGCACACCTTCGGTGGGCAAAACAACTAGTTAACTTAGATGCTAGGCATCTTTAGAGGGAAAAATAGCCTGTTGGCATACCTTTGATGAGCAAAACAACCCGTTTACAGGGTCACTAGGCACCTTAGGTGGGAAAAATAGCCCGTTAGCATATGTTTGGTGGGCTAAACAACCCGTTGGGCAACTTCAGTGGGCAAAACAGCTCGTTGGTAAGGTCGTAGGGTGCCTTGGGTGGGAAAAATAACTTGTTGGCTTACCTTTGGTAGGAAAAATAGTCCATTGGGATGGTCAACAGGCACCATTGGTGGGAAAAATAGTCCGTTGGGACATCTTCGGTTGGCAAAACAGCCAATTGACAAGGACGCTAAGCACCTTCAGTGGGAAAAACAGCATAGGCACCTTCGGTGGGAAAAACAGCCCGTTGCCATATCTTCGGTTGGCAAAATAGCCAATTGATAAGGATGCTAGGCACCTTTGGTGGGAAAAACAACATAGGCCCCTTCGGTGGGAAAAACAGCCCATTGGTGCACCTTTGGTGGGAAAAACAATCCGTTCGTATGGTCGTTAGGCACCTTCGGTAGGAAAAACAGCCGATTGACACACCTTCGATGGGCAAAATAGTTAGTTGGCACAGACGCTAGGCACTTTGGGTGGGAAAAATAGCCTGTTGGCATATTGCTAGACACTTTTGGTGGGAAAAACAACCCATTGGCCCACCTTAGGAGTGGCTAGCTGGCGAAGACACTAGGCAACTTCAGTGGGAAAAATAGCCTTGGCCCCTTTAGTGGAAAAAATAGCCCGTTGGCACCCATTCAGTGGGAAAATAGCTGTTGACCCTTTCGCTAGGCGCATTCAATGGAAAAAACATCCCGTTGGGGACCTTCAGTGCAAAATATAGCCCGTTGACACGATTGCCAAGAACCTTTGATGGAAAAAATATCCCATTGGCTCGCCTTAGGTAGGAAAAATAGCACGTTAGCACAGTTGTTAGGCACCTTTGACGGGAAAAACAAGTCATTGGCACACCTTTGGTGGGTAAAACAGTCAATTTGTAGCGATACTAGGCACCTTTGGTGAGGAAAACAACCCTTTGGGCACCTTCAGTGGGAAAAATAGACCATTGGCATGGTCGCTAGACACCTTCGATGGGAAAAACGGTCCGTTGGAATATCTTTGGTGGGTAAAACAACCCCATTAGCATGGTTGCTAGGCATCTTCGATAGGAAAAACAAACTATTGGGACACGTTCAGTCGATAAAACAGCCAAATTGGAAGGACCCTAGGCCCCTTCGATCAGAAAAACAGCATAGGCCCTTTCAGTGGGAAAAATAGCCCATTGACATACTTTGGGCGAGGAAAACAGCCTGTTGGGCACCTTCGGTGAGCAAAACAGCCTATTAGTGCAATCTCTAGGCAGCTTCAGTGGGAAAACAGTCTGTTGGCACACCTACGATAGGCAAAATAGGTTGGTACAGTCGCTAGGCACCTTCGGTGGGAAAAGCATCCCGTTGGGCACCTTCGGTGGGAAAAGCAACTCCTTGACACGATCTTCAGGCACCTTTGGTGGGAAAAATAGCCCACTGGCACATCTTTGGTGGCAAAAGCAGCTTATTGGCGCAATTATTAGGCACCTTTGATGGGATAAACAAGTCATTGTCATACCTTTGGTGGGCAAAACAACCAGTTGGCAGGGTCGGTAGGCACTTTCGGTGAGGAAAACAACCCCTTGGGCACCTTCAGTGGGAAAACAATCTGTTGACATGGTCACTAGGCACCTTCGATCGAAAAAACAGACCGTTGGTTGTCTTCAGTGGGCAAAACAACACGTTGTTACAGTCGCTAGGCACCTTCGGTGGGAAAAATAGCTCTTTCACACACCTTTGGTGGGCAAAATAGCACGTTGACATGGATGCAAGGCACCTTGGGTGGGAAAAGCAGCTTGCTTGCACGATTGCTAGGCACCTTCGGTAGGAAAAACAAGTCGTTGGCATACCTTCTATCGATGAAAGTGACAGTTAGTACGAACGCCAGGCACCTTCGGTGGGAAAAATAGCCCGTTGGAATACCTTCAGTGGGCAAAACAGTCAGTTGGCATAGACACTAGGCACCTTCGATGGGAAAAATAGCTCGTTGGCACAACTTCGGTGGGAAAAATAGCCCGCTGGCACGGTCGCTAGCCACCTTCGATGGG
>JAOQML010000007.1:19814487-19834498 GCA_027568935.1 Erythroxylum urbanii | reverse complement strand
TTAAATAAATATATATGGATATATTTATTGGGCTAGAGTGAATTAAGTTGTCGGGCTTTTATTATATGAGATATAATGGGCCGAAACTTATTGGGCTTTAATGGAATTGGGTTTTCTCTATAAATAGAGAAACTTAGGTCTCATAAGAGTGAGACACCATTGTAATACAAAACCCTAGCCACCATCCGAGAGAACTGCATGCAGTATTTGAAAAGAGTTTCAGGACGTGCTAGCACACGATAGCCGCAGCCTAGATCGTGAATGCTCGTGTGGATACTGGTAGAGGACATTCGCGTGTAGCAGTGTCTACGAATCTGAAAAACAACCACCAATCCGTGTCAAAAAGGTATTTTTTACGCATCTTATATGTTTTCGGTTATACATCGTGTTGTGTTATGGTCTCTTCTGCAGCGTATTGTGAATACTTGAGCCATACGCGATCCAACGGCTGCCACAGTAGCTCCTTGCTTTTACCTGTATTAAAAATCCACCTGCACAAGTAAAAAGGTTGGTGACAAATCCCCTGGCCTCTGTGAAGGACCAGGAGGCCTAAATTGGGTCACAGTTTCAACCTAGCCCACACAACTTGCTCTACTCCCTTGTTCCTATCCTTTACTATTGAATACCACACCCACTAGCTAACCCTCCTGTAAAACCATATCAAACTGCCCAAACCTGTTCTCATTTCCTCAAAAAGTAATCAAATCACTTGGGTACAACCTATAGAGTATCTTATACACCACTATTTTGATCTTATGAACAGCATCAGAAATGGAAAAGGAAGCAGAGTCAAGTATTACAGCATTTTGGATTTTCCAGATCAAATAAATAGTGGAAAGGAGGCCTAGTCAGGCTGCCTTGCTTTTCAAGCAGGCTCCTTTGTATTCAGTTCTCATCCATCTAATAGCATTTGATAGTGTTGGCATGGTACAATTTATTCCTAGCCAACATCTGATAGTACCCCAAACAGCTCTTGTGAATGTGCACTTGAAGAACAGGTGTTCCACTGATTCGGTAGTCGTATGACAAAGGCTACAATTTCTATCCATCTCTATGAACATCAGGTTATCCTTGGTAGGGAGTCGGTTATGTAGACTCAACCAAGCAATAAAGGAAAATTTTGTAGGAATGTAGTTCTTCCAAATGAAAGACATCCAAGGCCTAACAAGGTATTGTTTCCTAATCACCTCATACACTTTCATTGAGGACAAAGTTCCATTTGTGCACAATCCCGGCAATCTCTACGGCCTCCTAATTTCTCCACCAGTAAGTTCTGAATATGAATGATAGTCTTCATAAGAGGAGAATCTCTATTATATGCCTGTCAATCCCATATAGAAGAGCCTTTGAGGTCTAATTCATGGACCCAACGTATCTAGAGGGAGTCAGTTTTGAGGTGGATGTTCCATAGGACTTTTGATAATAAAGCCCAATTCTAAGTCTTGCTATTTTTCAATCCCAAACCCCCTTCTCTCTTAGGCATACAGAGGTGTTCCCAAGCCACCTTATAATAAGTACCACCCTATACAAATTTATGGCAGATTGTCGTGATTCGCTCGAGGATGGTATTTGGAATCAGGAAAGCTTGCAACCAAAAAGACAAAATTCCTTGTATGACCAAATTCACCAGTTCAGGTCTTCCAGTACAGGACAATGATTTACCTAACCAAGCATTGATATAGTCTTCGACAGCACTTATAAGGGAAGAAAATTGGGCCACTGATATTTTAAGAGGAGCCAAAGGGACTCCTAAGTATCTTACCGGGAACTCACCTATTGAGAAATCAGCCAGTTGCAATATGTCATCTCTTTCCCTCCCTGACGCTCTTGCTAAGTAAATATTAGACTTAGTAGGGTTGACCCGTAGACCTGCAACTTCTTTTAATTCCTGCAGGGTCTCCATAAGGACTTGGACAGAAGTAAAATCTCCTCTTCCAAATAGCATCAAATCATCCACAAATGCAAAGTGGGTGATACTAAGTTTCTGGCACTTCGGGTGGAAATGGAATTGAGACAGAGAAGTCTTAAGTCAGATCAGCCTAGAAAAATATTCCAGGCAGAGGAGGAATAATGTTGGGGATATGGGGTCTCCCTACCATAGTCCTCTCCTTCCTTTAAACATCCCATGTAACGTCCCATTGATGGATATAGAGAATGAAGAGGTTGTGACACACTCCATGACCCACCCTACAAATTTCTAAGGAAACTCCAACTCCTTCATCATAGATTCCAAGAAGTCCTATGATACGGTGTCATATGCTTTTGTAATATCCACCTTGATCATGCACTTAGGGGAGATGCGCTTTCGAGTGTATCCTCGCACAAGTTCTTGAGCAAGGAATATGTTATCAAGCAATTCCCCTTCCTAGTATGAAGGTTGTTTATGCTTGATCGATTAATTGGCCAACTACGAAGGCCATTCACTCTAATAAAATCTTTGTTATCACCTTTTATATCACATTCCAACAAGCAATCGGTCTGAAGTCTATAACTTTTAGTGTGGATTTGATCTTTGGAATAAGGGTAATGGTGGTGTGGTTTACTTGTCTTGATAACCTCCCGGAGTGAAAAAATTCCTTTACAACCAAAAGGACATCTGAGCCTACAGTCTGCCACTATTTTTTGAAAAACACAGAAGAATATCCATCTAGCCTTGAGGCTTTCTCATTACCATTGTCAAACATAGCACGTTTAATTTCCTCATCCCGGATGGGGGCCAACAGCACTTCGTGAGCTGCCATCGACAAAATGAGGCCATTACAAATAACACTATTATTCGGAGGGACTGTTACTTCGGTGGTGCCAAGTAGGCCTTGATAGTAAGTGACTATACAATCCGCCACTTCCCCCATAGATGTGGTTCTGGATCCGTCCTCTTTAAGGTGGGAGATGTGGTTCTGCAGACATTTCTTCCTTGCAATTGCATGAAAATATTTCGTACTCTTATCACTTTGTACTAAGTAGGTATATTTGGCTTTTTGTTAAAAAAACCTCCTCTCAGCCTCCTGTAAGAACCCAGCCACTTTCCTCTTAGCTTTCAAGTCCTGTTGCAAATTATGATCATTCGGATACTGCAGGGAGGCTTTATAGGCCCCTTGAAATTGATCAGTAGCAACTTGCACCTTTTCAGAGATATGCCCAAATGCATGTTTATTTAACTGTTTCAGTGGCTACTACAGTAATTTCATTTTGCGGCAAAGCCTATACTGGGCGGTACCCACCACTACATTTTCCCACTGGTCCTCTAGGATATCCCAAAAATCTGGATGGTCCAACCACATATTAAAAAATTTGAAAGACTTCTGCACATTAGAATTCGATGTGTAGAAATTGACCACAACGAGGCAATGATCTGAGTCAAGTAACATTTCTAAGAAGCACGCTGAAATTACCGAGTCCTCTGAATCCCATTCTTGGTTAATGAGCACCCTATCCAATTTAGCCCAGAGTGAATTTTTCTGCCATGTAAAGAATTCACTTGTAAAGGGAGCATCCTCCAATCTAAGAGTACACTGAAAATTTACTAGATCCTTAACGAGATAAGCAATAGGTAGTTGGCAGCCCATTCATTCCTTTGCCGCACAAACACAATTGAAATCTCCTAGGATCATCCAAAGACCAGTGATCGCTGAGCCTAGTACCTCCAGATGATGCCACAGTTCCCTTCTTTTTGTAATACTATAGAGTCTATATACAAAGGGGACAAAGAAGCTGTTCTGTGTAACTAAGTAATTGGCCTTGAGGTGAATGAACTGCTTCCCTATTTCCAAAATGCTACATTTATAAAACTGGCTATTCCATGCTACACACATTCAGCCACCTTCAATCCACTCAAAATTCTGACTATATTCCCAACCCTGATACTGATTCTGCATCATCCTCCGTAAACCATCCATTGTCATCTTGATCTCTAGGAAACATACCAATTTACACGAGTGTTGTCTAATCAGGTTAGTAGCATGGATTTGTCTCGAGGCTTTATTTAAGCCTCGGACATTCCAGCAAAGGAGACTCATTAAGCAGATGTGGAGGGCCTTTCCCTTCTTAGTCTCTTGGTTGGAGCTCCTTTATTTTTATCAAATCCCAAATGGTGAGGCACTACTTATCCATCCCTAGGTACTGGTTTATGGGCCGGCTTGGAAGGTTTATTCGTAACTTGCTTCCCCAGCCCTGAAGGACCCCTAGGACTCTGTCTCCTAACCGCCTCAGTATTACCAGCTTTAGTGCTTTGATCCAGCTTACCCTTACCAGTCGCTTTTTCTTTCTCAAAGTCTACAGCGCCTACACTAGGGTGGCTCCTAGTTGGTTTATTAGCCTCTTGTAATGAAGGCTTTCCATGTTGTAAGGGTTTCTCCACCTGTGAAGAACTACCCTTACCACTGTTTCTAGATCTATAGGAGACTTTCTGCCATTCTCCTCCTTTGGAAGTACTCACTTTAGTCCTGGTAGTAGTACCGCTAGGCACAACAACTACATCGGTTTCCTGGTGCTCCTCCCTACCACTCCTAAGAACCCCTTCTTGGTCAGCTGATTTTTCTATCTCAGGAGCTGGGGCTGTAATCACTTGTTCTCCTTGAATCTGGTTTAAAGATTTAGAAGCAACGTTCATCCCTTCCTCCTGTACTGGAGCAGCCTATTCCACCTAATTTTGTATTCCTTCATTGTCCTTGCAATGCTCCTTGGGTATTTGCTTCTTCCTACCTTTGGATTTACAATCAAAGGGGGAGTGACCAAATTTCTGACATGCATAACAATACCGAGGAAAAGTTTCATACACAACCTGCTATTTAATTTTGCTTCCATCAGGTAGTCGGACATTAAAAGCTAGAGGAGGTTACTTAACCACATTTACTTCCACAAGCATTCTCATATATCCCACCCGAGCCTAGTCTAGATCCCAATTTTGAGAACCCCATTTCAGTCCAAAGCTCGAGTGGCACATTAGGGAGTTGGATCCAGATTGGTACATGCAAAAATTCCTTATAATCAAAACAGAACCTAGGAGACAATTTCTTCAACAACAAAGTCTTACCAAAGAGGAGGTACGGTCCCCCTGTTAGGACAGATGTTCTATCCTCTTCAGATTCAAACCTGAAAATAATCCAACCCCTATCATGGGGGAGCACTGAACACCGGACATCCTAATTATCTATCATTTCCTCTGTAGCTTTCATGCCTGGGAATTTCCCAGTGAAACACCCCACTAAGCAATACCCCCATTTTGTTTCGACTGAAGCAATATCCGAGGCTTCTATGGCTACCTTATCCTCGACTGATAAGACTTTCAACTGCATACCATTATTTATCTCGTGATTATTCCTAAAAAGGCTAGCAAACGAAGGCTTAGGAGTGGTGGCATGGGTTGACTTGATGGGGGGTGGAGGACTTCGTGCACTAGGAGCACCATTAGTTAAGCCAGACCTTTTCTCAAACATCTGTCGAGCATTCCCATTCTGCCCCAATTGAACTTGTACCTCGCTATCATCCCGTCCTTGCTACTCTTACCCATTTTCTTCCTCCTCCAATTCAGCATTAACAAAAGACTCATAAGAAGTGGATGCTACATCATCCCCCTTCTGATGAGTACCATAATTTAGTCAAAGAAATCGTACCTGTTTTTGCTGTTTTTAAGCTCTCTCTGCCAATAGTAACATTACGGACTTCAGCTCTTAAAGTAGTAGATTTTTTACCGACCATGTGTTTTGCCCCAGTAGGTTCCTTGTCGTCAGACTCCGCTTCACTGTCCCAGCTAATCGGACCCTCATCGGCCTTCGTCGCCCCCTTTGAAGGAGATTTCAGTCCTAACACACATTCCACCGTGATGTCTCTGTCTTTTTTTATAGATTTATTCTGCTTAACCATTTTCTCGAGTCGTCGGAAGAGACCCCTAAAGTGGCTCCGATCAAAACCACTGAATATTGCTATCAACCTCCGAAGCCCTAGAATACCCAGTTCAAGGAGATGCCACGCTTCACCCTAAACATCGTCACTTTGAACGACTAACGAAGGACACGTCTCTATAATCAGACATTTGTAACCTCAACAGTAAAACCTTCCACTGCGAAGCAAACCCTAAACGACGTCGCACCAGAAGAATAGCAGAGATGGTCATAGATCAAACTCCCTACTACTGGATCTACAACCCTAATATGAAACTCAGTAGAAATCGTCAAGTAAAATGAACAATAAGAGCCTAGAGGAAACCAAAGATCTTACATAGAACAACAAAAGAAGAGTAGGATTCCTAGTGTGAACACAACTTAGGTGAAGATCGTGGAAAATCGCCTAAGTCTTGAGAGAAACTCAATAGCGCCACTCACTAATGACTGATAGTTCTTTCTTTTTTTTTTTATAAAATGTAAATATATTATATCAAAATTAGATATTTACACGGTCTTTAGGAACATGCCCCGACCTGTAATACAATAAAAAAGATGATTACTAGTCCCGCAACCAGTTCAGTCACATCATCAATATATCCAAAAACCAGAAAACCAAGTTCCCCTGTACACCCAAATGAAGGCTAGTCCAGTAATATCCCCTAGCATCAGTGTGCTGTAATCAACAGCAGTGAAAATGATCCAGTAGTAGAATAATTCACATAGCATTGTCGTCACACAATTTTGTCTCCAAAAGCCTACGGTGAATAGTGTCACCGTCAGTGAACAGTGTTACCGGCAGTGAACAGTGTCACCGCCAGTGAACAGTGTCTTCGGTAGGAAAGTTGAAATCAATGGATAATGTCCAGTAGAGGTATGCATGCGGCATCTCCCAGCAGGGCCTTGATGATGGAAACATACAAGCACCGCGTATAACTCACGAGAACAGTTCCATACAGGAACAGTGCCATGCAAGGGATGCATAGCAACTTCCACATATACAATCAACATGGTCAGCTAAGCACAGTACAACGTGAATAGTAGCATGTAGATGAACAGTGCCATGCATGTAAACATCCAGACTCGTAGGCAGCAGTCAGCATCCAATATTGATAGGAAAAGAAAGTAGTCTCTTCCTATCTTCGTCCAGCAATGTCTGTTTCAGTTGAAAATCAAAACTCCGGTATCGTCTGATTCACTGGGTTAAGAACTCCTAACATGGTGTACCTTCAAAAAGAGCAAACATGGTGAGAAAAAACACACAGTGGTCATCCTCGCCACCTGAGCACACTGAAGGCCACTCTTCCAGGATCTATGCAGCCGCCTAGGCACATACTCTCCACCAGCTGATACGTGGTCTCCAGCATCCACAAGAAGACAGCAACAGACCAGTTGGCAAGAGCAGAAGACGTGAGCAATATCTACGACATCATACATCCTCTTCCTGCAAGGGGCTATATCCCTCCAGTAACAACAGAGAAACCAGCCTTCCCTACTAAATTCAACATCATAATTCATCAAGGACAAAAAATGTTTTGTTCTCTTCCAGGTTCCTCCCTGGGCAAGATCAGTACACCATCTGCTTCTAGTTACGAACATCCCTTCCCAAAGAACCATACATCAAAACTTCACAAACCAAATATCTAGACCTTACAGCATCAAGGTAGATCAAACAGGTACTTGATGTGGTAGAGCCATCTACCATGAACAGTACATACCCTCTATGTTTGAACCGTGGCTCCATCAGAAGTTTCCCTTGCTACATTATGATCTGCCCGCTAGTGTTCATTCAGGCAATCACCAATGGAACATGATCACCACCAAGACAATATGTTGCCTCTCCAGTCACTGTTAAAAAACCATACTCCCCGATAGATCACCATTAAGGCAACCTATACTCCTTTAGCATCTGTGTACCCATCTGGACATTGCCTCTACTTTAAGACATATCCCCTCTACAGGGCTAGAACCCCAACTATCGCACCACCAATCTCTACAACCAAATCCATCAACCCTTCCCTGCAATAGCTTATACATAAGGGTGGCATAGACTAGCAGTCCTTGACTTCACAAAGCACCTATGTGGTATTATCTCCGCACCTACCCTAAATCTTACTATGATTGCACATTAGCCAAACATATCAAAAAGTAATCATATCAGGGGGATACATTCTATATAATATTTTATAAATGATGGTCTTTATCTTGACTATTACGTCAGAGCACGTAACAGAAGCAGTGTCTAATTGAACTTCATTTCGGATCTTCCATATTATATACACAGTGCAAAGAATAGCCAATTTAGCTGCTTTACTCCTCAAACGGGCTCCTGTATAGTATCGACGGATTCTTTTAATTGCGCTATGTAAAGTGGTCATAGAGTGACACATACCTAACCAGTTACGTATACCGCGCCAAATTGCACTAGTATACAAGCACTTAAAGAAGAGGTGCCCCACCGATTCCGTATCAGCTTTGCATAAGATGCATGTTCTATCAATGTCCAAGAAGGAATGGTTATCTTTAGTTGGCAGCCGATTAAGAAGCCTAAGCCAAGTAATAACAGAGAATTTGGGTGGGATGCACTGTTTCCAAATAAACGACATCCAGGGACTTATCCGTTGCTTTGTCCGGATCACGTCATAGATTTTCTGTGAAGAGAGTTGTCCATTCAGACAAAATTGTTGTAGTCTATGTTCCACTGTCGCACGACCTCCCATTTTTTTCACCAGAAGAGTACGAATCATTGCAAGTTTTTTCATAAGAGCAGAATCCCGGTGATTAGGTAACCAGTCCCATACTGTCGTACCCTTTAAATACACCTCATGAATCCATTTAACCCATAGTGAGTCAGTTTTAGTGTGGACATTCCAGAGCACCTTAGAAAGAAGTGCCAGATTCCACAGCTTACAGTTTTTCAGCCCTAAGCCACCTTCCTTTTTGGGAACACATATAGTGTCCCATGCAACTCGAAAGTGGTTGCCTCCCCATAAAAATAATCGGCACATAGAGTTTATGGGATCCAGAACGGTAGTAGGGATCGGAAATGCCTGAAACCAAAATGAAAGAAGCCCTTGAATAACAGAGTTAAGCAACTCGATTCTTCCAACATAAGAAAGTGATTTCCCATTCCAGTCATTAAGGTAGGATTCAACTGCTTCAATAAGAACAAAAAATTGAGCAACAGATTCCTTCATAAGAGTAAGGGGTATCCCTAAATATCGGATTGGGAACTCCCCCAAAGGGTAGGCCACCATCTAGAGAATATGTTCCTTTTCCCATCCAGTCACACCAGCTAAGTATACATTAGATTTAGAGGGGTTTACTTTTAGTCCCGCAACTCTACCCAATTCATCCAAAGAAGTCATAAGGATACGAATAGAATCAAAACCCCCCTTGAAAAGAGCATAAGGTCATCCACGAAGGCAAAATGAGTAATGCCCAACTTTTGGCACTTAGGACGAAAATTATAGAGGGAATGACCAGTCCTAATCTTCAACAAGTGAGAGAAACACTCCAGACATAAGAGAAATAATATGGGTGACATGGGGTCCCCTTGTCGTAATCCCCTTTTCCCCCGAAACATGCCTTGAAGCGAGCCATTAATTGAAATCAAAAAAGAAGTAGTAGAAACACATTCCATAATCCACGGATGAAGATACTTGGAAAACCCAGTCCAATCATCATTTCTTCCAAGAAACTCCACTCAATTGTGTCATAAGCCTTAGTAATGTCCACTTTAATCATATATCTAGGTGAAATACATTTTCGTGTATAACCCGTACCAATTCTTGTGCCAAAAATATGTTATCTTACATATATCTCTCCGGAATAAATGCTGCTTGAGCTACATCTACCACTTTCCCTACCATCGAGTCATACGACTTGTCAAAATTTTGGAAATCACCTTGTAAACCATGTTCATGCAAGCAATTGGACAAAAATATGAGACTTTCCTATCAGTCTTTTTCTTCGGAATGAGACAAAGGATAGTATGGTTCAATTCTTTCAATAGTTTTCTTGATGTAAAAAACTCATGCACTGCTTCGTGAATATCATACCCAATAACTGCCCATTATTCTTTGAAGAAGGATAAAGAGTATCCATTCGGTTCAGGGGCTTTATCATTGTCAATAGCCCATAGAGCCAATTTAATCTCCTCATCCTGAATTGGTGCCACCAAGCTGACCTGATCCTCTACAGTTAAACAAGCGCCAGAACTCACCACTGAATGATTAAGACATTGAACAGATGTAGAAAAGCCTAGCAGCCGTTGATAGAATTGGATGAATTCAGTAGTAACTTCCTCCATTGAGAGGGTCCGAGACCCTTATTCTTTAACAAGGTTGGGTATAGCATTTTGCAACCCTCTTTTTCTCACCACTGCATGAAAATACTTTGTGCTCTTATCAGCTTCAAGGAGATGTGTGCATTTTACTTTTTGTTGGAAAAACTTTCTCTCTGCATCTAAAAGAAATTCAGCTAGCTTTCTTTTGTCTTCAACTGCTTGGTGTAGTAGAGTATTCGTAGGCCTGCTCAAGGATAATTTGTATGCCTGTTGGAATTCATCGGTAGCCCTTTTTGCCTTAGCTGAGATGTGAGCATAGGCTTCAGCATTTAATAACTTCAAAGGAAGCTTAACTGCCTTCAATTTTCAACACAGGATAAATTGTTTTATACCCTCCACTAGCATATCCCAACTATTACAAAGAATTTCCTGAAACAAAGGATGATGAAGCCACATGTTGAAGAATTTAAAAGGTTTTTGGCCCTTAAAGTCCAATTGAGCATACCCTACTACTATAGGGCAATGATCTAAAGCTGGTAACATATTAAGAAACTGAGTTGAGCACTCCATGTCATCAGTATTCCAAGCTGAATTAATTAACACTCTGTCCAATTTTGTCCAGAGATGTTTTTTATGCCAAGTGTAAAACTCCCCAAAAGAAGGTGCATTATCAATTCCAAGGGCCACGCAAAAATCCAACAGATCTTTCAGCAAATATGTAGAAGGTGGATTACATCCTATTCTCTCCCTAGTAGCACACACGTAGTCGAAATCTCCCAGAATGCGCCAAGGCAGGGTTATCTCTAAGCCTAAGCTTATTAGGTGTTGCCACAATTCCCTGCGCTTAGGAACAGTATACAGGCCATAAACAAATGAAACAAAGAATGTTTTCTGAGTGGTGAGACATTGAACACGACAATGAATAAACTGCTCTCCTGTGGCTTCCACTTGGCAATAGAAAAAATTTGGATTCCATACTACCATCATTCTCCCACCATCTATGACATCAAAATTATGGCAAACTTGCCAACCTGCAAATCGGTGCTGTAAAAAGATCTGCAACCCCTCCTTCGTAAGTTTAGTTTCTAACAAACCAGTAATGTTGCAATGGTGTTGGTTGATTATCTTACCAACACTAGCTTGTCTTGAGGTTTTATTAAGATCCCGGACATTCCAACAAAAGATATTCATATCACAGGGGAGGAGGTTTTCCCTCCTCCTGCTTTTTTCTTGTTTGTAATTACCCCGTTGCCCTTCTCCTTCTTAGTGTCACTGTGATTTTTTGGAGTTACTGCCACTCCTTTCGCTACTCCGAGAAGCACCTGATCCCTGTCTCCCTTATCTTGAGTAGTGATGTTTGTGCCAGAACCTGATTTCTCTTTTAGTTTAGGTCGTTCCTTACCCAAACCTTCTGAACTCCTAGAATCCTTCTTGCCCTGGTCAGGCTGTTTGTTGCCTTCCAAAACCTCTATATTAGTTCTGTCTAGCAAAGCCACCGGAGCCTTAGAAGTTTGTCCCTTAAGTTGAGACAAGCTCTGACTTTTAACTGTACTCTTTCCTTTATCTTGAAGCTTTTTACCATCCCCCCGCCAGTAGTTGGATCCATTTCCTGCCCCTTCTCCAAAGGTTATGGTTTGATCACGGGTTGAGGCAAAGTTTCGTCAGCATTGCCCATCCTGTAACTATTTAGATCTTGAGGCTTCACCTGTTTAACCTTTGGTTGTGACTGGCTCACCTGACTGCAGACTTCAGCAGGAGCTGGTTCATTAGGAGTGGATTCAACAACATTCGGCACCACCTGTTCAGAAGAATTCTGTCCCGAAGGAGAACCAACCTGATTGCCCTCAACAGCTGTATCCCCTACCTAGATCTCATCATTTTTCAGTGTAGTCCTATCTTCGCTAGAATTAAAAGCCTTTTTTGGATTTAATCTTTTACAAACAAAGGGATTGTGGCCAAAATTCTTACAATGATAACAATAATTAGGATAGGTTTCAAAGATGACTGATTGTGTAAATAAGAAATCATCTTGCAAGTTGACCTCAAAGCTTGTGATTGGTTTTTTGGATACGTCCACTTCAACCAATAAGCGCGCAAAGCCGATGCGAGTTCTATTACCAGTGACTTGATCAGTACAGATGGGTTTCCCCACTCTTGAACCTAACTTGGACAACCCTTTGCCATTCCACACTTCAAGAGGGACATCCGAAAGTTTGATCTATATAGGCACTTGCATGAAATCCTGGTGGTCAAAGTTAAACCCCCTATGTAAGCCCTTAAGAATCAAAATTTTCTCAAACAATTGGTACGGGCCTTCAGCCAAAACTTTGGTTCTATCATCTTCTGAATCAAATTGGAAAATGATCCATCCTTAATCATGAGGGAGGATTTTACATTTGATCTGCCAACTAGTAACAAGTTTTTCCACAGCCTTTAACCCAGGAAAACACCCAGTGAAGCATCCCACGAGGCAGTACCCCCATTCCTATTCTATAGGAATAACATCATCCGCATCTAAACAAACAACATCAGCATCCTCCACACAGTCCAGTTTTATTCCTTTCGTTAGCTCTCGATTGTGTTTAAAGAGGCTCACAAACGACAGTTTGGTCTTAGTACCCTAAGAGGCTGGCACATCTGGAGCTGTAATTTTATCAACCACCTTCTGGGCAGTCTTGTTCTTATCTGAAGAAGTCTCTGAAGCATCAGACCCACTACTGGTTCCATCTCCACTCTCAGCACCAGAGGATTCCTCCTCAACATCCTGCCCCTTCCTCTTCCTCAACTGAAGATGATGAGGAGTCATTGTCATCAGTGACAGCCATTCTATCAACTTTTATACAGCCCTTTTCTTTGCTCCTGGATCCCTCACTAAGAACCGAGTCATGTTTCACCTGATTCAAAGATGTTAGCACCATAGTATTTCCCACTATAGGACGAGTTATTTTCTTTGAACCTGCTCTCATTGTGTCTCACTGGAAACTAAGTCGCCATCCACCGAAGAGGCTTACCCCCTACCTGTATATCTTCCAAACACTCACAAGTAATATCTCTACCCTTGTGCAGCGTTTTACGTTGCTTCCCTATCTCACCCCACCCTCCACAGATCAACCAGTAACCCTCAAAATTGATAAAATGAATACCAACGCAAATCCAATAACACACCCCAAAATACTCAGGCTAATCACAAGCTATGTAGAATCTAATCAGCTTAATTAGAAGCACAAGTTAGGCAGAGACGAATCAATCAAAATAATGCCCTTAGCAGAGCTGTCAAATTTTTAAAGCAGAAAGTTTGTGCTACAGTACCAGGGCAGTCGAACCAGTCGGAAGCAAGATGAAAGCACCCCCTCTAGTGATGATTCACTTACCCAAGAACACACAACTGTCAGATCTAAGCTAGCGCCTAGTCATTGTTACGTATACGACCAAACACTTTCAGTGCTCCACAAGAAAAAATACCGACATTATCCCTCGTACCCTAAGAGGAGCAGCCCAAAGATGAAACCATAGAACGTAGATCAGACAAAAGTCGTAGCAAAATAAATGGTGCACGGTGAATGTAGAAGCAAGATCGGTAAAGCAACAGGTGTGGAGCCAAAGTAGGGAACTTCGAGTGAGAGAACTCACAGAACCACTACTACTGATACTGATAGCTCTTTCTTTTTTTTTGGTAAAATGTAAATGTATTATACCAAAAATGTGACTATATACGGTCCCGTGGGGCATACCCTGACCCTCAAAACACAAAATAACCAGTCCTACAAATTACAAAAAGTAGTACAGAAATTAAAAGAGGCGGAGTGTTTGTCGGGCAGAGCCCGATAAAACAATCCTCATTCAACTAAAAGAGTCCATTCATAAAAGCAGAAAAACCCACGACCTATTATATCCAAAACACCCAGCCCACATACATTCATCCATACTCATCAAATTATCGACTTCTACTGGGAAAGCACCCAAAGTGAGGCTAGTTATAGGTTTCATACACTCCTTCGGAATCTTCCTCAAATGTTAATAGTACTCTCGCGTAGTGAACAGTGTTTTCGGTGGTGAGCAATGTTTCCGGCGATGAACAGTATGAACAGTGCGCCATTTTAGCAGTGCTCATCTCCTCTAACATGGAACAATAAACCTCCAGTTGGTGCAAGTACTTCCAGCAAGTGCCTAGTGTTTCAAATGAAAACACAGTAACACCCAGAAAAAAACAAGTAGTCCATCAAGAAGAACAGCGTCAGGTCAACAAACACGCAGCTAGGTCAACAAAGCACGAGACGCACGTGAACATCTCCATGCAGGAACAGTGCCATGCAAAGAACGTGAAGTATCGTAGCTAGGAAGAAAACCATGCCAAATGTAGTCAAAAGTCAAACCCAGCATTAAAGAGAGCCATGCAAAGATTTCACGTGAATAGTGTCATGCAGGAGAAGATTGCCATGCAACAGCCTTAGGAACACCAGAGTCGTGCAGGCATAGTCCACGTGAACAGGACCATGCATGCACAGTACCATGCAGAAAGATGAACAGTGTTTTTGGGATGGTGGTGTGCCTGCAAAATGAACAAACACGTTAGAAAAGCGAAATGGTCTTCAGCTCCTAGAGGAAGGCAAAGGCGCACAGCCCTCAGATGTGCAGCCATCAAACTTCTTGCATCAACTGAGTTCAGTTTCCCATCACCCGTCTAGCAGAGCACCCTCCGGTCTAGGAATTCTATGGGTGGTGGTGCATGGCCGTTCTTAGTTGGTGGAGTGATTTATCTGGTTAATTTCGTTAACGAATGAGACCTCAGCCTGCTAACTAGCTATACAGAGGTGACCTTCCGTGGCCAGCTTCTTAGAGGGACTATAGCCTTCCAGGCCAAGGAAGTTTGAGGTAATAACAAGTCTATGATGCCCTTAAATGTTCTGGTCCACATGCGCGCTACACTGATGTATTCAACGAGTCTATAATCTTGGCCGACAGGCCCTGGTAATCTTTGAAATTTCATCGTGATGGGGATAGATCATTGCAATTGTTGGTCTTCAATAAGGAATTCCTAGTAAGCGCGAGTCATCAGCTCGCGTTGACTACGTCCTTGCCCTTTGTACACACCGCCTGTCGCTCCTACTGATTGAATGGTCCACTGGAGTGTTCAGATCACAGCGACGTGGGTAGTTTGCTACTGACGACATCGTAAGAAGTCCACTGAACCTTATCATTTAGAGGAAGGAAAAGTCGTAATAAGGTTTTCGTAGGTGAACCTACGGAAGGATCATTGTCGAATCCTACGAAGCAGAACGACCCATGAATAAGTTGTCCCTCGGATGTAAGAGGGGGCCTCAGGGTAAGAAATCTACCCAGAGCCCCCGCCTATGCTGACAACAGTACAGTTTAACCAACCAACCATGGCGTGGGGAGCGCCAAAGAACATAATAAAAAATGAGCGTGTGCTCGTCGCCTTGAGAACAGGAGGCAATGCCTCACTTCATTATAAATCAAAACGACTCTTGGTAATGGATATCTCGGCTCTCACATCGATGAAGAACATAGCAAAATGCAATACTTGGTGTGAATTTCAGAATCCTGTGAACCATCTAGTCTTTGAATGTAAGTTGCGCCCGAAGCCTTTCGGTCGAGGGCACGTCTAGCTAGGTGTCACGCAGCATCTCCCCCCTCTCATCAGCCTGATCTTAGGAGACAGAGGAGGGGGCAAAACTTGGCCTCCTGTGAGACAAATTGCTCGCGATCGACCTAAAAAATTGGAGTCCCTAGCAATGATAGCCACGACTAAAGGTGGTTGAGTAAAGACCCTCGGGAGGAGTCTTGCGCTCGCATTGGGCAAACGTTGAATGCGAGTTTGTGCCCTGACACAATTCAATCGCGACCCCACCTTAGGCGGGACTACCTGTTGAGTTTAAGCATATCATTAAAGGGAGGAAAAGAAACTCACAAGGATTCTCTTAGTAACGGCGAGCGAACCTGGAAGAGTCTAGCTTGAGAATCGGATGGCCCTGGCATTCGAATTGTAGTTTGGAGAAGCGTCTTTAGTAGGGACTAGGCTCAAGTCCTCTGGAAGGGGGCACCGGAAAAGGTGAGAGCCCCGTCGTGCCTGGACCCTGTCTCACCACGAGGCGCTGTCTGCGAGTCGGGTTGTTTAGGAATGCAGCCCAAATTAGGCGGTAAATTTTGTCCAAACCTAAATATGGGTGAGAGACCGATAGCGAACAAGTACCGTGAGGGAAAGATAAAAAGGACTTTAAAAAGAAAATCAAATAGTTCTTGAAATTGTCAGGAGGGAAGTGAATGGGGATCGGCGATGAGCCCCGGTCAGATGCGGAATAGCGAGAGCAGGTCCGCTGATTGGCTTAGGGCGTAGACCGATGTGGGTTACGGGGCCATCCTGAGCTCGGTCCTTCAATACGCCCGAGGAGATGTCACCTCTGTAATTGTGGAACACAGCGAGCGTCCTTGTGCGCTGGCCTGCGGGCTTCCCATTCGAGCCGTCCTGAAATATGGACCAAGGAGTCTAACATGTGTACGAGTCAACGGGTGAGTAAACCCATAAGGCGCAAGGAAACTAACTAGCGGGATCCCCTCAGGTTGCACAGTTGATCGACCTTGATCTTCTGAGAAGGGTTCGAGTGAGAGCATGCCTGTTGGGACTCGAAAGATGGTGAACTATGCCTGAGCCGGGCAAAGCCAGAGGAAACTCTGATAGAGTCTCGTAGTAATACTGACATGCAAATCGTTCGTTTGACTCTAGTCCGACTTTGTGAAATGACTTGAGAGGTGTAGGATAAATGGGAGTCAGAAACGGCGAAAGTGAAATACTGCCATTTTTAACTTTATTTTACTTATTTCGTGAATTGAAGGTAGGGCGTTGCCCCTCCTTTTGGACCTAAGGCCATTCGATGGGTTGATCTGGGTGAAAGACATTGTCAGGTGGTGAATTTGCCTAGGGCGGCACATCTGTTAAAAGATAACACAGGTGTCCTAAGATGAGCTCAATGAGAACAGAAATCTCGTGTAGAACAAAAGGGTAAAAGCTCGTTTGATTTATGATTTCTAGTACGAATACGAACCATGAAAGCGTGGCCTATCGATACTTTGGACCTTTGGAATTTGAAGCTAGAGGTATCAGAAAAGTTACCACAGGGATAACTGGCTTGTGGCAGCCAAGCGTTTATAGCAACGTTACTTTTTGATCCTTCGATGTCGGCTCTTCCTATCACTGTGAAGCAGAATTCACCAAGTGTTGGATTGTTCACCCACCAATAGGGAACATGAGCTGGGTTTAGACCGTCGTGAGACAAGTTAGTTTTACCCTACTGATGACAGTGTTGTAATAGTAATTCAACCTACTACGAGAGGAACCGTTGATTCGCACAATTGGCCATTGTACTCGGTTAAAAAGCCAGTGGCGCGAAGCTACCGTGCACTGGATTGTGACTGAATGCCTCTAAGTCAGAATCTGGACTAGAAGCGACGCGTGCCCCTATTACCCAGTTGCTAATCCTCAGTAGGGGCCTTCAGGCCCCTAAAGGCACGTGTCGTTGGCCAAGCACCCCTGCTGATGAGCGATGGGAGCAGCCTTCAATCAAAATTCCCACTGAGTAGTCGGTAGAATCCTTTATAGATGACTTCAATATGAGATGGGGTATTGTAAGTGGCAAAGTGGCCTTGCTGCCACGATCCACTGAGATTCAACCCTCTGTAGCTCCGATTCGTCCCTCCATTCAACCCCCTCTTCCCAATCCTTGACCACCCCAACACATACAACACTTAAGCAAGAAAAACAATCTAAGCTTTAGCCATAAGGCTATACCCGGGGGGTGGTTGGTGGCTCTCTTTAAATTTTAGGGTCTGAGATACCCAACAAACCATGTCTATGCACATGAAGTGCAAAAGGTTTCTCGAAAACATTTGCGAAAAATCAAAGAGCATCAACATTGCACTTATCATCATTCCAATGAACTTAGTCCACTTCGATGGAACAACGCAAACACAAGGTCGGCAAGAAACTTTCCTCAAATAAACAACTCTTTGCCACGGTCGCGGTAGGAAAAATAGCCCGTTGCCACACGTTTGGTAGGAAAAATAGCAAGTTGGCATGGTCATTAGGTAGCTTCGGTGGGCAAAACAGCACGTTGGCACTGTCGGTAGGCACCTTCGGTGAGAAAAATAGCCTGTTAGCACACCTTCAGTAGGCAAAAACAGCCCGTTGGGATGGCCGTTAGGCACTTTTAGTGGGAAAAACAGCTCATTGGGCATCTTCTAGGGGAAAAACAGCCCGTTACCACACCTTTTATGGGCAAAACAGCCCGTTCGCCCTACCTTTAGGCACTTTTGGTAGAAAAATAGCCTATTTGACACCTTCGATGGGAAAAATAGCCAGTTAGCACACCTTCGATCGGTAAAATAGCCCATTGGCATGGTTGGTAGACACTTTTGGTGGGAAAAACAATCCGTTGGCACAGTTAGCAGGCATTTTCGGTGGGAAAAACACCCCGTTGGGCTCCTTCGATGTGACAAACAGACCGTACCACTATCGATGGGCAAAACAACCCATTGGCACGATCACTAGGCACTTTCGGTGGGAAAAACAGACCGTTGGGCACCTTTATTGGGAAAAATAGCCCGTAGGCACATCTTCGGTGGGTAAAACAGCCCGTTGGGATGGTCGTTAGGCACTTTCAGTGGGAAGAACAACCCGTTGGCACACCTTCAGTGGGCAAAACAGCTCGTTGGCATGGTAGGTAGGCACCTTTAGCAGGAAAACAGCTCGTTGGGCACTTTCAATGGGAAAAACAGCCTATTGGCCACCTTCGGTGGGAGAAAAAGCCCGTTGGCACACCTTCGATGGGTAAAATAGCCCGTTGGCACGATCAGTGGGCACTCTCGTTGGGAACAAAAAGCCTATTGGGCACTTTCGGTGCGAAAAACAACCCGTTGGCACAGACGTTAGGCACTTTCGGTGAGAAAAATAGCCCATTGGGCACCTTCGGTGGGCGAAACAACCCATTAGCAAACCATTGGTAAGCAAAATAGCCCACTGGCACAGTCGATAGGCACTTTTGGTGGGAAAAATAGTACATTGGCAAGGTCGATAGGCACTTTTAGTTGGAAAAACTACCCTTTGGGCACATTCGGTGGGAAGAATAGCCCGTTGGCACGGTCGATAGGCACTTTTGGTCCGAAAAACAACCCGTTGGTACGGTCAATAGGCACTTTCGATGGAAAAAACAGCCAATTGGGCACCTTCGGTGGGAAAATAGCCTGTTGGCACAGTCGTTAGGCACTTTCGGTGGGAAAAACATCCCCTTAGCACGGTCGATAGGCACTTTTTTTGGGAAAAACAACCCGTTGGGCACCTTCGGTGGGAAAACAACCCATTGGCACACCTTCAGTGGGCAAAATAGCTCAATGGCACTGTCGGTAGGCACTTTCGGTGGGAAAAATAGTTTGTTGGGCACTTTCGGTGGGAAAAACAACCCGTTGGAGCACCTTTGGTGGGCAAAATAGACTGTTGGCATGGTCGGTGGAAAAAATAGCCCATTTGCGCGATCGCTAGGCACTTTCTGTGGGAAAAATAGCCCGTTGGCATACCTTCGGTGGGCAAAATAGCTTGTTCTCACGGTCAGTAAGCACTTTCAGTGGGAAAAACAGCCCGTTGGCATGGTCTCTAGACACTTTTAGTGGGAAAAATAGGCCGTTGGGCACCTTTGGTGGAAACAATAGCCCGTTCAAACACCTTTGGTGGCCAAAATGGCTCGTTGGCACAGTCGGTAGGCACTTTCGGTTAGAAAAACAGCCCGTTGGCACAGTCGGTAGGCTCTTTTGGTTGGCAAAACAGCACGTCAGCACG
>JAOQML010000007.1:19769578-19780030 GCA_027568935.1 Erythroxylum urbanii | reverse complement strand
TCCTAACTTCTCCGATTGACCTCACTTGGACCCGTTTCTCAGGTCCGACCCGTTCTATGGAAACGGGATGTTACAGTTGGATTGTTCACCCACCAATAGGGAATGTAGGCTGGTTAGACCGTAATGAGAATGGTTAGTTTTACCCTACTGATGACAATGACGCAATAGTAATTCAACCTAGTAATTGGTCATCACGCCTGTCGCCTGATTGCCGACCCTCAGTAGGGGCCTCCAGGCCCCCAAAGGCACGTGTCGTTGGCCAAGCCCCTTCATGGATCAGCAATGGGGTGGCCTTGCATCGAAATTCCCACCGAGCAGTGGGTAGAATCCTTTGCAGACGACTTAAATACTCGACGGGGTATTGTAAGTGGCATGGTGGCCTTGCTACCATAATCCACTGAGATTTAGCTCTCTGTCACTCTGATTCGTCCCTCCCTTCAACCCTTACTGCCCAATCCTGACCACCCCACCACATACAACACTTGAGCAAAACAAAACAATCTCATCTTTAGCCGTGAGGATGCACATCGCATGGGACATGTTAAATGTTTAAGGTCCGAGATTCCCAACAAACCATGTGTATACACATGAAATGCAAAAATGTTTCTTGAAAACACTTGTGGAAATTCAGAGAGCATCAACATTGCACTTATCAACATTCCCGCAAACTTACTCAAATTTAGTGGAACAACCCACCGACATGATCGCTACGCAACTTCTATGGCAAAAATAGCCAGTTGGCACGAATTTGGTGGGAAAATAGCCCGTTTGGACACATTTGATAGGAAAAACAGTTCGTTAGCATCTTTGGTGGGAAAAATAAACCTTTGGCACAGTCACTAGGCAGCTTAGGTGAGAAAACAGTCCGTTGGTCACATTCGGTGGGAAAAACAACCCATTGGCATGCCTCCAATGGACAAAATAGCCTGTTGGCACAGTTGCTTGATACCTTCGGTGGGAAAAACTGCCAGTTGGCACACATTCGGTGGGCAAAATAGCCCTTTGGGCACCTTCGGTGGGAAAACAACCCATTGGTACAACTTTGGTAGGCAAAACAACCTGTTGGCACACCTTCGCAGGGCAAAAAAGCTCGTTGGCACGATCACTAGGCTCCTTCGGTGGGGAAAATAGCCTGTTGGGCACTATCATTAGGAAATACAACCCATTGGCACACCTTCGGTAGGAAAAACAACACATTCACATGGTCACTAGGCACCTTCGGTGGGAAAAATAGCCCACTGGCATGGTCACTAGGCACCTTCGATGCGAAAAACAGCATGTTGGCACACCTTCAGTAGGTAAAACAACCCATTTCCATAATTTAGTGGGAAAAACAACCCATTGGCATGGTTTCTAGGCAATTTCAGTAGGAAAAATAGCCCGTTGGCACATTCGGTAGGCACCTTTGGTGGGAAAAACAACCCATTGGCACACCTTCAGTGGGCAAAACAACCCATTGCCACGCCTTTAGAGGGAAAAACTGCCCATTGGCACGATCACTAGGCAACTTGGGTGGGCAAAATAGTCTGTAGGACACCTTTGATGGAAAAATAGCCCGTTGGCATACCTTTGGTAGGCAAAACAGCCCGTTGGAACACTTTAAGTAGGCAAAACAGTTCGTTGGAATGTTCGGTAGGTATCTTCGGTGGGAAAAAAACCTGTTGGCACACCTTCGGCGGGAAAAATAGCACGTTGACACAATCACTAGGCACCTTTGGTGGGTAAAATAGCCTATTGACACGATCGCCAGGCACCTTCGGTGGGATAAACAACCCGTTGGCACACTTCTAGTAGTCAAGACAGCCTGTTGGCAAACCTTCGGATGAAAAAACAACTCGTTGCCACTCTATGCACCTTTAGTGGGAAAAACAGCCCATTGGGCACATACGATAGGAAAAACAGCCAATTGGCACACCTTTGGTGGATAAAACAGCCCATTGCCACAACTTTGGTAGGCAGAACAGCCCGTTGACACGGTTACAGTGGACCTCTGATGGGAAAAATAGCCCTTGACACATTCAGTAGGCACCTTTGGTGGAAAAAACAGCCCGTTGCCACACCTTCAGTGGGCAAAACAACCTGTTGCCACACATTTTGTGGGTAAAACAACGCGTTGCCACATAGGCACCTTAGGTGTGAAAAACATCACGTTGGCACACCTTTGGTAGGTAAAACAACCCATTGGCACACCTTTGATGGGCAACATAGCTCGTTAACACATTCGCTAGGTATCTTCGGTGGGAAAAACAACACATTGGTACACTAGCTAGGCATCTTCGGTGGGCAAAATAGCCCGTTGGCAAAGTCGTTAGGCACCTTCAGTTGGAAAAATAGCCAGTTGGGCACCTTCGGTTGGAAACACAACCTGTTGGCACACCATCGATGGGCAAAACAGCCCATTGGCATGATCACTTGGCACCTTTTGTAGGCAAAACAACCCGTTAGCACTGTCGCTAGGTGCTTTCAGTGGGAAAAATAGTCTGCTGGTGTGATCACTAGACACCTTAGGTGGGAAAAACAACCAGTTGGCACAAATTCGGTGAGCAAAACAGCTCGTTGCCAAGGTTGCTAGGCACCTTTGGTGGGAAAAACAATCTGTTGGGCATCTTCGGCGGGAAAAACGAACCCATTGGCACACCTTCGGTAGGTAAAATAGTTCATTAGCACACCTTTGGTGGGCAAAACAGCCCGTTGGCATGGTCAGTAGGCACCTTCAGTGGGAAAAACAACCTGTTGGCATGTTCGCTAGGCACCATCAGTGGGAAAAATAGCTCGTTCGTACATCTTTGGTGGGAAACACATCTCGTTGACATGGTCTCTAGGCATCTTTGGTGGGCAAAACAATTAATTAGGCACCTTTGGTGGGAAAACAACCCATTGGAACACTTTTGGTAGGTAAAACAACCCGTTGGAACACCTTTGGTGAGCAAAACAGCCTTTTGGAACGGTCGCTACAAACCTTCAGTCAGAAAAATAGCCCATTGGCACACCTTCGGTGGGAAAAACAACCCGTTGGCAGACGTTTAGTGGGAAAAACAGCCGATTGGCACACTTTCGATGGACAAAACAGCCTGTTGGCACACCTTTGGAGTGCAAAACAACCCGTTGACACGGTTGCTAGGCATCTTCGATGGAAAAAATAGCCCATTAGGACACCTTTGGTGGGAAAAACAACACGTTGGCACCATTGCTAGGCACCTTTGGTGTGAAAAATAGCACGTTGACATGGTCTCTAGGCATCTTCGGTGGGTAAAATAGCCCATTGGCACGGTCGCTAGTCACTTTTGGTAAAAAACAGCCCGTTGGCACACCTTCGATGGGAAAAGCCCATTAAAACACCTTTGGTGGGTAAAACAGCCCGTTGGCACGGTTGCTAGGGACAAATAGGCTGTTATGACACCTTTGGTAAGGAAAACAACTCATTAGAGGAAACAACTCATTGGAGCATCTTAGGTGGGCAAAATGGCCCATTGGCACGTTTTCCAGGTATAGTCGGTGGGAAAAACAACACGGTGGCACAGTCGTCATGCCCTTTCAATGGGTAAAATATCCCATTGGCACAGTCTACAGGTATCTTCAGTAAGAAAAACAACCCGTTGGGTACCTTCAGTGGGAAACACAACTTGTTGGCTCACCTTTGGTGGGTAAAACACTCTATTGACACGGTCGTTATGCACCTTTGGTGGGCAAAATAGTTTGTTAGCACTGTCATTAGGTACCTTTGGTGGGAAAAATAGTTCATTGACTCAATCACTAGGCAACTTAGGTGGGATAAAAAGCTAGTTGGTAAACATTTAGTGGTCAAAACAACTCGTTGGCACAATTGTTAGGCACCTTCGATGGGAAAAACAGTCTGTTGGGCACCTTCGGTAGGAAACACAGCCTATTGCCATACCTTTGGTAGGTAGAACAGCCCGTGGTCACACCTTTGGTAGGGAAAACAATTAGTTGGGCACCTTCCATAGGAAAAACAGCCCATTGGCACACCTTTGGTAGGAAAAATAGCCTATTGGCACACCTTCGTTGGGCAACATAGCCCGTTGACACAATAATCAGGCACCTTCAATGGAAGAAATAGCCTGTTGGGTAGCTTTGGTGGGAAGGACAGCCCGTTGGCACACATTTGATAAGCAAAATAGCCTGTTGGCATATCTTTGATGGACAAAATAGCTCGTTGAACTAATCACTAGGCACCTTCGGTGGCCAAAACTTCCCGTTGGCAGGGTCACGAGGTACCTTCAGTGGGGAAAACAACCCGTTGGGTACCTTCGGTGGGAAGCATAGCCCGTTGACACACCTTCAATAGACAAAATAGTCAGTTGGCACACCTTCATTGGACAAAACAGCCCATTGGCACGGTCACTAGGCACCTTCGATGGGAAAATTAATGCGTTGGCACATTCGTGAGGTACCTTCAGTATGAAAAACAACCCGTTGGCATACCTTTGGTGGGCAACACATCCCATTGGCACAGTCGCTAGGCATATTTGGTGGGTAAAACAGTCAGTTAGGCACATTCAATGGGAAAAACAACCCGTTGGCATACCTTCGGTAGGTAAAATAGCCCGTTGAAACACCTTTGGTGAGAAAAACAGCCCATTGGTACGGTTGCTATGCATCTTTAATAGGAAAAACAACCTGTTGACAAACCTTCGGTGGGAAAAACAACACGTTGGCACTGTCACTAGGCACCTTCTGTAGGAAAAAGAGCCTGTTGGTGCACCTTCAGTGGGAAAAACATCATATTAGTATGATCGCTAGGCACCTTCAGTGGAAAAAAGAGCCCATTTGGCACCACCGATGGGAAAGACAGCCTGTTGGCACGATCACCAGGCACCTTCAGTGTGAAAAACAACACATAGGCACGATCGCTAAGCACCTTCGGTGGGCAAAATAGCTCGTTAGCACGGTCGCTAGGCACCTTCAGTGCAAAAAACAACCTATTGGCACACCCTCAGTAGGCAAAAAGCCCATTGCCACACCTTTGATGGGCCAAACAACCCATTGGAGCATTTTAGGTGGGCAAAACAGCCCGTTGGCACGCTCACTAGGTATCTTTGGTGGTCAAAACTACACATTGGCATAGTCGCCAGGCCCCTAAGGTGGGCAAAATTGCACGTTGGCATAGTCGTCAAGCATCTTTAGTTGTGGGTATCTTCAGTGGGCAAAACAACCTATTGGCATGGTCGCTACGCATCTTTGATGAGCAAAACAGCCCGTTAGGCACCTTCAGTGTGAAAAACAACACATAGGCACGATCACTAGGCACCTTCAGTAGGAAAAATAGTTTGTTGTAGCAATCACTAGGCACCTTAGGCATAAAAAGCTAGTTGACACAAATTCGGTGGGTAAAACAACTTGTTGGCACAGTCACCAGACACCTTCGGTGGGAAAACAATCTTTTGGGCACCTTCGGTGGGAAAAACAACCTGTTGGCACAACTTTGGTATTCAAAATAGTCTGTTGGCACACCTTTGGTGGGAAAAATAACCCATTGGCATAGTCACTAGGCACCTTTGGTGGGAAAAACAGCCTGTTGGTACGATCACTAGGCACCTTTGGTGGGAAAAACAACCCGTTCGTATGCTTTTGGTGGGCAACATAGCCCTTTCACACGGTCGCTAGGCATCATCGATGGGAAAAATAGTCAGTTAGGCTCCTTCAATAGAAAAAAACCATTGGTACACCTTCAGAAGGTAAAATAGACTGTTGGCACACCTTTAGTGGGAAAAACAACCTGTTAGCAGGGTCGAGAGGTACCTTTAGTGGGAGAAACAGCCCGTTAGGCACCTTTAGTGGAAAGCACAGTCAGTTGGCATACCTCTGATAGGTCAAACAGTGGGTTGGCACACCTTCAGTGGACAAAACAGCCCGTTGGCACGGTCACTAGGCACCTGTGGCTGGCAAAACATCCCATTGACACGTTTCGCGAGGTATGGTGGGAAAAATAGCCCGTTGACACACCTTTGGTGGGCAACACATTCCGTTGGCACGGTCGTTAGGCATCTTTAGTGGGCAAAATAGTTAGTTAGGCACCTTCGATGGGAAAAACAGCTCATTGACATACCTTCGGTAGGTAAAACAGCTCGTTGGAACACCTTTGGTGAGCAAAACAGCCCGTTGGCACGATCGTTATACAACTTTAGTAGGAAAAATAACCTGTTGGCACACCTTTGGTAGACAAAATAGTCTATTGGCACGCCTTTGGTGGGTAAAACAGTTCGTTCACATGCTCGCTAGGCACCTTCGGTGGAAAAAATACCAAATTAGCACACTTTTGGTGGATAAAATAGCGTGTTGGCACACCTTTTGTGGCCAAAACAACGCATTCGCACAGTTACTAGGCACCGTCGGTGGCAAAAACAACATATTGGTATGGTCACTAAGCTCCTTCAGTGGTAAAAGGAGCCTGTTTGGCACCATTAATGGGAAACATAGCCCGTTGACACAGTCGCCATGCACCTTCGGTGTGAAAAACAACACATTGGCAAGGTCTCTAGGCACCTTCAGTGGGTAAAATATCCCGTTGACACGGTCGTTAGGCAGCTTTAGAGTAAAAAATAGCCAATTGGCACACATTCGGTGGGCAAAAAGCTATTTCCACAACCTTGGTGGGCAAAACAGCCCATTGACACGGTCGCTAGGCAACTTCGGTGGGCAAAGCAGCCAGTTGACACACATTTGGTGGGAAAATAGCCTAATGGCACACCTTCAGTAGGAAAAACAACCCAATGGAGCATCTTAGGTGGGCAAAATAACCCGTTGGCACTTTCACTAGTTGTCTTCGATGGGAAAAACAACATGGTGGCATAGTCGCCAGGCCCCTTCGGTGGGCCCAGTAACCTATTGACACTGTCGTTAGGCACCTTTGGTGGGCAAAACAACCTGTTGGCTCACCTTTGGTGGGCAAAACAACCTGTTGGCACGGTCGCTATGCACCTTTGGTGGGCAAAATAGCCCGTTAGCGCGATCACTAGCCATCATCGATTGGAAAAACAGTTAGTTGGGCACCTTCAATGGGAAAATTTTCTGTTGGCACACCAATGGTAGGCAAAATAGCCTATTGGCACACCTTCAGTGGGTAACACAACCCATTGGTACGATCGCCAGGCACCTTTCGTGGTAGAAACAACCCGTTGGGCAACTTCAATGGAAAGGACAGCCTGTTGGCACACCTTTGATAGGCAAAACAGCCTGTTGACACACTTTCGGTGGACAAAACAGCTCATTGACACAGTCACTAGGCACCTTGGGTGGGCCCTGTTGGCCCACCTTTGGTGGGCAACACATCCTGTTGGCATGGTCGCTAGGCATCTTTGGTGGACAAAACAGTCAGTTAGGCACCTTCAATGGCAAAAACAGCCCATTGGCACACCATCAATAAGGAAAACAACTTGTTGGCATAGTCGCTACGCATCTTTAGTGGGAAAAATAGCCCGTTGGCACACGTTTGGTGGAAAAAACAACACATTGGCATGGTCGCTAGGGACTTTTGGTGGGAAAAACAACCCATTCGACACCTTCAGTGAGAAACGTAGCCCGTTGGCACACCATCAATGGGCAAAACAACCTACTGGCACATTCTCTAGGCACCTTCGGTTGGAAAAATAGCCCATTGGCACATCTTCGGTAGGCAAAACTACCAGTTGGCATATCTTTGATGGGCAAAACAACCCCTTGACACATTCGCTAGGCACCTTTGATAGGAAAAGTAGCGCATTGGTACACCTTTGGTGGGAAAAACAGCACGTTGGCACACCTTTAGTTGGCAAAATAGCCTATTGGCATGGTCAAAAAGCACCTTCGTTGATAAAAATAGCTCATTACTCACCTTCGGTGGGAAACACATCTCATTGGCACACCTTTGGTGGGGTAAAATAGTCTGTTGGCATGGTCACTAGGCACCTTCGGTGGGAAACACAGCTCGTTGGCACACCTTTGGTGGGGCAAATAGCTCATTGGGCACCTTTGGTGGGCAAAGTAGTCCGTTGGGCACCTTTGATGAGAAAAACAGCCCCTTGGCACAACTTTAGCATGCTAAACAACCTATTGGTACACCTCAGTAGGCAAAACAGCCCGTTGGCACGTTCACCAGGCACCCCCTAGTGGGAAAAACAACCCATTGGCACACCTTTGGTGGGAAAAACAGAATGTTGGCACGATCGTTAAGTACCTTCGGTTAGCAAAATAGCCTATTGGCATAGTCGCTAGGTACCTTCGGTAGGAAGAACAGCCCGTGGACACACCTTTGGGGGGAAACACAACCCGTTGGCACACCTTTGGTGGGAAAAATAACACGTTGGCACGATCATTAGGCACCTTAGGTGGGAAAAACAGCCCGTTAGCACACCTTTAGGGCCAACACAGCCCTTTCGCACGGTTGCTAGGCATCATCAATTGGCAAAACAGTCTGTTGGGAATCTTCGATGGGAAAACAACCAGTTGTCACACCTTCAGTAGGCAAAATAACATATTTGCACAGCTTAGGTGTGCAAAATAGCCCGTTGGTAGGGTCGTGAGGTACCTTCAGTGGGAGAAATAGCCTGTTCGATGCCTTCAATGGGAAGCACAGCCTGTTCGCACCGATAAGCCAAACAATCAGTTAGCAAGCCTTTAGTGAACAAAACAACCCGTTGGCACGGTCACTAGGCACCTTCGGTGGGAAAAATAGCTCGTTGACGCCTTCGTGATGTACCTTTCATGGGAAAAACAGCCCGTTGGCACACCTTTGGTGGGCAACACATCTCGTTGGCATTGTCGCTAGGCATCTTTGGTGGCCAAAACAGTCAGTTAGGAACCTTCGATGTGAAAAACAGCCTGTTAGCACACATTCAGCAGATAAAACATCCCGTTGGATCACCTTGGGTAAGCAAAACTACCCGCTGGCACGGTCGCTATGTACCTTTAGTAGGAAAAACAGCCCCTTGGCACACATTCGGTGGGAAAAACAACATATTGGCACAGTCGCTAGGCACCTTTGATGGGAAACACAGTCTGTTGGCACGGTCATCAAGCGCCTTCGGTGTGAAAAATAGTCCGTTGGTACACCTTCGGTGGGCAAAAAGCCCATCACCACACCTTTGATGGACCAAACAGACAGTTGGCACACATTCAGTGGGAAAAGTAGCTCGTTGGCACACCTTCAGTGGGAAAAACAAAATGTTGGCATGGTCGCTAGGCATCTTTGGGGGAAAAAATAGCCGGTTGGCACACCTTTGACAGACCTTTTATAGGCAAAACGACCCGTTGGCACGGTCGCTAGGCACCTTCGTTAAGAAAAATAGTTTGTTTGGCACCACCAATGGGAAACACAGCTCGTTGGCACGATCTTTAGGCACCTTCGGTGTAAAAACTCGTTGGCACACATTCGGTAGGAAAAATAGCCAGTTGGCACACCTTTGGCGGGAAAAACAACACGTTGGCACGGTCGTTAGGCACCTTTTGTGGAAAAAAACATCCCGTTCGCACACCTTCGATGGATAAAACAGCCCTTTGGCACACCTTTGGTGGGCAAAACAGCCCGTTGGCACGGTCGCTAGGCATCTTCGGTGGGAAAAACAACTCGTTGGCACACCTTCGGTAAGAAAAATAACATGTTGGCATAGTTGCTAGGCACCTTAGGTGGAAGAAGAGCCCATTTGGCACCATTGATGGGAAACATAGCTTGTTGACATGGTCACTAGGCATCTTCAGTGTGAAAAACTACACAGTGGCATGGTCGTTGGGCACCTTCGGTGGGAAAAATAGCCAGTTGGCAAGGTCACTATGCACCTTTGGTGCAAAAAGAACTCGTTGGCATACCTTCGGTGGGCAAAAAGTCCATTGCCACACCATTGATGGGCAAACTAGCCAATTGGCACACTTTTGGTGAGAAAAATAGTCCGTTGGCACACCTTCAGTAGGCAAAACAACCCATTGGAGCATCTTAGGTGGATAAAATAGCCCGATGGCACATTTGCTAGGTGTCTTCAGTGGGAAAAATGACATATTGGCACTATCTCCAGGCCCCTTCGATGCGCAAAATAGCCCATTGACATAATCACAAGGCACCTTCGGTAGGAAAAACAGCTTGTTGGGTACAATTGGTGGGAAACAAAACCAGTTGGCCCACCTTTGGTGGGCAAAACATCCTGTTGACACAGTCCCTACACACCTTTGGCGGGCAAAACAGCCCGTTAGCACTATCGTTAGGTGCCTTTGGTGGGAAAAATAATCAGTTGACGTAATCACTAGCTACCTTAGGTGGGATAAAAAGCTTGCTGGCAAACATTTGGTAGGCAAAACAACTTGTTGACATCGTCTCTAAACACCTTCGGTGGGAAAAACAACCTGTTGGTAGACCTTCTATAGGCAAAACAGCCCATTGGCACACCATTTGTAACACCCCATTCCCGCCGAACCCGAACCCGATATCGACAGTGATACCCGAGTCCGTGCCCCGCGAGGGTGGCG
>JAOQML010000007.1:19752945-19765430 GCA_027568935.1 Erythroxylum urbanii | reverse complement strand
AAATAGGATTGTTTATAGTATATAGATAGAAGAGACTCAATTTTATTGAACCATTTACTCCTCATGTACTATTGGTGAAAACTAATTAGGCTACTTTTAGAAAAATTTTAAAAGAATTTTGCTTGTGTTTGGATGGTTTGAATAGTATTTGGTACTTAATATGACTTGGATTTTTTCAAGCCTTGTTTTAGCTCAAAAATAAAGAAGAAACAAATTTGAGCAAGTTAGACCTAAGTTGAAGAAGTTTTGGAATAATTTTAGAGAAAAGACAAAACATAGGTCACCAACATGACACCCTATTAAAGCCATGTAGGATATAAAGCAACATAGGTTAGGCATAGGTTCGTGTTGAGGACTTAAGTGGGTTGTAACATTTCTATAATTGGGAGTTTTCTTGTAGAGGGAGGAACATGTCTCAAACATGGGTCTATGATAAACTCATATTTGTTAAGTTGTTTTGAAATTCTAGGGTTTATGATATAAAAGATATAGAAATAAGAAATGGGAAGCAATTGAATGATAATAAATCATTAAGGACATAAATTAGAGTATGTTGAGATAAGAATAAATCAACTTTGGATAGAAAATAAGGGATTTCCATTAAGATTTAAATGACAAATTTCAAGATTTCAAGATCTATGAGAATGAATTCTTTTATTTTATACTTTTTTTGTGTTATTTGTTTTCTTGGTCTTAATATTAACAAAATTGGGACATATCTAAATAGGATCCTTAGAATTTTTTTATTGATTATTTAATTTGATGAAAGACCCAATTTCCCTATAAATTAACTTATGATTATTTCTTGATATTGAATTGGAATTTGTGAGCATTTTGATTCACTTTTATATTTCATATACAATTATTGAGAAATCATATGTATTAATATATAGCATGGAATCATAAAGATCAAAATATAAATCTTCCTAGCTAGCTTCAAATATAATAATGAAATTCATCAGAACAAGTTAATGCATTCTTATGAGTTTTTATTAGAAAGCAATTTCAATCAATCAATCAACTTAATGATAGGAGTTATATTTCTCGAGAAATAATATTATTATAACTTTGTAATTTTTTTCCATTTAAGAAACTATGGTTAATAAATAATATGAGTTTGGAAGCTCAACAATCACAAGTGATGAGTTATGATATTTATAGTGATAGAAACCTGAGTTATGAATGTCAAGTGCCTAATAATATAGGACAATTGATCAAACATGTTAATTTTGTATAAACGTGGCCTAAAAATAATTCATATAGTATTACTTATAAGAAGTGAAGTAGCCACCCTAAAATTTCATGAAATAATAAAGGAAAACAAATGTAAGGGACTACACTTAAATTTTAATAATGATAATAGTAAAAACATAAGCCAAGTTTTAAGGAGTTCAAAGATCCATAGAGTTCAAAGATCTATGGCGTTCTACTATCTTTTGTATTATTACTAGTTTGTCAATTAAAAGGGTATATTTATAAGCTAATATTAACTTGATGCCATATAAAATGTTTTAGGAATTTAGGGTTGAGTGAACCTAAACCAACTAGGATAAACATTCAATTAGTAGTAGGTCAATTAAGTATCCTAGGTGCATTATAGAAGATGTTTTGGTTAAGATTAAGTAGTTCATCTTTCTTATTGATTTTTTGACTGTGAATATGATGGATGATCTAGAGGTTCCCTTAATCTTAAGATGACCCTTCCTATCTATTGCTAAAGATATGATAGAGGTGCATAATGAGAAATTAATCCTTAAGGAAAATTTTATTTATCTTTAATGCTAACCTGATTATGAAATACTAGATTACTAGTTCTAAATGGTTCTAGGATTGATTATTCTCTTTCAAGTTATATCCATTAACCCTAATTAATAAACCCTAATCAGATTATGGTAATTGCAATCTTTCGATTAATAAGCTATCCAAAATCCTAATTACATATGAATTTGTCCAAAAACTACCGGGAATCCTATGCAAGATCTCTCTTCGCACAAATTACCAATTTGATTTAATTCTTGTTCTATTAAATTACTTAACTCTTGTTAGCCTAATTTAATGATTTTCATTTGGTTCACCCTTTCAGTTTATCACTGAATTATGCAAGTGAAAAATTTAAATCACAATTAATCTAATAAAAACACAATCAATCAAAGTTCATTAAATCAAGAATAAAACAACCCAAAGGTGAGTTTAGACATTCCTCAACATTCAACAATCGTATTCATCAATGGCTATATCAATTCTATACATTAATAAAATTGAAAACAAAACTGAAAATATGATTGGAACAGATGATGGAGGCAGCAATAGTGGGAAACCTCCTATTTTGGGAAGTACTTCGTGTAGGCTTCTTCTTCACGTCTTTCTTCCTTCTTCTTTTTCTCAATCTCTTGATGCACTCTCTCTAGGGTTTCTCACTTGGTGGCTGATACAAAAGCTCCATAATCTCCTTTACCTTGTTTTTAAATACTTTTTGTGTTCTGAGCAGCCTTAGGGTTTTTTCGGGGTCGAAAAGGTCTGAAAATCCTTCGAAACTTGACGTTTCCACTTGTTTGCAAGTCTGCCTGACGCACACCACGATTATGGGCCACATCCAGCCTTTTTATCATGATCATGGCAATCAAGCCACGATCGTGGGCAGTATCTTAGGCTTTTGTCACAATCGTGGCCCATATGCCACGATCGTTGGCTGGCTCCAATGCTTCTGGCATAATCGTGGCCTATTATGTCATAATCGTGGGCTATTATTTTGGCCCGAGTGTCTTCGAAACTTCTTTTTGTTTCTATGTTGACCCTGAAATACTAACAAACACATTAAGGTACCTCAAAAATATAATATTTAAGCTTAAAGACTTATCCTAACCCATAAAAACACTTAAACACATAAACTAACGCAATTCTAACCTAAACACATACTAAACACTCAAATTAACACTTAATACATAACAAACTAAGCCCTAAAACATGATGCAATTCACACTTATCAACATCCTCACACTTAAACATTTGCTTGTCCTCAAGCAAACAAAACAACAAACACATAACAAACACACAACTCATAATGCAGTAATGAGACAATGGCTTCAACTTCATGAAATAAATTTAGTATTAAACACAATCATTCAAGTTATATGAAATCATTAACATGCAGAATATGCATCTAGGGGCTTTGAACTAAATATACAAATTAATCCAGATCCAAGTGTTAATTTATTTACCCTTTTCAATTACACACAAACATTAATAATTCTTTGGTCATTCAAACTCTGTGACTACTTCTAAGTATGTTTTCATGAAAAGTTGAGCTATTACAAGTTCAGTAGGATTTATAAAGACTTTTTTTATTTAAACAAGGACTTAGTCTTTTACTCAAAGGCAAATATTGGTGATGAATGTCGATACAGTTACTCGACTAAGTCATTTTTATTAAACTGCTTGGTTGAAACGTCATTATAGTTTTTTGACGCAAAGGCACACATTTGTGATGCGTGTCGATCTAGTTGCTTAGTTATATTATGTTCTCAACTAGCTACTAGCTCTATTCATAACCCGAAGGCCAGTGAAATAGTTATTTATTTTTTTAGCAACACATATTTTTTTATTTGCCTACCTTGTTGTTTTAGCTACTCGTTTCCATGAAAAATACTAGTAAAGCTACTTAAGTCGAAAGGTCTTAAATTATGAATGAATGTGACAATTTAGAGGGTGACAAACTCACACTAAATCCTAATTAAGCCGCATATTTAGCCAAATACCCTAATTCACTAATTGTGTGAGCTAATGATTCTTTACAACCAAATAAATTATGTTCAAAATTAAATCAATTCTAATCCGTCTACGCCATTGACACATTCATAAAATGCAACTTAAGAAATATCATAAAATATGCAAAATCACATTCAAAGAAAAACATATAATCCTTTCCGCACTTGAATAACACATTGTCCTTAATGTGAGAAGGGAACAAATAAGCATATAAGAAAAGAAGAAACATAGCTTAAAGTACAATAAAAAATACAAAATGTAAACTAAATTTAAAAGGAAATAGGGTTAGACAAAATCTCATGGAGATGGAGGTGGGGATGGTGTTAGAGTTGGCAATTGAACGCCCTAAAAGAATTAGTTATCCCAGCTCAAAACAACTATAACTAAACCTAACAATTTCAATCAAACTTCTAAACGTGCTAATTTATGGTCCTTAACTTGACCTTGAATCCATGGAGGCATCTTAATTATTCGAAGATAAGGAAATCACTTCTTTATCTTTGGGAATCGCTCTTTCGAGATAAAGCTTGCAACAATGTCTGTTGACCTTAAAAGTCTCCTTGTTAGTGTTTTCCAGCCTCCATGATTGAAAATGTAACATCCCGTTACCCATGTGAAGGCTAGAATAAATAATTATGAAAACTTTTTGTGAAATTAGGAAAATACACCTTATGCATAAGTTATTTGTGACATGCACATTTTTACACATTCATATGATTGCACAAGCACTCATTGGCATTTTCTAGTTATAATTGAGCTGTTAAATGTGATTAAATTATGTTTTGGTCATTTTGGTGTATTTAAGATATTTTAGAATTTTTGGACAATTTTGAAAAAATATATATTTATATATATACTGACATTTGAACCAATCCTTGAGTGCCATGTGGCAGCATAGTTATGTGAAAGTCTCTGCATTGTCTCCACCGAAACCACCATCTTCTTTCTTGCTCTTCATCACTTAGACACTTAATTTTTGCATGTATTTGTGTTATTGTCCTTCCACCACCGAAATCCCTCATTGCTCTCCCCATTTCTGGAAATTTCTCTGAAGAAACAAGTAAGTTATGCATCGTTGTTGTTTGTAGATGTTTCACTTTAATCTTGATTTATGAGTTGGTTTAGAGTAAGTTGTGTTTTAGTTTTCTGGATATTATATAGATGATTTTGATGATGTTTTAGCGTCGAGAGTGAATGCATGCATGAAGAGTAGTTTTGGTGATAAGAAAAATGAATTATATGAAAATGATGTGAAATGGACATTGTGCAGAAATTGTTACTAAAATTGTGAGACTTGAAGCTTAATGAGACTTAGACAAGAGTAGAACACTGAATGAGGTTATAATTGTAACATCCCGCTACCCATGTTAAGGAAAAAACAACTGTCATTATCTGAACATGCATTCATGGATGAAATGCATATGCCACAATCAGTCACATTATTATGTACGTATGCACATGTCACAATCAATCACATATGTCATAAATAATCACATCATAGGCATGTAGGTCTCCAATTCACATACAAGTAGCACTTCAATAGCGCAACTCCCTAGTACACAATCATCAGACCTTCTGTCCGGAATCCACAATGCTTGTTTTGGAGTGTATAAAAAAAACTAAACAAGTGCAGTAGGGAACACAGTAGAGAGAGGAAGTGTATATGTAGTTTTGGATTTTTGATGTTTGAAGTTTAGGATTGTTTCTGAATCGTTTGGAAGTTATAGTGAGTGTAGATAAGCATAATAGATGATTTAGAAGTAATTAAGTTGAAAAAAGAAGGAGAAGAAAACACTAGGTTTGGTGAAGAAGATGAAGATTTGCGTGTTAGAGAGAGAAAAGGCGATGGTTTATTTGTGTGGGTTAAAAACAAGAGTATTTCATTGAACAGCCCTAAGTCTTTTGCCTATAACTTTTTCATCCGAACTCCAAATAACTTGAAACTTGGACCAATGGATTCCTAAGACATTTTTATTTCTCTTCATAAAAATTTTGAGTTATCTGAATTGATTTGAAAGTGATTGATAGGATGAAAGTGTGGAAGTCTACTGGAATGTTATGAATTGGAAAATTTTCATGATCATGCTTCGGTTTTCTAATTATAACTTGAGTTTTAGATATATAAATGAGTTAATTTTTTATTCTTACTAAAATAGAGACATATTTCTACAACTTTTGTGAAGAAGTAGAATTTTAATTCTGTCTTTATTATTTTCAAAATTGGCATGTAATTGAGTCTTAGATTAGGTTGTAGCACCACCAGGGGCAGAAATCTTGTCTTGTAGTTATTGAATAAACTGTATTGATGTGGGCCGACTTAGGCTGATTTTTCTTTAAAAAAGTTGTATCTTATTCTCTTATCTTTAAATTGGTATAATGTTTGTAATTTGTGGATATCTGAGCTAAAAGATATGAGATGTACAATTAGAGGGTATGATCATGTACTAGCCAAAAGTTCAAATGTGCACAGTCTGTGGTATTTTGTGCATAACTCATTGAATACTGAATCAAATTGGATGATATTGGAGTCATTAGAAACTTAAGACACTGTAGAACAACGTTTAAGGAGGAAGTTTTGCCTAATTTTGTCATCTACCTTATCAGATTAATTATGGAAAGTTGACCCGAAATTATATGGGTAGAAAATCTGCAGTAGTCAATTAGGTTATGATATTGATTTCACATTATTTTATTTTTGTCCAAATTATAAGTACCCAATGATATTAATGAGGGCTTTGATATCTGATCGATTTGGTGATGATAATTACAATAAGATACCTGAATTTGTCATTGAACATGCATTGTGCATACTTTCTATACATTGAAAAAATGTGATATTTGTGAATGTGTTGTGTATGTTTTAGAGGAGCACATCAGACACCAGTTGGACATTGCCAAATCATCCAGGCAATAGCTTCTTGGAGCGTACTGTGAGTTAACCTAGATGATTTCCTAGGATTGATTTGATTTGAATTTAATTTGATTTGCTAAACTTCTAATATTATTGAGCTGTTTGTGAGCTGTTTCTGAATTCCAGACCTGAGGTCCGAGGAGTTTAATAGTTAGGCATGTATTGGAAGTGTTCTGATTTGATATAAATTTCTGAATGACATTTGATTCTAAAAAAAAGTTGAATGCCGAATTTAGGTCCGATGACTGTGAAAACTTTGTCTGAGCATTTGTATAAGATTGTGATAAATGACATATTCAATATTTGATGCATTTCATAAAATGCATGCTCAGATAAAGGTGTTGTGACTTGAGTAGTCAGTTTGAAGCACTTCTACGTAGAGATTTGCTTCGGGATATATGTTCTGTACATAGAGCTATGCTCTGTGATTCTGTTCTGACTGAGCCCTATGGACCAATCTTTGTATAAGTATATGATAGGCATTCAGTCACAATAATAAGAACGAATGTGAGTCTCATGCATATAGCGTTCATATAAGATTGAAATTCATGAATGATTTGCAAAGCTGTAATGAGTGACCATATGTTATGCCATGATGTGTGAGTATTTGGAAAATAATTATATGTTCTGAATGAATATTTGTGATATATGTGATGTGTATATGTAATCCGGTCAATTCATCAATGATGGCTCACTCATTGAGTTTGCAAAACTCATCAAAAATTACAATATGGCTTTTCATGAACGAGACAGGAGACCTAATTCCTTAATCAGGACTTAAAGAATCTTTTGGATAGAGAAATGGCTCTAAGGTCTATCAGCTGACACCAGAAGTGATATAGTTTTTATTATTTTTATAGTTTTGCTAGAACCTATATAAGGTTTTGTAAATATTTGTTTGATGGAAACAGTGTAAACTTTATGAATGAATGAAGTGAATGGTTTAAAAATTTAGTGACTTTCGAGTATGTTAGATGATGCCATGTGTAAGTTGGATTTGTTATTGCTCCAACATACCATTTTCATAGGGTGTGTACTTGAATGTCCTTTGAGTATTCGGATATTTACTTTGTGGTAATGGGATGTTGCATTTTTGGTATCAAAGCATAGTTTGGCATCTTTAGGGACGAATATGAGTTGAGATATGATAATTAGTGAGATATTTCGATAGCGATCACAACTTTTGTTTGTTATAGGTCACCTTCTATAGGAGATCACATTGGAGAGTCAGCTGACATGGAGTCTGTAGGAGTTAATTTAGAGTCTCCTGTACCTGAGTTTACTCATATGCCTCCGAGAATTCCCGTGAGGCGAGAAAGAAGATATGATAAGCTGAGAAAGCAGGGAGCTGTAGACTTCTACGGAAGTACAGACCTGGCTGAAGAAAAAGGGTGGCTTAAGCGAACTGAAAGAGTGCTCAATCAGATGGACTATTAGGCAGATGAGAAATTCGACTATATTGTCTCACTCCTGCAAGTTCCCACATATCAGTGTCGGAAAACCATTCCGGGCAGTACCACCAGACCTTGTAGTTTGACCTGGGAGGATTTCCTAAGAGTGTTGTAAGAGAATTACATGCCGAAGATTTACATGGATCAGAACATGAAAGAATTTTTAGACCTGAAGCAAGGCAAACTCACAGTGGCAGAGTATGAGAGAAAATTCAATGAGCTAATGGGATATGCAACTGCATTGATCCCAACTGAAGAAGAAAAATGTAGATGATTTGAGGATGGTTTGAACATGAAAATCAGAACAAGACTAAACATTTCTAACTTGAGCAGTTTTACAGAACTTCGAGCGGCCTCGATTAGAATTGAACAATTGTTAAAAGATGGTCAGGCAGAGAACAAACAAGAGGTTAGAGGTAAGAGGTAGGATGAGTCTCAAGCTAATTCTGGCAGAAGGTTCAAAAATCATTAGAATAGATCGTCTCGATTCCAGTCTAGGTTGAGACATTCTGGATCTCGAGGAAGAGGTAGATTTGTTCAGTCTGGGGGAGGCAGGGAACAGATGCTTGCCAGTTACTCACACCAATTGCCTGAATGTGAGCACTGTGGTAAAAAGCATGGTGGTGAGTGTTGGCAGATATCGACAACATTTTTTTGATGTGGCTCATATGAGCATCAGATCAAAGATTGTCCTGAGATGTTGAAAACACAGTCTGGAGCTAGAAGAGGAATTGTGACTGAGACTACAGTTCAGTAGAGTAGAGCTAGCAGACCTACACAGAGAGGCAGAGGTAGAGGTAGGACTCAATCAGCAGGGCCCAGTGTCAGGACTGAGATGCGTAGCAACCAGTGGCAATCTCAGGCCAGGGTCTACGACATTACCAGACAGGAGGCGCAAAACTCTCCAGATATGGTATCAGGTATGTTGAATGTTTTTAATTTTGAGGCATATGCACCCCGCATCTGACTTCTAGATTGCATTGTGAGCATGAGATACTGAAATGTGGATTAGTAGTGAGTACTCCAGTGGGTAGCACGACAATGATTGGTGAGGTATGTAAGAGGTGTATAGTTCGGATTGATCAAGCAGAATTAGAAGTTGATTTGATTATATTGCAACTGAGAGATATAGATCTCATCTTAGGCATGGACTGGCTCACTGCTCATAGGGCAGTGATGAATTGTTATACTAAGGAGGTAGTGCTTGAATCCCCTAATCAGCCAAGAGTGGTGTTTTAAGGAGTTAGTCAAGCAGTGCCAGCCTGACTAATTTCATTTCTGAGTGCTTTGAGATTGATCCGAAGTGGATGTGAGGCTTATCTGGCCCACGTGGTGGATACTCGGAATGAACAAACCATTCAGAACATTCCAATTGTTAGGGAATTTATGGATGTATTTCTAGCTGAACTACCGGGATTACCCCCAGATAGGGAGACGAAGTTCACTATTGATATTGTCCTAGGTGCTGCTCCTATATCAATTCCTCCATATAGGATGGTGCCTGTTGAACTGAAGGAACTGAAAACCCAGTTACAAGAATTGTTAGATAAGGGTTTCATCAGGCCTAGTGTGTCACCTTATGGAGCTCCGGTATTGTTTGTAAAGAAGAAGGATGGCACCCTGAGATTGTGTACTGATTACCAGCAGTTGAATCGGATAACAGTTGAGAATAAATATCCACTGCCGAGGATTGATGATTTGTTTGATCAGTTATAGGGAGCTCAGGTGTTCAGAAAGTTAGACCTAATATCGGGATTTTACCAGCTGAAGATAGCTGAGTCAGATGTTCCCAAGAGTGCATTTAGAACCAGATATGTTCACTTTGAGATTTTGGTAATGCCATTTGGGTTGACTAATGCTTCGACAGCTTTTATGGCATTGATGACTAAGGTATTTCAACCTTATTTAGATCAATTTGGAATTGTCTTTATTGATGACATTTTGGTATACTCGAAGTGTACAGATGATCCTATGGCACATCTGAGAATGGTTCTTCAGATAATAAGGGAAAAACAGTTATATGCCAAGTTCAGCAAGTGCGAATTTTGGCTTGATTAATTAGTATTTCTTGGTCACATCGTGTCTGGACAGGGCATTTAGGTGGACCAAAAGAAAATAGAAGCCGTAATGAAATGAGAGGCTCTGAAGAATGTGTCTGAGATCCAGAGTTTCCTTGGATTAGCCAGGTATTACCAAAGGCTTGTCGAGGGGTTTTCATTGATTTCGGCCCCTTTGACAAAACTTCTAAGAAAGAATGTGCCTTTCAGATAGAGTGATGATTGTCAGAGGAGTTTTGAGGAGTTAAAGCATCAGTTAACTTCAGCACCTGTATTAGCTATCCCATCGGGTTCTGCAGGTTATGTTGTGTACAATGATGCATCACATCAGGGTTTAGGATGTGTACTAATGCAGCATGGTAAAGTAATAGCATATGCATCGAGACAATTGAGGTCTCATGAATTTAATTAACCAGTTCATGATCTAGAAGTTGCTGCATTAGTGTTTGCCGTGAAGATCTAGAGACATTACTTGTATGGTGAAACCTTTCAGGTGTTTACTGATCATAAAAGTTTGAGATATCTTTTGGGTCAGAAAGAGCTAAATATGAGACAGAGGAGATGGATAGAATTGTAAAAAGATTATGATTGTACTATTGAGTATCATCCTGGCAAAGCTAATGTTGTAGCTGATGCATTGAGTAGGAAATCATATAGCAGTGTGGCATAAGTACAGTTATCGAGGTTACCGAGTCTAGTTCAGTTGAGAGCATTGAATGTTAAATTAAATTTAGAGCAAAATGATACATTGATAGCTACCTTAAAGTTGATACCTGTTTTGGTTGAAAGAAACAAAGAGGCTTAGAGCAGAGATCCAGATTTAGTGAAGTTAATAGAGAAGTTGAAAGTGAATCCAGATTCTGAGTTTTAAGTGAAAGATGGTACTTTGAGGTTAAAGCAAAGATTATATGTGCCCAATGTTGATAATTTGAGGAAAGAGATTTTAGAGGAAGCACATTTAGCAGCTTATGCTATGCATCTTGGTACTACCAAGACGTATAACACGCTGAAACAACATTACTGCTAGCCTGGTATAAAAATTCAAGTAGCGGAATTTGTTTCTAAGTGTATAACTTGCCAACAGGTTAAGGCTGAGCATCAGGCTCCAGCTGGGAAATTACATTCGTTACCTATTCTGGAGTGAAAATGGGAACAAATCACGATGGATTTCATTATAGGTTTGTCGAGGACCCAGAGGCAATATGATGCCATTTGGGTCATATGGATAGACTGACCAAATCGACTCATTTCTTTCCAGTGAGAAAATCTTTCACTAGATCAGTTAGCTTAGCGATGTGTGAATGAGGTTGTGAGGTTACATGGGTTCCAGTATCCATACTTTCAGACAGGGATCCTAGATTTATCTTAAGATTTTGGGGTAGTTTACAGATAACTTTGGGTACCAAACTGAATTTCAGTATGACCTTTCATCCTCAGACAGATGGTCAGAGTGAGAGAACGATCAAGACTATCGAGGATATGCTCAAAGCTTGTGTTTTGGAGTTTCAGGAAGCATGGGATAAATATATAGCTTTGATTGAATTTGCTTACAATAATTAATATCACAGTAGTATCGGTATGGCTCCATATGAGGTGTTGTATGGCAGGATGTGTCATTCACCTTTATACTAGGATAAAGAGGGTCTAAGAATTGTCGAAGGCCCAAAGTTGATTCAGGACACTGTTGATAAGGTAAAATTGATCTGTAGCAGAATTAAAAAGGCACAAGATAGACCAAAAAGCCATGTGGATTAGCAAAGGAGAGATATGGAGTATCAGGTTGGTGACAGAGTATTCCTGAGAGTATCACCCTAGCGAGGCGTACTGAGATTTGGCAAGAAGGGTAAGTTGAGTCCGAGGTATATTGGTCCATGTAAGATCACTGACAGAATTAGACCATTGGCTTATAAGTTAGCCTTAATGTAAGTATGCTTAGGCGTTATCGATTGGATCCAACTCATGTGATACCGACCTAGAAGATTGAAGTCTCGAGTAATCTGAGCTATGTTGAAAAAATTGTGAGGATAATTGGCTATCAGAGTAAACAATTGAGGAGCCGAGTGATTCCAATGGTGAAAGTCCTTTGGAAGAATCATTCGAGTGAGGAAGTCACATGGAAAACGGAGGAGCATATGAGGAATTAGTATCCCTATCTATTTGATTATTCAGGTAAGAATTTTGAGGACGAAATTTTTATTAGGAGAGGAGAATTGTAACATCTCGTTACCCATGTTAAGGCTAGAATAAATAATTATGAGAAATTTTTGTGAAATTAGGAAAATACACCTTATGCATAAGTTA
>JAOQML010000007.1:19662140-19672318 GCA_027568935.1 Erythroxylum urbanii | reverse complement strand
TATATCATGGTAATCAGTTGTGTGTGCCTAATTTTTCTTTGCATGCTTTATTTGTGCATGAGGCCTATAGTGGTGGTTTTATGGGTCATTTTGGGGTTACTAAAACCTTGGATATTTTTCATGAACATTTCTATTAGCCTGGTATGTGCAAGGATGTTGAGCATGTATGTGTCAAATACATTGCATGTAGACAGGCAAAATCTACTGTTAAACCCTATAGATTGTATACCCATTTACCTGTGCCTACTAAACCTTGGGTTGATATTTCTATGGATTTTGTTTTAGGACTGCCTATAACAAAGAAGGGGTATGATAGCATCTTTGTTGTTATTGATCGATTTAGTAAGATGGCGCATTTCATTGCATGCCATAAGACTGATGATGTTGTGCTTGTTGCTGATTTATTCTTTAGGGATATTGTTAGATTGCATGGTATTCCTAAGTCTATTGTTTCGAATAGAGATGCTAAATTTTTTAGCCATTTTGGCGTGTTCTATGGGAAAAGTTGGGTACTAAATTACTTTATTCTACTACTTATCATCCACAGATAGATGGACAAACTGAGGTTGTTAATAGAACCTTAGGTACCTTGTTATGTGCTGTAGTTGGTAAAAATTTGAAAACTTAGGGTGATTGTTTGCCATTTATTGAGTTTGCATATAATAGATATGTGCATTCCACTACAAGTTATTCACCTTTTGAGCTTGTATATGGTTTTAATCCTTTGACTGTCTTGGATTTGGTACCTTTACCCTTGCATGAGTTGTCCAGTATAGATGGCAAGAGGAAAGTCGAGATGGTTAGGGACTTGCATGTGAAGGCGAGACAGCACATTGAGCATAGAAATAGAGTGTAAGCAAGCCAACAAGGGGCGAAAGTTGGTGACTTTTAGACCTGGAGATTGGGTTTGGGTGCATTTGAGGAAAGAGAGGTTTCCTACCCAACAGAAATCCAAGCTGGATCCTAGGGGTGATGGTCCGCTCCAAGTGTTAGAGAAGATAAATGACAACACCTACAAGATTGACCTGCCAGGTTAGTATACTGTTTTTGCAACTTTTAATATTACTGATCTATCTCCTTTTGATATGGATTCAGATTCGAGGATGAATCTTCATGAGGAGGGAGGCACTGATGTGAGCAAGAGTAAGGATCACCATGGAGATGACATGCGTGACAGGGGCGAGCTTGTCATTCCAGTTGGACCTATGTCTAAAGCTAAGACCGAGAGACCCAAAGAGGCTTTCTATGCACATGTGGGCCAATTTGTGGAGAGGATGGAGTGCACCAAGCCTATTGGGGGAGAGCTATCTGAATCACAGCCCAAATTGATTCATTTATCTCAAATCTTTAGATTAGACTCACTTGGGACTTGAAGACCATTGTATTGGGCTATGTATTATCACTTAAGCCCAAGAGGAGAGGCTTTATTATTCTAATTTGGATTTGTTTTAAGTTAATTATATTTTAGGCTTCCATGTATTTTAAGCCTAAGTCTTTTATTATTTGACCTAGGTATAAATACCCTATTTAGGGTTAGGGAAAGACAACTTTTGATCATATTATCTTTTGTGAGCCACCGGCTATATTGAGAGAGGAAATCCCTCTTGTTCTTTTCAACTTAGGAATTAAACATCACTTATCAACTAAATCAGATTATGCCGTGATTTTGATCCTATACGACTTTCTTGGTTTGTTCTTTACCCGTTATCTAGGTTGCTCGAGACAAGTTCTTAGTGAAGTCTAGTAGGTAATTTTGAAACCTTGCATATCATATTTAATTTAGCTAATTCAGATCTATCCTCTTCTCCTTTCTTTGGATCGGAACAATCTTTCAATTCCGTAGTGCACGTTAGGTTTTAACCCTTCGGCTGGATCAACCAAAGTCTATTCTTAGTTTTCATACATGGAATCCATTGTTTGAAGCCATTTTTCAGATTCTGAACTCTTCAGAGCCTCTTGATAGGTTGTAGGCTCATCGTCGTCTATAAGCAATACATCATTGTGTTCACTTACGAGAAATCCATATCCCTCTAGAACATTGCGTATCGTACTTGACCTATGAACATTTTGTGTGTCAGGAAGTTCAACTATTGTCTCATCTCTGTGAACAACTATTACGGGTTTAGGCAATTGGTCTGCATCTGTTTAAGCATCATAAACTTCATCAAGTTCAACTTTGCTCCCACTGTCTTCTCTTAGAAGAAACTCTTTCTCTAAAAACACAGCATGCTTTGAGACAAACATCTTTTACTCTAAAGCATTATAGAATTGATATCTAATTATTTCCTTAGGATATCATATAAATAGACATTTATCAAATTTCTCTTCAAGCTTGTCTGATTGAATTCGCTTCATATAAGCCGGACAATTCCAGACTTTCATATGTGAAAGATAGGGCCTTTTGTTAGTCTATATCTCATATGGAGTAACTTCAACTGCCTTTGAAGGGACTCTGTTTGTCACATAAATAGAAATCTCAAGTGCATAACCCCAAAAGGATTTCGGTAGATCTGCTAAGTCCATTATCGACCTTACCATGTCTAAACAAGGTTCGATTTCTCCTTTCAACTACACCATTATGTTGTGTTGTATAAGGTGGAGTCCATTGGAATACTATGCCATTATTTTCGAGATAAGTTAGAAATTTTTCGTTTAAATATTTACCACCTCGATCTGATCGAAGTGTTTTAATACTTCTACTGAGTTGTTTCTCTACTTCATGTCTAAATTGTTTGAACATTTCAAATGCTTCAGACTTGTATCTCATTAGATACACATACTCATATCGTGAATAATCATCGATAAAAGTAATGTACACAAAACTACCTCTTGCATGAATGGACATCGGACCACATACATTAGAATGTATTAGGTCTAATAACCCATTCATTCGTTCACCCTTTCCTTTAAAAGGTAATTTAGTCATCTTACCTAACAAGCAAGATTCACATGTGTCATATGATTCATAATCAAATGCCCTAGGCTACCATTCTTGTCAATTCCATTACAAAATGTAGCAATACCATTCAACATTTCATTCAACTTAATTAAACAATCACTACGTGAAAAAGTTAAATAAAATCGTACTTTATTAAGACATAAAATAGATACAATATTTTTAGTCACAGTGTACTTAATTCCAATTTTCCAAAACTAAAACATAATTTCAATTTTCTAAAACTAACTCTAGCCCACTAAATAGATACAAAATATATGTCCCTACGCTAATGCAACAACTCTTGCTCCATTTCTCACACTTAAGTCCGTCTCTCCCTTTTTGAGCAGTCTACTATCCCTGAGATCCTGCATATCAACACATATGTGTGAGCTATATCTAGTATCTATTATCCAAATATTATGATCAGAAATAGTATTAACTTCAATGACAAATATCATACCTAAAGTAAACAATGGGGCATCTAATGCCTTCTTCTACTTCATTGACTTTATGTAAGCTTTGCAGTTCCTTTTCCAATGTCCTTCTTTGTTGCAGTTGAGGCATATCCCCTTTGGTGCTGTCTCCTTTGTCTTCTTCTTGGCTACACCTCCCATTGGCTTCTTGGACTTCTTCTTCTTCTTTTAGTTCTTCTTTCGAGAACCAAAAGCAGAGTCCACCAGCATCATAGCCTTATTGTCTTTCTTGACAATCTACTCGGTCGTTTTAAGCAATTAATCACCTTAGGTATTATTGTGAATATTTGGTTCATCTGATAGTTAAGCACAAATTGCGAATAACTATCAGTCAAACCAATCAGAATCAAGTATATACTTAATTCGTGATCTATAATAAAGCCCAAAATACCTAACCTCCCAATGTATCTATTTATCTTCAGTGCATACTACACTAGAGATGATTCCTTAGCCATCTTAGAACAGAAAATAACTTTGAGGTCTCGAACCTTTTAGACCGAGCTTACTCATCAAACAATTCCCTCAGATGGTAGACTATGGTATAAGCAGCATCTATAGCCTCTGCTACTTTTGCAATTTTGGTGACATAGAGGCCAACATTATACAACAGCCAACTCACTATCATCCAGTAGCTTCTTATAAGCTTTCTAATCTTCATCAGATGCATCGATAGTAGAGGGATCAAGAAGTGGCTCATCTAAGACATATCCCAGTTTTTCAGATTTGAGAATAATTCTGAACTTCCCTAGCCAATCTAAGAAGTTTGGTCCCATGAGTTTGTTGGAATCTAATAAGGAGCGTAAGTTCACACTAGAAGACATCGTGGCGATTCAATAACCTAGAAGAACGAGAGAAAATGTTAGAATGTACATTAATGCAAATCGATAAGGACTTTAATCACATGCATTATAGGTTCCATTATTCTTATTCATATCCATAGCCCTCACTATGAATTGAAGAAAACTTTTTTAGTAGGTTGATATTCGATATTACCAAGAATGACCTTGAGTTTGCCCAATAAGCCACCTTAGGTCAATCGATAGGCATCATTCATACCAATTGCATTCAATTATGCAACTATCAACTTGTGCCATCAACTGTTGATTTAGCACACTCATTGGGTTACCAACTGTTGATTTGTATACATCCCATGTATATAACCCAACTTCACCTCTAGATACGTTGACCTGGGGTTTGCCCAACAAATCAATGCTTCCAATTAAGACCAACCCATTAATTCAGAAATCTAATTTCCATGGCTTAGATTTGTCCAACAACTCAACTCTAAAAGAACTCTGGTTCTTGCCATATCAATGGAAGGCACAAGTCCTAATATTTGATTGAGAGATTTGTCCTTTAGTCTCATCATTACTTGGATAATCTTGAATATGTATATCACACATATACATTTAGATTATGGACAACTCAATTTAATTGAGCCTATGTCCATAACTACCCTTAAAATGCATCTAATGCATGTATTTAGGTTATGACTTGACTATGCATCTAAAGTTCGTGATTCGATTCAAATCTTGAACCTAATTGAGTATTAGTTTTAGCCTTGGCTAATTCGAATTATGAATATGATTTGATTGAGAACCCTATAATTCAATTATTTTCATGTCCAGATTAAACACTTTAATCCTAGTTTATATGCCTTTATCTAGTTACACTAGAAATGCTATACTCTACTTAGATTAATTCTAAATTAATCCCTAGGGTTTTGAAAATTTTTGTACATCAATTAGTCATCTATAATTTCCCTTGGTCATCTCAAATTTATCTAAATAATTTGGGCACATGCCAAAATTATCTTGACAGCCAAAGTAGTCAAGATAAATAAGTTAACCTACTAAATACTAAAGGGACCGATTTGATATTCGGAAAGTTTCTGAAACCCTAATTTCAAGCACATGCATTAAGCATGTTATTGTCATCAAAGTAATACATTTCTTAACACATGAGAATCTTATTTAGGTCTCATAACAGAAATACATACATTATAAGTTATTAAGTAAATCAACTCCATCAACTTTCAAAAAGTTGACCAATGTTGACATTGACTTTCTTTATTAATTGAATCAAATTCAATTAATTCTGGAAAAATTTCAGAGTCTTATACACATTCTAAATGTGTTTAATAAAAAATTCCATAAACTAATTCCTAGGATTTATTTATTAAAAAATTGGAATAAGCTACCATATCACATGCGTATGGCACTTGTCATGTTACTTCTAACACTAGTCAAACATTATATCATGCATGCATAAGATAATCACTTTAACAACAAGTGTCATGTATCTCATACACGTGGAAATATCTCATCTTACATGTGCATGCATAAAATTTATAAAAACAATTTTTATAAAAATTAATATGGAATTTACAAGCATGTATGTTCATCACATTTTCAGAATTTCCAGAAATTTATACATGCATCAAGCTGAAACTAAATTCGTAATAAAATAGCAAATGACATTCAATTGTATTTTCTTTTTATTGAAATATAAAATAACACCTTATAAACATTTATATGAAAGAAAAACAAAAAAATTTAGAATTATTATAAAATTTTCAAAATTAGCACATGCATTCAGTTTTTCAGAAATTCCCAGAAATCAACATATGAACAGTTTGAATATTAATTCGAAATAAAATAACAAATGTCCTTCAATTGCAATTTTCTTAGACAAAAACATAATATAACATCTTATAAATATTTCGGCAAAAAAAATCACAAAAACAATTTTTCTAGATTTTACATGAATTATTCCAAATCAACATGTATGTCAGTCACAACCCAGCAAACACTTTGCACATGTTCAATATATTATCTATTACACGCATAAACTTGCTCTGATAACACTGTTGGGTTTGCCATGGATGCATGGATGACATGTATGCGAACGTAGAGGAAGTTTCAGAATCTAGATTCTAACACCATGATAACCTAAAAATTGCATAATCAACACATGCATACATGTGTTGATTATGCGGTGCATGTGTTGATTATGCAATTTTCAGGTTGTCATGATATGTAAAGAACATGAAATATAAAACTTTTTACCTTTTGTTTCTCTTCCTTTCTTGTTTCTTCTCCTTGTTTGGGTTGTTGTAAATACCAAACCCTTTCTTGGACACCCAAGAACACGCAAAGAAGATGAAGAAACAATGTATAAGGGTGATTTGAGTACCAAACTAGATGAGTTCTAGTAGATGATCAAAATGATGGAAGATAGATCAAGAACCTTGTTGCATGCGTTTTGATAAATGCAACAATTGCATAAATTGTAAGAACAAGGTTCTTGATACCTCTCTCTCACTCTAAAACTCTTCTAGAGCCCTTATGCTCTCACTTGAGTGTGTAAGAAGTAGTAAAACCTCGTGTACATAAGTGAAGAACTCACTTACGTACCATTTCATGCCCTCTGTCACAATTGTGACCAATTGAGCCATAATCGTGGCCTGAATGAGTCATGATCATGGCTTGCTTAAATTTGTCCATACACACACATAACATGACCATCCACATGATAACCCTAAACAACTCATGCTTACAGTTTGTGATATCCACTGCTTGATTAAATCAAGGAGTATAACATGTGCTAGTCTCTCTAGATTAATAATGTCCTGTCTTATTAATCCTATAATTAGGGATTATTTAGATACTAGCATAATTGACATGATAGCAATCTCATTATCATGATCTCATCATGATTTCCTTCATGCTATGTTTTGTATCATAGACTTCATTAATTCGATTTAAGATCAATATCAATTCACATATAAATGAATATCAAATCAATGAAAAATACCTTTCGCTTTATTAATCAAAATAAAGTTTGTACAAAAGTGCTAAAGGTGATTGCCTTTAGAGCACTGCTCTAGCAGTCTAATATGTTCAAATCATGTTTTAATTAGTTTCCTTTTTTGTGTTCCTTGAAATAAGGTCATCTAGTCAACACCTTTCTACGTTTATTTTGTTTCCTTTTAGGGATTGATTTGTTTCCTTTTATTTAGTTTCTTCTTTAGGACATTTAGTTAGGAAGTTTTTCTTATAAATAGGCACCCTTTATGTACTTAGAAGGGGATTTTCATTTAGAAATAATATTCAGTATTATTGAGAGCATTCTTACTTTCTTTGTATTCTTTGAGAATACTTGACTTATTGAAGGAGTGGTCTTCCTTTGTGGTGTCCCAATGTTAGAGTTTTAAAAGACAAGTTCTCTTAGGGTTCTTTTCATTGACCAACATTCTTGCTAGAGTTCTAAGAGACAAGTTCTCTTAAGGTTCTTTCCATTGACCAACATTCTTCTAACTCCTTTTCTCTTTGTTTTTTATTTCTATATTTTCAATTTTGTTTCTTATGCTTCTGTATGTATTTGATTCTAGTGTTTCATCTTGTTAAAGGTTCTCTACAGACAAGATCCTATTGGGTTATTTGGTATTAGAGAGAATGGTTTGGCAAGGGACAAGTATGGAGACGATAGTCAGATCCTATGGTTGCCTCCCCACGAAGAAGAGTAAGGAGACTCTTGGTGGGCCCAGACCAGTTTAGTAGAAGGGCTCTTGGCGATGCCATATATCCGACCTACTAAGAAAAAGGATTTCACTCAAGGGGGAGTCCAAGCCCAATGTAGAAGTTCACACTTAAGGGAGAGATTGTTGGGATGTCAAGTGTGAGTAGAAATTTCACATTGGAAAGAGATAGAACTAGTGAAGGACACATAAGTGGAAAGAACCCATAAACCTAATACCTTAAGGTTTTGGGTTGAATAGTGGTGTCAAAGTCCACAAGTATGTTTTATCACTAGGCCCATGATATAGATCTCCTTTGAAAGTGGGCTCCTCTAGATTCAACAAGTAGTATCAGAGCGCTTTGGTTGGTAGATTTCGAATAACTATCCTTTTGTTGTTTATTTTCGTTCTTCTTCTCTGTATGTTTTTCATCCACTATTTCATTTGCCTTTTGTTTGAGTTTTTGGCTGAATAATAGGTGTTTCGTCAAGTTCAGAATCTCTTCTTTCTCCTCGTTTTAGAATCATTCAAATCCAAGCTTTCTAGACCAAGTTATACTAAGTCGAATTTGAGAGCGTCCAGCTTCTGAAAATTGCTTTACATTTTTTTATTTCTATATTTATTTGTGTGAACCTCAAATTATCTTTAAAATAGAAGTAGAAGTCAACAAAAAAAGAAAAAAGAAATTCTTCAAAAAAGAGAAAGAAATTATTCAAAAAAAGGAGAAAACAATTGGAATGTGTGTTGCAATTTCTAGAGAAGTGGAGTCTAAGTTTGCTACTTTCCTAATTGCAATCAAATAAAGATAACATCTTTCCTATTGCTTGAACTTGAATTGCAAGTACTTTCCTATCTTGGATTGCTTGGAGTTTGCTTACTTTCCTCTTTTCTTCACTTTCTTGTCTTGCCTTTAATTTCCTATTTTATTTCGTGCCTCATTCATCTGTCTTTAGATTAAAGTTTGACTTTCCTTGAGGTAATCACTTCCTTAATTCATTTCTTATACTATTTGAGGTGATACAACCAGCCTTTCCAAGTATGGCAAGGAGGTTCAATGCCACAACATTACTCAACAACATAAGCTTTCTATTCTAGTGGACCAATTACAAGGTAGCAAGCTTCAAAGATCAAGCAAGCTTTGTAAGGATTTGTTCAAGGCTTAATCGCATCTCAAGTTCATGATGAGGCCACAACATCCATGGAGGAAGACCAAGGCATGTCAAAGCTTGTAATTTTGCTAAGGGAGGCGTGAACAGGCTAGTACTTAGCCAATTTTGAATACAAGCTTAATATCTCTTATAAAAGGGCTGGTTGTATTATTTGGGCTTGTAATTTCGTCGCTTTTATTTAGTTTAAGTTTTGAACTTGTTTTATGGGCTGTTTGTATTGAGCCCATTGTTTGCTTTTATTTAGTTTAAGATTTGAACTTGTGTTTATGGGCTGATTGTATTAAGCCCATTGTTTTGCTTTAGAAGTTTAGGTCATCTTATTTTCTACAATATAAATAGAATAAGATGAGGGCTATAAGACCACTTTGGCATCATTGATTAATAAAAGTTTCAGAATTTAGATTTCTTCAAGAGATGTGTGATTGCCTTCTTGGTTACTTCAAGAAATTAATTTGCAACAACAAGAAAGTACTTGCAACATCAATTAGTTTATGATTTCTTTGAGATTAGATCTCAATTCACGAAATTGGGTTTTGATCTAGCATGTTCTTGGGATAGAAAGTTGGGGGTAATGAACCAATAGAATTAGGGGGTTTCAAGAACTCAGATTTCTTGGGGTTTTCGTATCATCTTAGTATCAAAGCTTTAGCTTAATTACATTGAACTCATACGTATCTTTTTATGCTTTCTTGTTTGTTTCTTTGAAAATTTTGTTTCTTTTTTATTGTAACAAATCTAATCTTTCACGTTCTTTTGTGTCTTTTCAAATTCTTGTTTCTGAATTCAGGTTCTTTTTTTCTCTTATCGACAGTTTGGCTCAAGGAATGAAATAGATAAGGAATAGAATAGTTATTCTTAGGAATAGAAAAGATAAGGAATAGAATAGAATGGATATTACATAGTTTGGTTCAAGAAATGAAATAGATAAGGAATTTCTATGCCAGTGTTTGGTTTGAAAATATAAACTTGGAATGACAAAGGAATAACTAACAAAAAGACCAAATTATTATTATTATTATTATTATTATTATTATTATTATTATTATTATTATTATTATTGTTGTTGTTGTTGTTGTTGT
>JAOQML010000007.1:19626281-19641517 GCA_027568935.1 Erythroxylum urbanii | reverse complement strand
TTTCCTAGTCTGGAAACGACCCCGAAAAATTTCTAAAATTCTCTAAAAATCAGAAAACCCCAATAACCCTCTCCAATTCAAGTTTTCATTCACACAAAGCACATTTTCCAAAATTCACATTTATTCACAATTATACTGGGAAATGTCATGAATGCATGTATAATCATTTACATGTGCAAAAATTTACTATTCACTAATCATGTGCATATATGAATGCATGAACATAGCAAAACACTTTTAAACACTCCTAACATGTTCCAAATTACCATTTTACCCCCCATTGGTGAGGAAAGTTACACTTTATCCCTTGCATGATTAATTGCATAAGATTTGATCACGTTTTAGGGCAAGTGTCAACCTTGTTCCTCTATCTATTTATAAGAAACTTGAGGTGGGTAATCTTATATCTATTACTATTCTTTATAGTTGGTAAAGATATGCCCATCAAAATAGGTAAGTTTCTTATTCTTGTGGACTTTTGGTCATAAATATGGCTAAGAATAGGAGTGTGTCTTTGATATTAGGTTGACCTTTCTTGGCCACTTCCAAGGCCCTAACTGATCTTTATGAAGAGAACCAAACTTAAGGGTCGAGGATGAGAAATTGGAATTCAAAAAATTTAAACCTAAGCATCCTATTGATGGTAAATGTAATATGTGCCTATATTTGGATGTAATTAATGAGGATATATCTTGTGTTATGTAAGAGATGAAAGTAGTGGTATAATAATGACTCAGTCTGTGTTATTTTGAATATTTTTTCGAATGTCACATGGTCTCTCCCTAGGTTGTATTTTATGCTATGTCTCTTTTGACACTTGTTTCTAATGGACACAAGTTAGCACGGATGCCTGTTTCAGGTTTTGTTCAACTAAGAATTATTTTTTAAATGTTTTTGTATGCAATTCTCTTTAATTATTGATAAAACTCATCCCAAATCAATATTTTTAACAATTACCTAAAATATAATATAAATCAATTAAATCATGGTAATTTATATGGGAAATATAACAAAATAGCTAGTGATGTATAAATACATTTTATGCTCATTAGCTCCACAATGGGTGCCAGATGGTGTATATTATAATTTTTGAGTGCTTGAATTCTTTAGACTTACACATTGACTCAAATATCTTGAGTTAGGCATATTTTAGTAGATTGAAAATGCTATATAAGTATTTCTTTCGAGGATCTTCTCAATTGACTTATAGAACTAAATGTTAAAGTGCCTTTAATTTTAACATTTAACTTTTGACAATCAAATAAGTAAAACCAGATAAAGGAAAAGTAATAGTGAGAGAAGGCTTGTAGGCAAAGAGTGATATCATTATTCATAATAATGATTATTTTTAGGGTTAATTACTAAAAAAGAGCTTAAACTTTCGTCAGTTTTTTACTTATAGCTCGGACTTTAAAAAGTAGCAATAAAATGCTCAAAGTTTCAATTTGTTTCAATTCTAGCCCGACGTTGGTCTCATAGTTATCTTTTGCTGACATGACACTGCCACATGTCAATAACCCTCATTAATCAGACACGTTAGCAAAATTAGCAGGTCTGAATTTAACCAATGAACGACAAAACGATGTCGTTTCATTTTTGAGAGAATATTTATCTTAAACCTAAATCCCTAATTTCCTTTTACTCACTCTCACTTTCACACCCTCATTTGCAATCTGTACCCTATTTCTACAACCACTAGTACTAGCAGCTGCAAGAACACAATCCCTATCACTTTCATCGTCTACTCTATTTATGTATGCACAAAGTTTTTATAGCTCAATAGTAATCACCTTCACTTTTTCACCTTCAGACAAAACATAGAAAGATTATTGATGATTATGCCCCCTATTGAACAGTTTGCCTTCAAGTGGCTGTAGATGGCGAAACGCTGAGGAAACTCCCCAGATGCAACCATTGCTTCCATGTCGGGTGCATTGATCAGTGGTTCCAAACTCATTCCACTTGTCCTCTATGCAGAAACCAGGGTTTTGTTCTTTGTCAATGACATATAAATGGACAAGGTAGGGGGTTCTGCTTCTATTCTCTTGTACTTGTATAGGTTGTACTTAGGAAATTGGGTATTGTTAATTTTGGAGTTTCCTTGTCTACCAGAGAAAACTCAAGGTCCTTTTTATAGTGCTTGATTATGATTTCCAATAGCCCCGACAGGTAAAAGGAAAAGATTGCAGAAGCTCAGTTTTGGTACTTAATTAATTTCCATTTCATGTAGTAGTTGGCTTAATTATTATCTAATTATTTTTACCATGTACGAGCTTAGCTTTTTTTTTTCTTCTTAAAGTCTTGCTTTTTTCTCAAAGTGGGAAGAACCACAAAAATATTTGTTTAAGCAAATGGAACCAGGATTGCAAACGAGGGTGTGAGAGTGAGACTGAGAAAAAATTAGGGATTTAGGTTTAAGAGAATGATATCCTGTGTAATTCTCTAAAAAATGAATCGATGTGGTTTTAGTTCTAAAATGAAACGACATTGTTTCAATAATTAAACTCTAGACCTGTTAATTTCGTTGACGTGTCTAATTAGTGAGGGTCATTAACACGTGACAGCGCCACATCAGCAAAGATGACGGTAAGATTAACGTCGAGTTATAATTGAAACAAATTGAAACATTGAATATTTTATTGCTACTTTTTAAAGTTCGGACTATAATTGAAAAATTGACAAAAGTTTAGGCTTTTTCTAATAATTAACTCTTATTTTTATAATATCCTATAATTTCATAAAATTAACACTTGTGTTTATTACATGCTATGTTGAAAGATTCTTAGTCTATCAAGGTACTGAATAGGCTTAGCTCAAAGGGATTGAAGTCTAGTCTATCTTTGTTTGATATTGAAAAAGGTAACACAAACGTTTAAAGATTGCTTCAATATTATAATTTTGAGAAGGGAAAAACTCTTTCGCATCAATTCTTAGCGGATAATAAGGTAAATTAAGCAATTTATAATTTCCTTATAATGATCAATTCAGCATAAATTATGGTTATTACCAAGAGTTAAAGTTTTCTTTAATAATTAATCCTAAAATCTTCTCATATGTTAGAATAGTTATATTTCCAATCCTTTTATTTTAGTTTTTAATTATTATATTATTATTTCAGTTATTGAATTTTATTAATTAATCAATGTTAAGAATTTTATTGATATTCCATATGACTTTTAATTTGAACTCCCACATCATTTTTAATATATGTCCAATTTAAATTTTATTGCATACTGTTTGAAACAAAAAAACTTTTATTAATTATTCAGTTCTAAAATGTTTTGAAATATTTGACTGCAATTATTACATTATAAGATTTTGTATTTAACATAATATTTTTCAAAATTTTATTACCATAAGTCAAATATATCCGAACCGTTTTAGAAATGAATAACTTACAAAGTTTCATTTATTAAAATTCGTTATATTTAAAATTTGTGTAAAAAATTTGTAACACTTGAATAAGATACTACGGGGGTTAAAACTTTCCGAGTTTAACGGCTTGGTAGGCGGACAATGGAGACCCAACAATAAACAAAAGGCGCAGGAGATGAAAAAATCCTCAGAAAAATATTACGACCATCCATGTGGCAGAGCAAGAGTTATAAATGGTTATGTGTACACCGATAAAGATGAGACCTTTGTCTGCCACGCAGTTCCAAAATGGCTTCGCTCAAATTACCGTCATCTGGTCACAAGCTTTCCTATCCTCTTTCTTCAACAATTCGTCGTTCCAAATTAACTCCTCATTACCAACCATGGCAAGGACTGGCTCAAGGAGTACCCACAAGGCCAAAGAGACATGTCATCCAAGCTTCCCTCCAACACCAACTTTTATCTTCTTCTACTCTTCTTGAGCACCATGACCAGGTGTTTTCCTTGGCAGAGAGTGTAGGTTACTCTTTGGCTAGCTACTACACTTCTCTGGGTCTCTTTGTCATCTCTGTTCCGGGTCTTTGGTCTCTTATCAAGCGCTCTGTTAAATCGAAGGTACAGTAATAATTATTCATCTTATTTATTACTTGACAGTTATTACCAAGCTAATTTCTTCTTGGTCACTTCCTTTTGATTTTCAGATTGTCCAAAAGACGTTTGTTAGTGAAGATGAAAATTACAAAATACCTAAGCAAGTTGCAGGCGAAATCTTATCCTTTTTCACTCGTAACAATTTTGTGGTTGCTGATAGAGGAGAGACCATTACGTAAGCCATTTATCACTCTGAAGTTCCCAGTTTTATGGGTTCTTGGTAATATCCTGAGTAGTTTAACAATGTATATTTCCTCTTGTCAATGGGGTGTGTAGATTTGAAGGCATGATGGTTCCAAACAGAGGGCAAGCAGCATTGCTTACTTTCTGCACCTGCATCAGTTTGGGGAGTGTTGCTCTTGTGCTTACTATAACTTACCCAGACTTTGGCAACAACTGGTTCTGGATCACTATTCTTAGTCCACTGGCGTAAGTGATGACTATTATGTGTCATTTAAGTTCTGTCTAATCTTCATCTGCATCCCTTAAAGGTAATCACTTGCAAGTAACTAATTCTTCTGAAATTGTGTGGTTGTAGAGGCGCATATTACTGGAAGAGGGCATCCAGAAAGGAACAGATCAAGGTAAAAGTGATGGTTGGAGATGATGGGAACTTATCAGAGATTATAGTTCAAGGGGATGATCAGCAAGTAGACCTAATGAGAAAGGAACTTAACCTCAGAGAGAAAGGAATGCTGTATGTTAAGGGCATATTTGAGAGATGACTGAGCTCGAGCCAACTTATTTTACAAATGACTAAAGCTGTTCATCAACACAAGCATTTAAAGCAATTTCCAATTTCGTAGCGTGTGAAGAAATTTGGCAGGATTTAAATTGGAAGTCGAGTTTGTGTACTCTCATCTGAGTTCGATATGATTGTCTGACAAAAGAAAGCAGCCTCCTACGAATTGTTGCACAACAACGGCTAAACATGAAAGCTGCAAATGCAAGAGTCACAACACAACACATCTGATAGTACAATTAAATTAAAAATATCAACATTCAACTTCGAGAAGTAGAAGCATCCATCCATACAAAGCAACTTATTGAAAATTAATAAGCAGTTACAGAATCCAGATTACAGGACCCTGCCCAAACATAGCCCAAAGAACTGTGGGGCAAAAGCAAGGCGTGAAACAAATCTTCGACATCATCAAATGTAACAGAAACAAAATTACACCGATCATATTGAAAAGTCTCAACCGATTAGTAGCTTATTCTCATCCAAAAAGGTATAAGTGGGCACCTCTAAATTGTATGGAGCTGGCCCCTTACGAATCCTACCAGAGATATCATAATGTGAGCCATGGCATGGGCAAAACCATCCACCAAAATCACCAGCATTTGGCAAAGGAATGCAACCTAAGTGTGTACAGACCCCAATAACGATAAGCCATTCAGGGTTTTTAACCCTGTCAGCATCTAGCTGTGGATCTCGAAGAGATCCTAAATCAACAGTGTTAGCCAGTTGGATATCCTCTTCTGTTCGGCGCCTGATGAAAACTGGCTTTCCTCGCCACTTAACAGTCACGGTGGTGCCTGGCTCAATGCTGGAGAGATCAACCTCAAGAGAGGCCAGTGCAAGGACATCCTTACTTGCAGACATGCTTAGTACAAACTTAAGGATAAGCAAACGGATCAATGAAGCATAAACAAACCTGCCACCAGTGAGGACAAAATAGGCAAATGCCCTCTTGCTGGGGTCACCAGGGGGGTAACGCTCATGATTGCACTCATCATACGTTATTTTATTACTGGGGTTCTTAACAGCTACCTCAGTTGCTGGAACATCTGGAACTATGATATCTTCATTTCTCGGGCTAAGTGACTCAGAAGAAAATCCTGAAATTAAGAATAGTAATCTCCTTACTATAATCTCTAGGAATGCACGTAGCTGGTGCAGCCATATCAGCAGAAAATTTGCCATTGGCATAAAGGAACAGATTCGTATCATATCCATACAGAGCTTCAGTAGAAAGATAGAGTCAACACTGTTCATATAATTGTGCACTTCAAAATCCATCCATATGTCTCCGTTCTTGAGAGGTCAGTCAAAGACTCTGAATCCTTGGAAATTAATTTTAATCTTCTATATAATATAGCTACCAACATTGATCTAACAAAATGCTTTTCATCTTCATTTCTCCTCCACAACTTAATTGTCCATACTCTGTTTTCTACATTCTTCAACGGCGAATTCGAATAAGACAAAACTTTTCTATGCAATTTAAGGTTATTATTCTCTGTTACCACCTCAACAAGTTACAGCAGTAAAATGTTTTCTCGGGCTTTCAGATTGCATAAAAACTAGAAAATAAGAAAATGACCCATTTTAAAACTTCTATACAGATCTCTGGAAATTAGTAAAGTAGATGTATTATCAGAGATAACTACTTTTGGTAAAGGGCAGGATACATGGGTATTATGGTGCAAATGATATTTTTCCTACTACTTTTTTCCATCTGACTTGAACAAAAGGGTATCCTAAATTTACTTTGTGTCAAAGTAAAGTGCCACTAAAAAATTATTAAACAGCTTAGCTTTGATTTGAATAATCAAAACCCAAAAGATTTTTAAAAAAGAAACACAAAATAAGAATAAACACTTACAGACTATAGGAGACATGGACCTCAGTCAAGTTAGTAAAGAAGGGGAAAAGCAAGGTTCTAGTTATGTCTATGCATAATAATGACACAGTTTGGGAACAAAACAATTTAGAAATGTATATATCAAGGAAACGAGTTCAAAGAAAGAAGGGACGTTACAGTTATTGATTTTGATCAAAACGTATCTACTAAAACCACAGATTAAACATTGCAGCTAGTAGCTCAGTGGTAGAGAGATTAAAAGTTTTCTCATCCACTAAGGTTTAAATATTTCTAGACCTTTTATGCTTTCTTAAGCACCCAAAGAAAACTTAAGTTTCATCTCAAGGAAAAGAGATTAGAAATTAAGAAAAGATTGATAACCTAATGCGATAAAACTAGTTTCACTATTTTATGACATAAAATGATATGATAAGAAGACAAGAAAACAATAGAGGCCAGAAAAATAAAGAAAAAAGGATTGAGATGAATCACTTTACAGTCACATTTACTAAGGTTGCGGAGGAATCCAGAAAACAACCAACTTACTACCCTCTCAATGCTTCAAGAAAACAAAGATTTCAATTGTTTTCCACCTTCACTCTTCTAGAAATTGCAAGGATCAATCATGGATTGAAAACAACTACGAATGACTAATTTTAACTATTAAGTTTTTATTTGGCCTTTCAATATAGATCCTGTACACCTACCTAAGTGTGTATATATACATATATAAGGATCATTGTATTCAGTTAAATCCTTTTAGTAATTGATTGGGCTGAATTTAATGGCAACTCAATTGAGAGCAGCAACTCCAAAGGAAATGTTAATCATTGGTTCTGCACCTGATTTTAACAGAGAATTTCCCAGCATTCCTCAAAAGGAACACAAGAAAACACCTTGTCTGATCTCCATGATTACATGAATTACATTTCATTAACCTCTTCATCCATCTTTGAACTGATCATATTACCTAGATTTGAGTTTGACAAACACAAGTATCAAACAAAAAGAGACAACTGATAAGCCACTTTTCATTCAATTCTCCCAGCTATTTTCCATGAATATGCTGACTTATAAATCAACTACAAAGTTAATATTAGCAGATAAGCAATCAACTATATAATCCTAATTCTGATTACGAGTTGCTTACCTTAAAGGGTAGTGCAAGATCTCGGATATAGCTTTTCATTTGGATATAGACTCGTCTACATAACTTGCTACTAGAAACACCTTAAACATATCTTCAGAGGCATTACAATCTTATAAATAACATCCCATCACTTTCAATAGATAGGAAGAGGGTATATCTTTTCCTTTGGATCAAGATGTGATGTTAGATGCACTGTGCAAATAACTGAAGATTATATAAGTAGGCTTGTATTACCCATAAAACACATAAGTTGAGAGATGAAAATAAAGCGTTACTGCTTTGGTTTTGGTTTTCACATCAGTTTATGTCTTGGGAGACATAAAAGTTCGGCCAAAATCTTACTAGGAATAATGAAGCTCTACCGACAAAAAATTATTAATACCTAGGACTGTCGAGGTGTCTATTTTGTAGGTCAGTCTACAACCTCTTATGAGCCTTATCTAGCGGCCTGGTCTTAGATTTCATAATAGTCAATATGAGAGTCGGTAGACATTCAATTCCAAAGTTTTGCCTGTGGTGCCAGCAACCCTTTATATCCTTCCCCTTTACATGTCTCCCTCAAAGGCACACCAAGTTTGCTCTTCTGCTACACCACACTCTAACGTGACAATTAAAGAATCTGACAACCACCAAATCCCTGTTTTGCTCTCTTTAGCTCTTGATGCACCATAACAAAACTCAACTTTATTAAATAAAAAAAAATGGAATAGATGATAAAGCTATTTAAACGCCAAAACTGCCATGCGTAAACATATATTTATTTCTTGTCATCCGATTCCAAGAATCAACCAAAGAGAAAAATTGGAAGTGCTCAACATAAATCATATGCAAAATCAGGAACTCCACAATCATCAGTTAAACATATATTTCTTCTTTTCATCCAATTCCAAGAACCAAATAAACAGAAAAAAAAAAAAGAAGGAAGTGCTACGCAACATAAATCTTATGCAAAATCACGGACTCCACAATCATCTAGTAATGAAAAATAAAATATTTTAGTGATCGCACAGCCAAAAATCAGAACCATCCCAAAGTGCCAACTATCAAATTGATAAGTTCTGAATCAAAACAGACAGTCAAGAGCTCCTTAGAGGAGAAACCATTAACAAAGCTCCCAAACAACAAAATCAACCAAATATTAGAGAACCCCAATTGGAACGAAAACCGAAAGCAAAATCGCAAAAAAATGATCCCAAGAGAATAAAAGCCCTAGATTTTTTCTCACTGCACACCTTATTTAATCATCCAAAACTGAGGTCGATCAAGGCAGCAACCTTACAAAAAAAATTAATCGAAAATAAAATCAAATTCAAGAAAGCATCAGATTTGCAAGACCCTAACCTCTGTGAGGAAGGTGGAATTGAGGCCAGAAAGCAAGAGAAATGTTGAGAGGCCCCGATTTAGAATCAGCCGAGGAGGAAAAACCAGAACCGTCAAAGAGATTACGAGAGAGAGTTGTCGAGGTGGCGGCGGCTTGGGACAGCCTCCATGATTGTTGGATTGAAGATAGCTTCCTCGCTGCAGCTCTCAACATCTTTCCTTCTTCTTCTCTCTATTCTTTTGCTCCTATTTCTCACTCTAAATTTGTATTCCCAATAAAAATCAGAAAATATTATTAATGAAATAATAATAATAATAATCTAATGTTGTTAAAAATAATTAATATTTTGGGCCCTTGGTCCAGTAGGAGAAATATGTCAATTACTTTCGAGTTATCGCAAGAGGAAACAATGGAAGCATCGAAAGAAGCAGAAGATGGAGAGAGAAACGCAGAGTTCGACGCGTCGGAGATCGATTACATCAGCTACGACGGCGAACATCACCTGCCGCTGATCATGAGTCTCGTCGACCAGGAGCTAAGCGAGCCCTACTCTATCTTCACTTATCGGTACTTTGTCTACTTGTGGCCCCAACTCTGTTTCCTGGTATTAGTTGGTGCCCTAACTCTTTACGTCGTGTTTTCTCTATTTTTCTCCTTTCCTTAATATGGGTTCTAATGGATGCTTGTTAACTTGTTTCGAAGGCTTTTCATGGAGATAAATGTGTTGGAACTGTTGTATGCAAGATGGGGGAGCATCGGAATACTACGTTTAGAGGCTACATCGCAATGTTGGTTGTTATTAAACCTTATCGAGGAAAAGGCATTGGTAATTTATCATTTTTATTTCTTTTTCTGATATGGGTTTGGCTATTTTTTGTGATTGCATACCTTGATAGTGTTTATAATTCGGTCAATTGGATCTTTGCTTGTTGGATTTGTGCTGTTTCTTATCTGTATATTAGTTAGTTTCTGTTCATCATTTGTTCAATTTCAGTTTGATTTTCTTCTGGTGATATTGCAGCTACTGAACTTGTTACGAGGTCTATTAACGCGATGATGGAGTCTGGATGTGAAGAGGTATCTCTCTTTATACTTTTCCCTTTGTAGCTCTTAATATCTCTTAATTCTTAGGTGATGTGCCCTGCCGCAACCCTTTAACGGTGACAGTAATAATATCCTGGAAAGTTTGGATGATTTTAAATTACAATATCTTGGTTCGGGGAGACCTTAAGGTCAATTACATGACATCTGTTCTGAATGCATTAGAAGTTTTCTGTTGGGTACAAATTGAAATTCAAGTTTATAGCAAGGTAGGCATCTCTTTTTGCATGTTGATGCTCAACAAATGTTTATATCTAAGTTAAGAGTTAACTATTAAGGGATTGAATGAAGTCAAATATCATTACAATTTACAATAGTTGCTTGGTCAAGAACCCTACTGTATATACTTTGGTTGGCTGCTTGTATGTGGGTGCATGTACACATGGTCAAGACCAATTTTCTCATGTCACATTCTGACTCCATATCTTGTGTCTCTCTGCAGCACATGTGTGTATGTGTGTGTGCGTATCGTGTGTGTGACATCTAAATACGAGAAAATTCAGAACTTGGAAAGCTAGGAAGTCTAACAGTTGCGAAAATGATGTATCATGTATGTGACATTTATATACGAGAAAATTCAGAACTTGGAAATCTAGGAAGTCTAACAGTTGCAAAAATGATTTCGTGTTTCCTAGCTCCCAAACACATTTTCCCATATGGTATTATTTTGTTGGTGAATGGTTCTTTGTGGTTCAAATAAGGATTTGGACTTTAAGATATGTAATTTGAATTCCAAGGTCCGTGGATGTAGAATTTTATTTATGTATGGTTTTGGATGGAATATTCTATTGTTGGGGACTTCCAAAGTATTTCCCCTAATCTGCTGTGCTGTAATCATTGTGCGACGATTCATTTAAGTAATTTGTCTTTTGAAAGAAGAAAGTTGAAACGAATACATTTGACCTCTTGTTACATTTTTCTCAAGGTTACATTGGAAGCAGAAGTGACAAATAAAGGAGCACTTGCACTATATGGCCGTCTTGGGTTTATCAGGGCAAAACGACTCTTTCGCTACTATTTAAATGGGGTTGATGCTTTTCGTCTAAAGCTTATGTTTCCTCAGCCAGATTTACACTCTTTTTTGCCTATGATGACTAACATGGATGACAACCAGCATCATAGAGATCATGTTTCAGGACATACTGAGCATATTGCTGCAGAAGAGAATTTGAAACTAAACAGTGTTTTGTGATCAATTATCGAAGGTTTTGCAGTACTTGCAGCTATGCGTTGTACCCTTGGTGTAGCGGTAGTTGTTATAGACTTTTTGTATTTCACATAAAAGATTTATTAGTGGTGTAGATGCTCTTGATATAGCTTCTTCTGGAAAAAGTAAATCTTGTGGACACATCATGTAAGAGATGGATTTCATGACTTTCTACAGGAATCCCAAATATTAAGGAATTAGATAGCGTTCTTTTCCACGGACGTGAGCATCTCTCCACACTTCATTTGTCATAGATTCTCCATTAATGGCCTTATTATTTAGGATTTGAGTGCTTGGTTTAGGGAATTATTGAATATCGAAGTTTGCAATGCGTCGATTATAATGTTTTTCTTGTTATAGTCTGTTTATTTTTGTTGTTAATTTTAGTTTTTTGTTTGTCGTTATAATTTAATTTTAATTGTTTTTTAGTTCTTTTTAATTTTTGCATTTCATTTCTCCGTTGTGTAAGTGAAGAATCATTCTGCTTTTATTTTTGGCGAATCTGTTCATATTCTCCTATTCTGTACTGGTGCTGTTCCCTTATTCTTATATTGCACTTCATGAATTTTGGATACTTTGAAGTCTTAGGCAATAGGGTTTTCAATTTTGCGATTTTATCCATTTTGTGGGTTCTGATTGAAGTCCTCCTCTAAACTCAGCTTAGTCAGATATGTATCTTCTTGTTTCTTGAGGATAAAAATGAGGCTGTGTTTTTAATATACATATACTTATTTTGGCAATATTCAGAAACTTTATTATTGAACCAATAATCAATATTTTGATAATAACAAAGTACACATTATTTGATGTTTTAAGAAAGCATATGAAATAAAATAAAGTATAATTTGTGGCACTGAAATCAACAAGAAGACCGAGATTAAGGAAGGTCAAAACGTAATACGTCACTTATAACTTTTCTTGCATCTTCTATTTGGTTATTTTAATGCTTTAGGAGTTAGTACGAAATGTTTTGAATTTAATAAATAAATCTTTTCATTTATTAAGAGAAATCAAAGTTTTGATTTTTAAAAAATCATCTTGATCTTTAAAATGCTTTTTCAAATATTTTTGGATCAAATTTTAGTTAAAAGGATTGTGGTTTGAACTTTAAAAGAACTTGAAACATTCTTTGAAAACTTACACGCTAATTGACCAATGTACAGATGTAGTTGACAAAAATGTTGTTTTTAGAGACATTAGTTAACTGATATCTAGGTGTGATTAACTAATGCTTCTACAACCTTGAAAAAATTGTGTATAACAAATAAGAAACAACCAATTGAAGGATAGAAAAGAATTAAAACAAACATTAAATAAATAAAATCCAGATAATGAATCACTCTAATGACTCTTCCTATGCTTGAATTTGTCATACATTTGATTAGCCCTAGTGTCTTGGATCGATAGGAATTTCAAAGTTATAAATGTATTCTTTGTCAAAACATATAACCTCTTTCCTTAAAGTTGATTCATTGAAATCATTTTTTTAATAAAAACCTTCGAGAATGTTCTATATATGAAATCTAAAATTCAATCTTTTATGTTTGCTACTTCTTCAACACAAGATCAATTCAACACAAGATAAACTCACGAATAATTCATAAGAAAAATTGAATTTTTCATCATGAGAGAAATATTTCCAAACAATATAGGCCCACGATCGTGACAAGCTGACAGAAGCTCTAGGAATAACCCACGATTCTGACAAAAAGCTCATATGTGAGCCACGATTGTGGCCTATAGGGTCATACACAGAGATTTACAAACTTCATGTTTTGAGAGACTTTTTGGACCCCAAAAAAACCCTAAGGTTACCAAAAACATAAAAGACTATTTAAATAACAATAAGTGAAGAGAAAAGGGGAGCTTTACATTCAGCCACTCTTGGAAACCCTAAAGAGAGAGAAAAGAAGCAGAGGAAGAAGGAGGAAGAAGGAGGAAGAAGGAGGAAGAAGAAATGGATCCTGACGCCGCTGCTCCCCGGATTACGTGGTATCCTGACGCTGCTGCCTTCCCAATTTGTCCAATCTAAGTTCCATTTTCTCTTCATTTCCTTTTTCACTTAAATGTATAAGTTGAGATGGATTGTATGGAAATAGATTTCAGATTGTTGATAATTTTCTAAAGAATTTTACTTTGACTTAATGTTGATTTAATTATTTTCGTGTTTATTGGTTTGGGTGTTGTGATTTATTCATGTATTTTATGTTTCGGTACCAAACCAAGATGGTGAACCGTATAAAAATGAATAGATCATATTAGTGAGAGTTAGGTGATCTAATTGACCACTTAATCAATCTAGTCGGTAATTTCATGGAGAGAGATCCCGTGCGAGACCTGATTATTTATTAGAGAGCTTTAGAACTAATTAGAATTGTGGGTAATTTGTGAATTGAGAGATTGCAAGTTTCATAATTTGATTAGGGTTTACAATTTAGGATTTAATGGTTATAACTTGGAAGAGAGTAATCAACCCTATGATCGTCTAGAACTGACACACTGTAAACACATAAATGGCTAGATTAGCCTTAATGATAGGTAAAATCTCCTCTCTCATAATTTGATTAACTCTCTTGACAAATTTTCATTGTGACCTGTGTGACTGCTCAGTTTAATTATGTTTTGATGAAAATTTTTCTTTACAATTCTTGAATCAATTTCTTGTATTTACTTTCCGTGTTTATTTGTGTAGTTTTTATTTCTTTTTATTCTTTTCTCTGAGCCTTAGACGACATAGGATTAGACGAGCTCCCTCCTGGTGGGATCAACCCTTCAATGCTACAAAGTATGACCCGTGCTCTTGCGGATTATATAAATTGTAAAACTTGCTCAACAAGTTTTTGGCACTGTTGTCGGGGAGACGTAGATTAGTTTAATTCTTGTAGTCTAAGGCTTTTTCACCATCTTTTGTGAAAAAAAAACAGAGAAGTTGGGCATAAAGTAGACAACACATCAACATGAATATCACCAGACAACAATGGGGAATCTGAAGAGTTGAACGCTAAAAAGAGATGGAAAGAACAATAGTGGAGAAAGTACATCATTGAGAGCTACGGACCCTTATGGACGTGATAGGTTTGATATTCATCGTATTTTAGGGTATAGTTTGATATGTGTTTAGCCGTTCATTCAATTTTTAGTTATGTGTTTAGGGTAGAATTGTGTTAGTTTGTGATTTAGTTTTAAGTGTTTTATAGGTTAGAAAAATCATTTGAGCTTAAATATGATATTTTTGAGGTACCTTGATGTGTTTGTTAGTGTTTCAGGGTCAATATCGAAAAACAGAGAAGTTTCAGAGACATTCAGGTCGAAACAACGACCCACGATCGTGAGTATTTGAGGTACCTTGATGTATTTATTAGTGTTTCAGGGTCAAAATCGAAGAACGGAGAAGTTTCAGATACATTCAGGTTGAAACAACGACCCACGATCGTGGCACAACAGGCCACGATCATGACAGAAGCCTAGGACATAGGTCATGATCATGGGCCTAATGATCATTGTAGCACCCCACTCCCGCAAGACCCGAACCCGACATCGTTGATGATATCCGAGTCCGTGCCCTACGAGGGTGGCATGCTAATGCACTCAATCATTCAATAATCGGTATAAATTTTTTTATAACATAACATGCGGAATATATATATACTCAAATTGGCCCACATCTATTCATCATCATTTTCAATTAGCGCAAATTTGCAATAATCATTCGGGCCCTTCCACAAGTACATAGCACTTAAGTCAGTTTGACTTTATAAAAGACAGGATCATTTGTACAAAAGTTCATAATACACAATTTTATACAGAAATAAGAAAACACTAATGCAGACGCGAACTGATCCC
>JAOQML010000007.1:19591874-19606044 GCA_027568935.1 Erythroxylum urbanii | reverse complement strand
TGAGATGCCTCGATTTACCACACTCTTGGACCCGTTTCTCTGGTCCGACCCGTTCTCTGGAAACGGGATGTTACAGATAAACTGTCATTTATAGATGGAACCTGTATTATGCCCACGGAAGATGCAATTTTATCAACAAAATGGAAAAGAGCCGACAACATGGTAAAATCATGGATCCTCAATGCCATGATTAAGGAACTAGGTGATACTTTTCTATCTTTCCCTACTGCTAGAGAACTTTGGGTAGAATTGCAAGAGAGGTTTGGTGAAGCTAATGGCCCATTGTTGAATCAAATTGAAAGGGAAATAAGTTCTCTTAAACAAGGTATTTTATCGGTATCTCCTATTACACTAAACTTAAGAAGTTATAGGATGATTTGTCCAGCTTGAGTCCTATTCCTATATGTACTTGTGATGCCTCAAGGGCCACTACTACTAAAGAAAATGCTAAGACTTGTACAGTTCTGAATGGGTCTTAACGATGATTTTGAGCATGTTGTTAATCAAATCATGTTAATGGAGCCATTACCTACTGTGAATAAAGCCTTCTCTATGTTACAAACAATTGAGAAACAAAAAGTAGTCAATTCTACTATGGACAACACTCCTAGCATGGCAATGCTAGCTAAACAGTCCAGTAACTTGAAGAAAAGTGGGAAAAATAATGGCAGCCCTAGCAAGGGATGATATCTCAAGACAGAAGATAAGTACTGTGAAAAATGCAAGAAGAACGGATATACCTTGGAAACTTGCTTCAAAATCCATATAGTCCTCGACTAGTACAAAGAGCTTGCTGCACAGAGGGAGAAAGGAAAGGCTGACATGGCTCAAATTGTTGACAGTCCTACAGAAACCACACAAGCACAGAGTGAAGAAAGACCATAAAATTGACATATATCTTCTAATCTCGCAAATTTCATTCAACAAGGGATAAGTAAAGCTATCAAAGATAAGACTGTTGGCGAGGTAAACTATTCGGGATATCAAAATTATGCAGGTAATTTTACAAACTCTGTAAACACAGCATTCAGTTGGAGTAATTCTTGGCTTATTGATTCTGGTGCATCTACACAGATGAAAGCAGATCTTAATCTTTGCACTAAGCATGTGGTTAATAATACATATGAGCCTGTGACTCTACCTAATGGAACTAAACAGGAGGTAGCTCATATTGGCCAAACACATATGGGGGACAGAACCTCTCTCGATGACATCTTGCCTATACCCAATTTCTTCACAAATTTACTATCTGTCAATAAACTCACTATCCAGAATAAAGTTGCTACTGTTTTCATCTCTAACAAGTTATTTTTGCAGGACCTTCAGACTAACGATGTTATGGTTATTGTCAAGGCAGTGAATGGATTGTATGAGCTAAACAAAGAGACCCTCCTAACCCCAAATAGCATGAAAGGTACTTCTTTGGAATTCTACAAAACTGAGAGTGTTATTTTAATGTTTCGGTAATTTTTGATTTATGGCATTCTAGGCTAGGGCATGTATCCAAAGAGAAATTACAACACATCAATGAGATAAATGTTTCTATCCCTATCAAACATGAGTGTCTGGTGTGTCTTTGGCTAAACAACATAGAAAACCCTTTCCCAAGCATGAAATACATACAAGTAGACCTTTCGAACTTATTCACATAGATCTATAGAGACCCTACAATGTTTCTACTATGGGTGGTTCACACTACTTTCTTACCATTGTAGATGATTTCAGTAGAGCCACTTGGATCTTTATACTAAAACACAAATATCAAACATAACAAACCATTGTGCAATTTCTTAAAAATATAGAGAGATAATTCGACACTAGAGTGTTAAAAATACATACTGACAATGTCAGGGAGTTCATTAATCAAGAATGTAACAAAACTTTTAATGAGATGGGAATTTAACACCAGAAAAGTAGCCCCTACACACCACAACAAAATGGAGTAGTGGAAATCAAACACAAGCATTTACTTCAGATCGCTAGAGCCTTACTTTTCAAAGCCAAACTACCTAGGGGATTTTTGGGAGAAGCATTATTGATAGCTACATACCTGATAAACCGAATCCCAGCTAAAGTCCTGTGGTGGATGAGTCCCTTTGAGAAACTACATTAGAGAAAACCAAACTATGAACATCTGAAAATCTTTGGTTGTTTGTGCTTTGCCTTAGACAAAACATCAAGTAGAAAAAAACTGGATCCTAGGTCGAAAAAGTGTATTTTTCTTGGATACATGCCAAATTACAAAGCCTATAGAGTGATGGATTTGGACACTAAGACAGTATTTGTGTCAAAAGATGTTGTTTTTTATGAGAGTAATTTTCCTTTTGTAGAACATGTTACTAGCCCTACACAGAACCTAGAACCTTTGTTCACCAGTAAACTAATAGATTCAGACACAGATTATCCTACTCAAACATTAACCACAACAACTACACAACCCATTGAGCACAGTGACAACTATTTAGAACAAATACCATGCAATCAACAAAGCCCCCAGTCACATAGCTATACCTCAGCTGAAGACTCATTAGATCAAACCACACTACCTCATGCTCCCACACAAAAAGAGTAACAGAACACATACAAGCCCCAAATACCTACAAGATTATGTCCTTCAAGCCTTAGCACATCGATCCATTCACTCTCTTGATGATAACAATGTAACATCACAAGTTTTTTGTCCTACAGGAACAAATGAAGAAAATTTAAGAGTGTTAGACATCGAACACAGTAATATCTACAGAAATTTCATAGGTAATGTTCCTAGAATTTTTGAACTTTTATCTTATGATACTGCTAATAAGGATGAGAGATGGGTAGAGTCTATGAATGTGCAATTATCTGCCTTAGAAAAGAATGGAACTTGGAAACTCACTGAGCTACCTAAGGGGAAGAGAGTCATAGCCTCAAAATGGGTGTATAAAGTGAAGTACAATCTAGATAGCATAGTATATAAATTCAAATCCAGGCTTGTGGCCAAAGGATTTAGCCAAAGGGAAGGGAATGACTACTCAGAAGTATTCTCTCCAGTGCTAAGGTTGTAACTATCAGGATGTTTTTGGCCATTGCTGCCTCTAAACAATGGCCAATCCACCAGTGTGACATCAATGATGCCTTTCTGCAAGGATACTTAGAAGAAGAACTCTATATGTTACCCCCTCAAGGTTACACTAAGGCTAAGAAAGGGGAAGTATGTAAACTAATCAGATCTATCTATGGCCTAAAACAGGCTGGTAGACAGTGGAATAAAGAGCTATCCACAAAATTATACTCAATAGGGTTCACAAAGTCAGAAGCCGATCACTGCCTATACACTAAGGGAACAGGGAATGATTTCATAGCACTAATCATCTATGTGGATGATATTTTGATAACAGGAGCTAATGAAGAACATATGGAAGCAGTCAAGAAAGCATTGAATATAGAATTTACTATCAAGGACATGGGATACGCAAAATTTTTCTTGGGGATCGAAATAGCAAGAGCAGAAGATAGAATGATACTTACTCAAGGAAAATATGTGAGAGATATCCTCCAGGAGACCAACCTATTGGACTGCTCACCCTATGCAACACCTATAGTCCCTGGAACCAAGTTAACAATTGAAGAAGGTGAGCTACTGGACAAACCAGAAACATACAAAAGATTAGTGGGAAAATTGCAATATTTAGGGTTCACTAGGCCTGACATCACATATGTGAAACAACAACTTAGCCAATTTATGAGCAACCCTAGACTACCACACTGGTAAGCTGCTAAACGAGTATTGAAGTATCTTAAAGGAACCCAGAACCTAGGGATTTTCTACGTAACAGAGGAAAGCCCTCACCTTACAGCCTACTCTGACTCAGATTGGGGAAGCTACATCTTCTCCAGACGCTCCCTAACAGGCTTCTGCGTATTCCTTGGGAAGTCGCCAATCTCTTAGAAAACGAATAAACAAACAACGGTGAGTCAGTCGTTAGCTGAATCAGAGTACAGAAGCCTAGCTTCAACTACTTGTGAACTAAAATAGATAACGCAATTGCGTCAAACGTTTCAACTCAAGGTACAAAAACCCATACCTTTATTTTGCGACAACCAAGGCGCCATCTACATCTCGAAGAATCCAGTCTTCCACGGGAGGACGAAGCATCTTGAAATCGATCTGCATCTAGTTCAGGACTACATAAACCTAGGGTTCCTTCAGCTGATGCACGTGAACACGAGGGATCAACTAGTCAACTTGTTTACAGAGGCCTTGAGTGCACGCGTGTTTTTGGGTCTTGATTGCAAGATCGAAGTTGTTGGTCTCGACTAAGCCTCCGACTTGAAGTGGGGTTGATAAAACCCCCAAAAACATGTTAATGGCTTGGGTACGTTGGATAAGGAGTATTGAGGAAAGTGGGCCACATCACAGGCCTCATATTGCCATCTTACATAACGACAATTACGACAACCTTTGTCGTTTTACTTCATTTCCTTAGCACATGCAATATTATAAATAGTGCTAGATAAGTCTTTCAATTTTTGTACAGCCAGCTGTTACAGATATGTTAGTTAATATTTCCCTTGATTCTAGGAGAAGCAACTAATAGGAAGAAGGTAGAAGACATATAAATGTGGTCCTGGAAAACATTACATTGTAAGGAATAAGAAAATGTTGTTTTTTTGCTTCTTTTATCTTCCGTACAACTTCTTTCAAGATGAGTGAAGGCATGCCCTATATGTTTATGAACTTGATGTCACATGTCGTGTATGAAAAATAGGTCCCGATGGTCCACCACACATACACTATCATACTAAACATATAAACAGTGAACAAGTAGCTTCTGCACATGCCTCTTTAAAGGAAAGCAAAAGCCAAAAGCTTTTGATCTCACGGTCACGGGTGAGTAACACTGCATCGACGCTACATCAGTCCAAAAATTAGCAGCATGGACCCCTGAGTAGTCCCAATCAACTTAAATCCTATTAGGATGCACAACCCGGGTGTCCTTCTTGGTATAGAGCCCAGTATAAACATTGAAACGATTGTATCTAAACTGGTGACACACGCCTCCTAACCAGAATTGGATAACAAAATCATCATCCCAAGAAGTCTGTTTCTCATCTACCGAGACTAAGCATATAGATGATTGGTTGAATAAAAAATAACACTGATCATTTCTTCACTTCCTCTCTTGTGTTTTATCTAGTGTAAAATTCCATTTTCTTTGGCTTTACTGTAACAAGGCAAGGGTAAACTCCTCCCAGGAAGACAAATTAGTACTTCTCTGCCCCTTGAACTCAGGTTCTACTGTCTAATCCGCGAAGAGATTGCTTTTCTTATCTACGTCGTGTCCAGTCCACGCGACAAATGTGGTCACAATTGATTTGTCGAAACGTATAAATGTTTGTGGACTGTAATGCATTTATTGCCTCTATTATTATTTAGCACATGTGCAATATTGATGGGTCGCAAGTGTTTACTTCTAAACAGGTTATGAGTTACGACAGCTCAGCACTCTTTCAGGGGCGATCGCCATTTGCAGCCACAGGTCTTTTCCCATTTCCTATACTAGATCCGGTGGACAAAATTCGTTCTCGAGCAGGACCCCATTGTGTTCATTCAGCAGCCTGTATGAGTGGGATTAAATCCGCTCTGCTCATTATTCTGCGATGATCCTATTTATACAAATACGTGAGATTTAAAGAAATATGTGGATAGGATTGCTTGAATTATAATTGGCACAAGATTACAGGCACATAAGATACTAAAGTTATTTGACATGACAAATAACAGAACGGTTATTTTTTAATCACATCATACCTTCAAAATTTCAATCTATTTTAAATTACTCCTCATATTAATTTCTTTCTACTTCTAAGTGAAATGGTTTTAAAATGCTTTTAAACTTCAATCCTTAATTTTTATATTTAGAGAGTGACCTGCTTTCTTTTACATAAATTAATTGTTCACTTTATTAAGATTAAATATTATTTTATGAATTAAGAATTTACTTTATAAGAAATCTAAAATTTACATTAATAATACCTTGAGTTTGAGTTTTATTGTTAATACATTATATCTAAATCTAATAACGTTAACTTAGGAAAGTATTATAATTTTTTTTTTGTATAAACGTGAAAGACAATGTTAAACATGTGTGAAAGTATAGGAGTTTTTCTTTATATATATATATATATCGGTTATATCCATCTTTCAACCATTCATATACTCTTAAAATCTACCTTTCAAGAAGGAATTTATTCACCAATAAGAATGGCTATACTCGATGAACGGATGACAAATTTAAATAATCAAATTATTGAATGGTAATTTAGCTTATGAAAAAATAAAATTTAATACTCGGTTAAAATTAGGATTACCTTTAAAATCAAAAGATTTAGAAGAAACATTAACAATTGCTTATAAGTTTTATAATCAAAATTTAATGACACTAGGACAATATCATTTTTCTATTACTTATCACATTAGTTATGCTCTTATAAACTCACATCATAGTATAGAATTTAAAAATACAGACAAAATATACATAGATCAACTTTTTAATGATGTGGCAAAAGTAGGAACTAATTTTCGAACAAAAATTAGAACTCTACCCCCTATAGAATACTCTATTACCTCCAGATATTCTTTTTCGGAAATTCTTCCTGCACCAAATTTAGCATCAACATTAGTAAGATCTCAATCTTCAAGAATTGAAAGACCTATTCGAATAATTAAAAATGAAGATTCAAAGATATCTATTACAGATCCAACAATTTTCCACTCCTCTTTAGACACCTCAAGGAAAATAGATGCACTACAGTTTCAACTCTCTGAATTAACTACCTATTTAAAACAAACATTATGAGTATTAGTCAAGAATTACATAAAAGAACATTATAAACAAATAGAATATCATCTATATGAAGTAATTCAAAAACAAACAACATTAGTTGAACTATTTTCTGAAATAATAACAGAAACAAAAGAACAAAAACAAATCTTCAGAGAACAAAATCAAAGAATTAATGCAGCTGGAAGGAAGCCCTTTGCAAACAGATGCAAGGACATAAATAGCACCTGTGTAATTATTGTCCGTCCACCTCACAAAGAAAAAGTCTTGAAACCGAGTCAATTGACGCCATAATTGAAGAATAACAACAACGCAACAAGAATCTTTTAGAAAGATGTAGGCCCCAGTGGCTAAAAAGCAGTGACAGATGCTTCTGCTTTTCTTGTATATTATGCTTTCACTGTACATTACTTTTTCTTTTTACTATTTACTTTGTAAAAGTTGTCGGCCACCTGAATTTTATCTATTAAATAATATGACCATTCAAACTGAAATAGATACACTTTTAGACCAAGTTTGTAGTGAAAATCCTTTAGATCCGATAAAAAACATATGAATATGATGAAGAAATATTTGTAGAAGAAGAACCAGAAAATAGTAAAAATAGAGAAAATCCCAAAAGAGAACATGTAAGTGGAGATAAAAGAAAAAAGGATAAACAAGATCAAGATTCTTATACTTGGCAATGGACATCAGATGACTTTTTAAATAGACAAGGTTATTATAGAAAAGGACCAAAAATTAAAAAATATCCTATGGAATATACTCCAAAACATATAGCAACAGGATCATAAACAACATTTAATATTGATTGTGTTACAAATCCAGAAGAATTAATTTTGGATTGGGTAAATAAAATGCAACTATTATTATAAATTGAAAAACCTTTTGGAGATGTTATAAATAAAAATTCACTTTGGAATTTCATCACCTATAAAACTATAGGTGTAGTACAACGATTTTTATTAGATAATGAAGAACATTTAAAAAATACTCCTCATTATAAAGAAGCACTAAATGATAGTGCTGCTTTTTATGCAATAGCAATAGAAATTTTTAAATAATTTATAGGAAAAGATCTAATAGATCATTGACAAACAGTAGCAAATAATGAAAGAATAACAGCCCTTAAACATCTTAATAATATGAAAAATATATGACCTTTGTTATTTAGGACATTATATTGGCTAATTTAAAAAATATTATTATAATCTAGCAAGATCTGAACAAGAACTTTATACACATATTTTCATCTAAAAATTACCTTATCCCTTTAGTCAGAAGGTCGGAGAAAGGTTTCAACTATTAATTAGTGAAAATAAAATAGCAAATAATTTAGGAGGAGCTATTTATACAGCACAACAATATATAGTCGACCAATGTTTAGTAAGTCAGTTAAGAAAAACTTTAAAACATTATAAACTTCAATTCTGTTGTTCTAAAAATGCAGATATTCCTCAAGAATAAGGATATCCAACTCCTATCAAAAGACAAAGAAAATATAAAACTTTCCGAAAATATAAATGGAAAAGATACCCTAAACGATATTATAAGCAAGACCTTTTAAACCATACAAACGACAATTTAGAAAAAGAAAATATAGAGAATTTAAACCTAAAAGAACAGATTGTCCACAAAGAAAAAAGAATTGCAAATGTTGGATATGTAAAGAAGAAGGACATTATGCAAATGAATGCCCGAACAAGAAAAATGCTAAATTTAAAGAAAAGGTTAATATTTTGAATTCTGCTTTAGAAAATGAACTAGAACCGATAGAATCGGAATATAATACAGATTCAACAATTTCTTCAATTTATCAATATGAATCATATACAAAAAGTTTAGAATCCTCAAGCAAATCTCAACACCACCTTTAGTCAAGTGACGATACAAAATAAAACAATAAATGCTTATATTGATACAGGAGCAACCATCTGTATAGCTTCTCGAAAATTATTAAATAATTGGAAAAAACTAGATAAACCATTACAAATACAAATGGTGGACGGTAGTTTTAGAGATATTTGGTATGTAAATTATTATAATAATATCTTTATAGAAAAATATACATTTCCAGTACCTACAATCTATCAACAAGAATCAGGATTATCATTAATTTTAAGAAATAACTTTCTTAAACTTTATAATCCATTTTGTCAATATTTACACTTTATTACATTAAGAACTCCTTTAATTAAATCAATAAATCAATAATCAATAATTTTGAAGATTCCTATTTATCATACAAGTTATCATCAACAATTACAAAATCTCACTTCTCAATTAGATGCTCTTCAATTTTATCTATTAAATAATATGACCATTCAAACTGAAATAGATACACTTTTAGACCAAGTTTGTAGTGAAAATCCTTTAGATTGGATAAAAAACCATAATAATCAACTTATTGAAATAAAATTAAAAGATCCTACACAAGAAGTTAATGTTCATAACAATATTCCTTATTCATAAATTGATGTACAAGAATTTCTTACCGAATGTAATGATTTACTTACAAAAGGATTAATTACTCCTAACACTAGTAAGCATTCAGCCCCTGCTTTTTATGTAAATAATACTGCCGAACAAAAAGAGGAAAGAGAAGGATGGTAATCAATTATAAAAAAATGAATGAAGCCACAATAGGAGTTGCATATAAATTACCTAGAAAAGATTATATCATTAATAAACTTAAGGGACATACCTGGTTTTCTACTTTAGATGCAAAATCAGGATATTGGCAATTAAGATTGCATGATAATACAAAACTTTTCACAGCATTTACTTGTCCTCCACAGAAACATTACCAATGGAATGTTTTAGCTTTTGGGTTAAAACAAGTACCTAGTATTTATCAACGATTTATGGATAATAATCTTGCTGGGTTAGAAAAATTTACATTTGTTTATACTGATGATATTATTATTTACTCCAATCAAGACAAAATTGATCATTTAAAAAAAGTTAAAATAGTATTACACAGATGTAGTGACAAAGGATTAATTTTGAGTAAGAAAAAGGCAAAAATAGCACAACAAAACATTGAATATTTAGGCATAGTATTTCAAAATGGTTATTTAAAATTACAACCAAACATTCTAGAAAGAATAAAGAATTTTCCAAATCAATTAACAAATAGGACACAAGTACAGCAATTTTTAGGAATTTTAAATTATATTTCTAATCAAGGATTTTTACATAATTTAACAAAAGAAAGAAAAAGTTTACAGCTTAAATGCAGTACTAAAAAGCAATGGAATTAGACTGATGCAGATACCAAAGCAATGAGGAAACTCAAAGCTTTATGTACAAACTTACCTTCTTTATATAACTATCTTCCTCAAGATGCACTCATTGTACAAATTGATGCAAGCAACGATATGTGGGCTGGTTGCCTTTTGGCAAAACCTCCACATCAGAAGCAATTATATTTATACAAGTATATAAATGGGACTTTTACTCCCACAGAATGCAGATACCCTATTCATGAAAAGGAGACACTTGCTTGTCTTAAGACTTTAAGAAAATGGAAAATTGATTTATTACCTGTTACATTTACAGTACAGACAGATTCAAAATACTTAGTCGGATTTCTCAAATATAATATACGAGCCAATCTTAATCAAGGAAGGTTAATTTGATGGCAACTCGAATTAAACCAATACCACTTTTCTATTCATTATATCAAATCTACTGACAATTTTCTTGCAGATATATTAATCAGAGAATGGAAGCAGTTTTAACCAATTTAGAAGATGCATTATCTCAGAAAGAGATTGAGTTGGTAAATCAACAATAACTTATTGGTACCATCACTCAAGATATCAACCAATTAAAAACCATTATCCAAGTTCTTAAACAAAACATTAAACCAGAACCCAGTTCTTCCACCTCTTCATTACCTACAGTTACTACCACCGACTCTCTACCTACTCCACCACTGATCACTCCTCAACAATTCACCAACCCTTCAGGTCAATCTCAAAAGCAAGCAGACTCCGAGGAAGGGAGGGTGTATGTAATCTACAATGGTCCTATGGTCGAAATTTTTGATGCATGGCACAAAGCAGCAATCCATATAGTCTGACATTCTGGTATCATTCATAAAAATTTCTCCACCAGAGCTGAAGCAGAAAAATCATTAGCCGAATATAAATAAAACAATCCAGCACTCAGACCTCCATATAGTCAGGTACTTCAGTCACCACCTCCTACATCATCTATTGTAAAGATGCAGGTTCTTGGCAAACTAGTCAATATAGATCAGATCACCTCTATTCCATCCAGAAGTTTACAAATTGAAGCAAAAAGATTAACATCCGAAATGTTCCTTGATTGCTTTCAAAATATAAACACATGGACAGAAGAGCATAAGATTTTTCACTACTATCCACAAAACAGAGGATGCTTCGGTTCTAAAGCTATTGTTTTATTAGAAGCAGAACCGTTGACCACTTATCTACTTTTTCAAAGTGGATTAATAAACACTCTTTATATTATCAATACTCAGATACTTTCTGAGTTTCCACCAGGATTTATTCAAGAAGTTAAAAACTATAAGGATCGATTTGCAAAGGATAGAGAAATGTATCTCAAGATTTGGAGCAGCTATCTCATTTTCAAAGCACAGGATACCATAAAAGATGCAGATATCATTGTACACAGAATTGCATTCATTACCATTGGAATCAGTCATGGTACTTATCCTCTCATTGATGCACCACCAAATCATCCAGTTGATTGGGATTTAATCAATCAATTTAATCTCAATTGCTTGGAGGGAATATATATGTAAGCTTCACGAATTGATGAACAAACAATGCTTCGAATCAACTACAAAGGACACCAACTATTGATGACCTCAGCTTACAGGCAACCACTTCAAAAGGATTCTCTATAAATCATTCAACAATTTATCAACCCATTTTATAAATTAGATGGAAGTTTTTCTGCATCAAATGCCAGCTGGAAGGAAGCCCTTTGCAAATAGATGCAAGGACATAAACAGCACCTGTGTAATTATTGTCCGTCCACCTCACAAAGGAAAAGTCCGGAAACTGAGTCAATTGACGCCATAATTGAAGAATAACGACAACGCAACAAGAATCTTTTAGAAAGATGTAGGCCCCAGTGGCTAAAAAGTAGTGGCAGATGCTTCTGCTTTTCTTGTATATTATGCTTTCACTGTACATTACTTTTTCTTTTTACTGTTTACTTTGTAAAAGTTGTCGGCCACCTGTCTGGCCAACTGTCCTTTACTATGTTTGTTTTTTCTTGAGTCTGTAAGTCTATATAAGGAGGCTCTTATGCCTTCAGAACTCACGGTTAAATAAATTTCTTTCTCATACGATTCTCTCTAGCCGTTCAAGTCAAGGAAGACGTTAAGGCATTCGAGATCAGGTATGATTAAGATTATTACTTAATCGTCACTAATTAATTTATCTTTATTGTCTTTTATTTATCCTCTTTCTCTTCAGATATGTCTTTCAGTTATTTCAAATACAAACAACTCATAAAAACTGCAATCAGTGATACGTATAAAAGAGAAGATGAATTAGAAGATCTACATCTAGTATATCATGCACAAAACAAAAAAGCATAAAAAAGTAGAGATGCCAGACGATATAGAGAGATGTATGAATCAGTCACTCGGATCAGTCAAACAAATCATCTAATAAAAGCAACTAAGAGAGCTAGAATTTGTTATTATAAAATGATACAAAAACTTATCGATTAGATAATTCTGTTTTCTTTAATAAATAATTGTGCTTTCCATTTTAGATGCATTATTTTGATCTAAAACAACATTTAAAAGCCCAGATTACAATAGATAGACAAGTAGTAGAAAATCATCAACGATGGAGTAATAAGATCAAAATGAAATTATATAAAGCTATAGCAATTAAGGATTCAGAAAAATAATTCAGTATCATCATAATCTAATGATAATCAATCATGTGCAAAAGAATAATAAACAAAATCTAAAATGCAATCTCAACGATATTTCTAAATTAATATGTTAAAATGGAAGACCACTTTATTGAACAAATAGGTGAAGGTATTTATATGACAGAATTTGAAGGACCAAGAAATAAAATATTAGCACTTAAAAGATCGTTAGATAATTACATAGAACACTTGAATATCGATCTTTTTAGCACCCTATAATAGATCTCATATAATAGAATGTGAAAGAAAAATTGAACTCCTAATTCATATAATTGAAAAATTCAATGAATTCATCCGTAGAGATAAAAATGCTTAAATTCATTCTCTTTATTCATATCTGTTTATATACTATTTTACCATTTATTTCAATTTTTCAATATTTTATTGCTTTAGTAAAATTCTATCTGATAAGCCGCATTTATTGTTTATCTTCTGTTGACTTAATTGATTATTTTAATGCTTGCTATACTTATGGGTTTCGGTTTATTATGTTTCAATACATCCTAGACAAATTATTTAAATCTAATTAATCTATGAACTCTTATCATCTTTATTATTGCTCTATTTGTCAAACCTCTAATTGTTGCGTCTGTCAACAATTAGAAAAACAGATAGAAGATTTAAATTATATGAAAAATCTACATTTTAGAAGGATTTACGAATTAGAAAGACAATATAATTATCTTAAAACAATGATCACTGCCTTTAGTACGTTACAACCAATAGTAGAAGAGTTAACATTAGAAAAACAATTTCACTAGCTATATGCAAGAGATTTAGCTAACTATGAAAAATTATTGTTCGATCATCAACAAAACCCTTAGCATAAATGACTACTTCCAATTCAGATATTCGTGATGTAGACAATTTAGAATTACATGAAGCCGATGGAATATATCATGTCGATTCACTATTATCAAAGGAAAAAATCCAACAAATAGCTAAAACTCAATTAAATTTAAAAGAAGGACAAGATATTCATAAAACCTCTCTTTTTAATAGATTAATTAATCGACAAAATATTATTTATTTTGGAAAAATTATACATGAAACCCCTATCAACATAGAACAATGTAATGGCCATATTCGTATAAATTTAATAAATCAAGAACAGATTTTTAAACATTTACAAAAAAATCTCTCCAAAAAGAAGAACTAAATTTGGTTATATCCATCTTTCAACCATTCAGATACTCTTAAAATCTACCTTTCAAGAAGGAATTGATTCACCAATAAGAATGGCTATACTCGATGAACAGATGACAAATTTAAATAATCAAATTATTGGAATAATGAATGGTAATTTAGCTTATGGAAAACTAAAATTTAATACTCGGTTAAAATTAGGATTACCTTTAAAATCAAAAGATTTAGAAGAAACATTAACAATTGCTTAT
>JAOQML010000007.1:19524260-19537068 GCA_027568935.1 Erythroxylum urbanii | reverse complement strand
ACTCATTGGCTAATACGTTTATAGCTAGTGATAACGAACTACACACAAGTGATATATATATATATATATATATATATGAATGTTAATGAAAAAAAAGAAACCATTGTATAAGCAACCACAAAGAGTCAAAGCTCACTAGAATCAGATCCCAAGGCAGTCATACGAGGTCAATTTTTTTTCTCAATTGGGATATAGTTGGATTAGGTTTTTAAGCCTCCCAATGGAGAGTACAAGCAATGAATATTTTTTGTGTGCAATCATTCCATGTAAGCAATGGTATACGTCGAATAACTTACATATGACATTACCATATCAAATATGGTGAGTGACTGTTTATTAAACTCAAGCGCCTGACTACTTTTTGATGTGATTTGATAATTTGTAAATTTTTCAATAATATCAATTTATGCTGTCTTCAATGAATATTATAAATTTTCTAATCATTTTTCTTGTTAGTTTTTGATTATAAACCTAAAGTTACCATTAAAATGTTATATATTAATATAAAATTTAAATTAGGCATCTCTCTTGAAAGTTAATCGCAAAAAAAGAAACACACTTTACTTAATTTTATAATGATAAGTGGTACTAAAATATTCAAATTTTTAGCTAAAAAATTAATTTTCATCATATTATGTCAGTTTTTAATTATGTGATTGTCGTGTAGTACATTTATGCCGAAAATGAATTTTATTATTAACACATTAAAAATATTAAAAACTCTAAAAATTATATATTCTTTTATTTATTTTAATGCATAATTATTTTAATGTATTTGACATTTTTAATTTATTAAATAATAAAATTCATGTGTAACTCAAATATAACATGTGGTAGTCAAGTAACAAAAATAATAATTTGATATGGCTTATCTTGTAATTCACATTACACAAAAATTAACGTTCGACTAACTATTTTGTTGAAAATTGAAAGTAGAATATTTTTAATACTATTTTTTAAAGTTTAAATTGATATTATTAAATTAAATTAAATTAAAAATTTTAATTAATCTTTCTCTTAAGCAAATATTCAATTGCGCTTGTGAAATTGTAAAATTACAGTTCAAAATCACAGTGTGAAAATGATCGAGTGATTTTATTAACGTAACCCATAGTATTTCGACTTAAAAAAAGGAAAAAAGAGATAAATAGGTAATGGTTACATAGTTGTGATTCACTTGGGCACGAAATCATCTGTTCCGTAAACCCTATTCTCATCCTGTACCATTGCATGCAATCCAAATATTCAACTCTGTCTTATTTATTTATTGTTAAATGTGTGGAGGTCGTGAAATAGCACAGGATGAGAACATGAATTGTGAAACAGACGATTTCATCCCATTCACTTGTGAGAAAAGCTTGTGATACGTCCTTGTTCTTTCTTGTACCGTGATATTTCAAGTAATGTAAAAATACTGATTATCGTTACGATAGAAAGTAATAGAAGGTAAAATAATAAACAACTTTACACAATATTATGTTATAAATCTTTTATCCAAACAACATTTTACTATATTATATTATGAATCATTTTATCCCTCCTAAACAATAATTTTTTAATATTATATTCATTTATATTCTATTTCGTTCAATTAAAAACTTTATGTCCAATCAAATATAACTTAAAGAAATTCAACGCTTTCCGATATTTTTATTGGAAGAGTTGTCTTTCTGAAGATTTTTTTACATTAAAGTTGATTTAGTTGTATATAAATTAGCAGTCAGATATTATTTTCATTGAAATGTTATATAAATAGGATTAATTTACGTAAATGTTCATGTAGAGTTTGATTTATTAAAATTTTATACTTTACGTAAAATACTTTAATTTATATATTAAAAAATTAATAATAAGAGTTAATATCTATATTATCAAATAAAAATTTTAACATTTAATCCATATTTTTATATTTATTACTAATATTACAAATTGAGTAAAATTACAATTAACAGTTTGCCTCTCGAGATTTCACTCAAACAAAAATTGAAAAGTTCAAACTTAAAATGTCAAAGCGAGAAGAACGTGGCTCAATTAGTTACAATGATACAGATGTCGTTTTCATGTCTTGTTTCTAACGATAATGTGCAAGAAAAGAAAGTGTCAAACACTACCTTATCAAAATCATTTAACTTGTATAATACTATCAAGACAAAACATTCTTTAATTCCAAGCTTGAATTATTTCTTATTTTAGTATCATTATTTATTTCTAATGAAGCAATAAGGGCTCCAGGCAAAATTGATCACCATCTATAAATATAATTAATGTAGACTAATGTTTTTCTTAAAACATTTTTCTAAAAAAAGGACAATTAATTCTTAAAAATACTGTCACGGAAGAGATGAGGAATGGCCATCAGATCAGGCCATTGCTAGTCAGTCCAAGAGCTAAAAGGTGGGGATCTTTTGAGTCACCTTAACGTGGCTTCAAAGACTCAACCTTGAATAAAAGTCAGACCCACAGTCCTTCTGCAAATGATATTTTACCCACCAGATCAGGCCACGGTTGCCGGTGGATGAAGCCACATGAAGTAGCCTACCCATTCAGTTCTTAGTATTTATAGAGCGCTTCTGGATAAATTAAACCAATTTTCAGCATAGTTTAAGTTTTACTAGCTATTAGATAAAGTTAAAAGGCTGTCCTTGCTGCTGGCTCCCTTGCAGCGGAACTCTTCACTTGAGTCTGATACAGGTTGACCTCTTTCTCTCTCTTCCCCTGAATCTCAGACGTATCCATTTTGTATACGATCAGAAACTCATAAGCAATAACAGTCTCCCTCTCACTCCTGATCAAGTCGATTGCTTTTTTCACACTGGAAGCTCACCTGTCTCTAATGGGGATTAGGGTGTTTTTCTTTATGTTTCTGTTACTTGGGATTGCGATTTCTTGCGGGCAATCCAAGTACATGGTCTACAACACTTCACAGGGCATAGTTCCTGATAAGCTCAATGTCCACTTGGTTCCCCATACCCATGACGATGTTGGTTGGTTAAAGACTGTTGATCAGTATTATGTTGGTTCTAACAATTCCATCCAGGTAATTCCTTGTTTCTTCTTATACTTATATATGTAATTGTATTTGCTCACAGACATCTTAACGGTGCATTGTTTTATGTGGAAGCTGAAGCTTTAGATGTTTTCAATGATATTGACTATGCTTATCGTTCTTCATATTACAGGTTGCTTGCGTTCAAAATGTGTTGGATTCTTTGATTCCAGCGCTGTTGGCTGACAAGAATAGAAAATTTATATACGTTGAACAGGCAACTATCTTTTCGGTCTTTCTATTTTCCGACTAATGCTTGGCTACTAAGAAAATGGGAAAATAGAATATGGAGGGAAAGGCGGATGGAAAACCAAAACACTTTAATCTTTGGCCAGTTAGCTTTCGATAGTAGGGAAATATAGAAATTAGACTTCTTGTTCGTGCTTCTTGAATACACTGAGCTTCAAATGTTCATACCTGATTTGTTGCATGCATATTCATTTTTAGACCATATTTGCTGGCTAACTTGCAAGAGAGAACACTTGCAAAATGAAAACAAGAGAATTGGTGATTAAAATTGGAGAATTTCATAGGACCATTTTATTCCCTTGCGTTTATGCCAACATGAACCTATCATCCCAGTGTCATTGCGGTGTTCACAATTACAATGGACTGAACACGGGGGCAAAATCTCAAAAAACTTCAATTTTTTTGAGTTACTGCTAACACTGAATCTTCTATGACGCAAGTGGTGAGCACTGTGGAGCTTCATTGAATAAGAATTTTGGCCTCAATGCCAACTTGCCACTATACTGTGACCTGTTAAGTAATGAGCTATTGACATCTCCAAATATTTCGTTCCGTTCATTTCTGTTGTAATTCTTTGTTATGTAGGCATTTTTCCAACGATGGTGGAGGGATCAGAGTGAAGCAATGCAGCTTGTGGTGAAGCAACTAGTCAACTCGGGTCAACTAGAATTCATGTAAAATAAACTGTTTAAAACATTACCTCTACAAGCAATATCGTTGTCACTAAGTTTCTGTTTAGTTGAACTGCTGATTAATGATTGCTTTTCATCTATGTTTTGAAGCACAAAATAGTTGGACTTTGGCTCTTCATTTTAGTTTCTTTTGCCCTGCTTGTTGCAGAAATGGAGGCTGGTGTATGCATGATGAAGCTGTGACCCATTATATTGACATGATTGACCAGACAACCCTTGGGCACAGATTTATTAAAAAGGACTTTGGTGTGACCCCAAGAATTGGTTGGCAAATTGATCCTTTCGGACATTCTGCAGTGCAGGCTTACTTGCTGGGAGCTGAAGTATTCATAGTTTTGCCTAAATTTTCACCAACTATCTGAATTTCCTATGGAGGTTTTTCAAGTAACATAGTTGCTATTGACATTGGTCTAGGTTGGATTTGATTCTTTCTTCTTTGGGCGGATAGATTACCAGGACAGGGCAAAGCGCAAAATTGAGAAAAGCCTTGAAGTAGTATGGCAGGGTTCCAAGAGTTTTGGATCATCATCACAGGTAAAATGAATGGATTTGCCTAGCTTCTTCTAGCTTATGTGCATTTTTGCTTTGAGATTTACATGGGTTTCATCATTTATTCATTTGGTGGCGTTTGTAAGGAATTATCTTGGGGAGATCTTCCTGTCATTTTGGAACTATTGGTAACACAAAATATATCATCTTATCCTAACTACATTTATTTCTGTTCTAGATTTTTTCTGGTGCATTTCCAGAGAACTATGAGCCTCCCCCTGGTGGTTTCTACTTTGAAGTCAACGATAACTCCCCCGTTGTCCAAGTAAGTCATGAGAAAAAGGTCTCTTTTCTTATGAGCTTACTAATATTCAGTGTTTTATGTTATTAATTTGGATCTCTCTTCCTTTAAGGATGATGTGGACTTATTTGATTATAATGTTCAAGAAAGAGTGAATGACTTTGTTGCTGCTGCAGTAGCACAGGTAATAGCTAATCTGTCAAGGTGTGGAATAATTTTACTCTCAAATTGTCCAAGAGCATCACCAATTTTGAGGATCCCCATTAGGTTTTATTTTGTTTCTCCCTTCTCATGTCCATGCTAAAACAAATCGACTCTCATTCTTGTTCACTGAACTTGCCTCAAGACATTGTGGTGCAAAATATGTGACTGGATTTTTTTAAGATTTAAGGGATTTTACTAAAGATGCATTTATTCTGGTGATATTACTTGCTGACCTTGGTCATAGCAACTTAAAAGTTTCTTAGGGGTGAAGCTACTCATCACTTTGGGCTAGACTGGGACCTACAGTTGAACTGAGTTGCTGATATTACTAGCATGAAAAGAAAATGTTGCATCCTTTTCAAATGGTCCTTCCACTTAATGACAGTTAATTCATTCGCAGGCCAATATAACTCGTACAAATCATATAATGTGGACTATGGGGACAGATTTCAAGTATCAATATGCGCACACGTGGTACCGGCAGATGGACAAGTTTATTCACTATGTGAATATGGTAACTGTTACGCAAATGCGTCTGATTTTGTTTTACATTGTATACTATCAAGTTATTCTTTAAGACCACCAATGCCATGCTGTTGAATAAAATGATGAATATCAGAGAGTTCCCTAATCAAGGAAATTAGTATCTGGACGATCTGCAAAGATGTGATGTAACAATTAATTGTATCATTAGTGTACTTAAACAGACATAAGATACCAGTGACACAAACTTGTGGTTGTTGTTCTAAGACACCTAATATTTACTTGTTTGAGCCTATAGAAATGGTCAAAAATCCATTTTTGAGACTTTTAGATCCATAGCTATCGTAAACAAAAATCAGACTTTAAAGTCAATCAAGTTGGAGAGTATTTCCAAATGGATTCATTCCAAGATATAATGCCAACTTGCTTTTCACTTTGGGTAACAAAATCAAAATGTAATATTTGGAACCGGCAATATTAATTTGCATCTCGTTATGAAATCAGCTCAAGTCATTATGATAATAAGTTATGAATGTTTCCAGGATGGACGTGTAAATGCACTCTATTCTACGCCATCCATATATACAGACGCAAAGCATGCTGCAAAAGAGTTGTGGCCGATAAAGACTGATGACTTCTTCCCGTGAGTTTGTTGCCTAAAGGCTATTACAATCTGTTAGTGGGTTGTTACCTTATCATTGAGCATATTTAACATCTGAAACATGTGACTATCCAGTTATGCAGATCGTGCAAATGCTTACTGGACTGGGTACTTTACAAGCAGACCAGCAATAAAACGTTATGTCAGAATGATGAGTGGCTATTACATGGTAGCTTCCATGTCATTGTTTTAGTTATTTGAAGGCTTATGCAGTCCAATATTGATTTATTGTCTATTCATGTGCTGCTGATTTTTGTCAGGCTGCACGGCAATTAGAGATTTTCAAAGGAAGGAATAACATAGGGCCAAACACAGACTCATTGGCTGATGCTTTGGGGACTGCACAGCATCATGATGCAGTGACTGGTACAGAAAAACAACATGTGGCTAATGATTATGCCAAGCGATTGTCAATAGGTTACACAGAGGTGAGACATGATTTGATCAGAGCTTTTTGACTACCATTTTTCTTATCTATTTAAATGTAATAACAGATCTAATACCCTTTATGTTTCTATCCTACATAGGAATTAGTTCTATATTGCGATAGGTAAAGTATCCAGTTTTGGAAGTTTAATTAGTTTGTATATCCCTGCTATTAAATAGATGGCTTAAAACCTAGTTAATAATAAGTTATTCTAGTTTTGCAAAATTTTATGTAAAAACTCTTTTCTACAGGCTGAAAAGGTTGTTGCATCTGCACTTACTTCCCTGGTTGAGTCAAGATCAGAAATTGGACGTCCGAATACAGCTACAAAATTTCAACAGGCAAAGAGCAGTACCCTTTAGCATTGATAACTATTTTTTGTGTATTGTTAATACTAAGATTGTTTTATTTTATTTTTCCTATTTTTCTGCTCGCCATGGTTCATGGCACTTAATAGATACCATGGTCTTCCTTGTTACTGCATTCTTTTAAGTGGTGGTTATCATAATAATTCAAGTGGGTCAATTTCTGGACTACTAACTTTAGGATACACATTGAAATTAATATAAGACTTGGTTAGCTTTATTAGAACATGTTTTCCATCTTCGATATCAGTTGACTAGTAAGTTACTTATTCTTTATTTTCTTTTTGTCTTCAAATGAAATTTACTCTAAACTGAATTTTGACTTGGTTGTTCTCTTTGGCATTATCTCAGTGCCCACTTCTGAATATAAGCTACTGCCCTGGGTCAGAAATCAGTCTATCTAGTGGGGAAAACTTGGTAAGGATGTTATATGACACCACCACCAGGTGATATTTCTACATATTTAGCTCTGCTGGATAATTTTAATCTAAAATGAGATGACTTATTGATATATATACTTCTAGATTCTTGTCGTCTATAATTCTCTTGGATGGAAGAGAGAGGATGTGATTCGAGTTCCTGTGAGTATCTCTGTATTTACTTCTAGTAATATATTAAGTCTTTGCTTAATAGTTCACCAGCCATAACAAGCAATATACTCGATAACTTTCTTAACATATTTGTTTGGCAACTATTCATTTCCCAAATTACAGTTCCTGGATTTTTAACTTCCCTTTTTTTGTTTCTTCTATGTCTTCATCATTATCCATAACTATAATCAACATTCTTATCACCCTTACTGACCTATGAATTCACATACAATTTTGCACATTACCAATTGAATCTTAGTTTCTCTCTCTCTCTCCCTCTTTCAATTGTTTGTATGACTGTGCAGAGAGTTGTTTCTAGAGTGGTGTGCTTGTTCCAGTTTTGCATAACAAGAGCACCTTCCTGAGTAGTATTTCAAACTTATACTGATAAGTACCAGGTACCAACTTTGATATCTGCATTTTTCAGGTCATGAATGAAGATATTGTGGTGCGTGATTCAAAGGGAATAGAGATTGAATCACAACTTCTTCCGTTAACAGAAGCTCATGTGGACTTGAGGAACTATCATGTTCGGGCCTATTTAGGTATAACTCCACCAGAAACACCTAAGTATTGGCTGGCATTTGCAGTATCCGTTCCACCCTTTGGCTTCAATACTTACAGCATCTCAAGGACAAAGACACAAGGTTTGGCATGTTTTACAAGTCAATCTTTCCTAGTGGAACAAACTACAGCCTATTTCTCATAGTTGTGGATATTGATTTGTCATTTTTAATCTCTTCGTGTCTATTATAGGTTCTCGGTGCACTAAATCATCTGCATACACCATTCAAGAAAACCAGAAATCTATTATTCAAGTTGGTCATGGAAACTTGAAGCTTACTTTTTCCACAGCTCAAGACAATCCTATTAGCTATGCTAATAGAAAAAGTGCAGTATGTTAACCAACAAAGGATTTACTTTTTATTTTTTCTATTCTTGACTACTCAAGATTGTTCACAACATCTTTATGCCTTTGTACTATACACTTAGTTATTCAGGTAGCAATATAGAAGTGCTTCTGTTGCTAATTCCTGAGTTTCTAATTTATGAAGGTCAGGGAATCAGTCGATCAGTCGTTCATTTTTTATGCCGCACATAATGGAACTGGAAATAAAAAAGATCCACAAGTATGATACTGAAATTCCTCGTCTATTTTTCATCCTTTCGGTTTGAAATGAAGTGACCTGGATTCAAATTCTTTTATTCCCATACAAAATGATCTCATCTTGTTTCTGGCATTTTAATTTCTAGAATGATGGGGCATACATCTTCCGTCCAAATGGTTCATTTGCAATAAAGCCTGAACATCAGGTTTGCAATGATTTTACGAAGTATGTTCCAGAAAAAGTAAAATATTATATTGCTCACTAGTTCTGAAATATGTTAATCAGGTTCCTGTGACAGTTATACGTGGATCAATAGTAGATGAGGTACATCAGCGGATGAATCCATGGATTTATCAGGTGCCTTTCCTATCAAATGGTTGCTATCAATTTAGATAATATTTTCCCATCATGATTGCTTATTAGCTTCACCACCACATAAAAACTTTGTTGTTGCTTTAAAATATATGCAGATTAACAGATTATACAAGGGCAAAGAGCATGTTGAAGTCGAGTTTATTGTAAGCTTAACTGATGGCTCCTTAATTTTTTGGCTCATTTCTTTATGTTTCTTTAAGTGTTTATTGTGTTTGTGGAATCTGTTCTCTTCATAATTCTCTTCATTTCTTTTGGGTGTGCTAATACTGTCTGCTATTTCAGGTTGGCCCAATACCCATTGATGATGGAATTGGCAAAGAGATCACTACAAAAATTACAACTACCATGGCGACTAATAAGACATTCTATACAGATTCTAATGGACGTGATTTCATCGAGCGGGTAGGTTGAATCTGACCCATTTTTTTTTATTATCAATCTTGTTGTGGCTGTTGGCCTAGCAATATATCAATTGTCAGAGTGTCTTGATGGTAATAGAATGTGTCAATGAGCTTGACTTTTGGAAAGATAATTTGAGCAAGATTGTTGGATTGCTTTAAGTTAGGCAGCATGAAGGACTTACTTCTTTCTCATGAATTCCTCTTCTATGGAAGCATTTCTAACTGAAGATTTGTTTACTTTGCAGATTCGTGACTACAGAACAGACTGGAATTTGGAAGTGAACCAACCTGTTGCTGGAAATTATTACCCAGTATGTGTAACTCGGAAAGTGATTATGTTGTCAGAGGACAGCTTGCTTTTGCTTTTAATACTATACATTTTATATATGTATTCTGTTTATAGTTGTAAGGATGAATTATATCTCATGAACTGGTTAAGGTGAGAGATCGAAGATATTTGTCCTATGTGTGATTTATTAGTCCTTTTGAATTGGAACTCTTAACCTTCTTGCATTCATATACAAGTTATCCCATGTATCGCATAGTTGCGAAGATGAACAATTACTTTTCTCTGAGTTAAATTGGTTATGTTCTTTTTTGTTTTTTTAATTTTTTCAGATAAATCTTGGAATCTATGTTCAAGATAATCAGAAAGAATTATCCATTCTAGTGGACCGACCTCTTGGAGGATCTAGCATAGTAGATGGACAATTAGAGCTGATGCTTCATAGGTGTGTTGCCGCTCTTCTGATTATCAGCCTGCCATGACCATTGTATTTAGCCCGTATCTAAGGAATTGGGATGACAACGGTTAAAATTTCCTTGTTTGTGTATGGTTGATGACATCGCTGAAAAAACCACCAATATGTTGTGGATGGGTTGATGGAGTTGAAGAAAAGCTGCTGTTGAAACATTGCCACATAGTTTTATGCCTCTCTGGCTGTGTTAAGTATCCTCGTAAGCCAATATGCATTCATGGACTCCTTTTGCATGCAGGAGACTGCTACTTGACGATTCCAGAGGTGTAGCAGAGGCTCTAAATGAAACAGTTTGTGTTCTTGATAAATGCACGGGACTGACGGTAACCATATTCCCTCTTGAAAACCAGAATTGGCGTAATATGTTAATTGTTCATACGATTACCTCTGAGAGCATCACTTGTTTTAGTTAAATTACATTCCTTGTCTACCATTAACCTTGTATAGTTCAGAATCTTCCTGGCAGGATTTGAGTTATAATTTCTTTGATTCTCATATGTACAAACTGTACTTGTGGTCATTGTGAAGTCTCGAAATACAACCACAAAAGCGTGGATTTCCTACCTTTAACTTGGATGTTTTGGTTGCAGATCCAAGGAAAATATTACTTCAGAATTGACCCTCTAGGAGAAGGAGCCAAATGGCGCCGCTCTTTTGGCCAGGAGATATATTCACCCTTGCTACTAGCTTTTTCTGAAGTGGTAAGATTTCAAGAATTAACAGAATGAGGGTGATATACTTCTTGATAATCTGAATGGATTCCTTTTGCAGAATGGAGATGATTGGATGAACTCTCATACAACTAATTTCTCAGGCATCGAATTCTCATATGTCTTACCAGATAATGTTGCAGTTATAACTTACCAGGTACTTGGAACTTTATATCGGGAAAGTCATCAGTCTGCTCTTCTCTCTTGTGCTTAATTTCAGATGGTACAGCACCTTGTCTTTTGAAGTTGTTTCCTTCTTCCAAAGTATGAATACTTTCTCTCCTGATTATGCAGGAACTTGATGATGGAAAGGTCCTTCTTCGTTTAGCACATCTATACGAGGTTGAAGTTCCTCTCTTACTCTGGCCATGGAAATGGTATTAGTGTCATATTGGTGTCTGCAACTTAGAAGTGAAAACAACTTTAAGATGTTAACGATTTTTCTCATGGTAGTTTCATTGGAACATTTTGCTTTTATTTCTATAACCGATTAGTAATACTGATTAACAAACAGACAAGCCTCACATATACAAGACACCTGCAGTCCATTCACTAAAGCTCTGTCTCTGTATATATAGACATTTGTCTGTCACCTAGTTGTATGCATTTAAGCATTCTGATTCTTTAATTACTTTTGACAAATTTGTTGTACACATTCAATTGTTAATTATTCGATTTTCCAATCATCTTTACTAAATCCTAACTGTTATTTTACCTTTTGGGGTTCATTGAATTATGCTAAGATTGGAGAGGATAAGGATCTTTCTGTGATAACAAGCGTGGAACTTAGAAAGTTGTTCCCTCGGAAGAAGGTATAAGTAATGGTTTAATGACAACTAAGGAATCATTCTCTATAAGCGTTTAGCTTTCCTCTTGTAAAATTCTGCTTACCTACTTTATTTCTTTCTGCTTTTCTTTTTCTTGCAATTAAGATCGGAAAAGTGACAGAAATGAGCTTATCTGCCAACCAAGAAAGAACCGAAATGGAGAAGAAAAGACTTGTCTGGCAGACAGAAGGCTTGTCGAAAGAAGCAACGCCAACACCATTGCAGAGGGGTGGACCTGTGGATCCGGTTAAACTCGTGGTTGAGTTAGCCCCCATGGAGATCCGAACCTTTGTTATCGATTTTGGACACTCGTCTTATACTGTATTTGATGTATGATGGCTGTGAAATGCACCTGAAGAAAAGTCTACCTAGTTTAAGAATGCAACAGACTTCTGATTCTGATTCTGACGCTGAATAAAGCTCTCTTATTTGATTCAGAAGACTTGGAAGTTGGAACAGCAGGTAGACTGACTCGGTAAGCTTTTCTTACCTTTTCTTTCTTTGTGTGAATAAGATATGTATCAGAGTTAGGCTCTACATGAAGCGTTATTTAGTGATCTTAGATCAGGGGGATGCAGTTGCAGTGTTTGTGTACAACATCAAGTTAAACCCTTTTTTTGTTTTTGGTGGCGTGTTCTAATTATGAAAAGACATTGTTTTCGTTTATATTGGAAAGTGAAACGACTGATATTTTGTCTTTCTTTGTTATATTTGTATTATTACATGGATTATAACAAAACAAGGTAGGTTTGGACATTGTCCTATATTTATAACACGAAGGTCGTGTTTGATTGAAGAATTAGTAATGGAATGGATAGAATGTAACACACTTTTTATCGTTTAGATGAGAGTTTTATAATGGAATGGAACGGAACGAGATGGAAGCGAAGAGTTTTATGTTACGTTCCATTTAATCTTAAATAGTGAAAATAAGAAATTTCCGATTTGGAAGATTTAAGGTGGAACGTCAACTAACAAATACATAATATCTAATATATTCTCAATAATTTTCTTAATACTAATTATTTTTTCTAACCTTAACTTTCTTTTTCTCACACTTATTTATTACGGTTTACAAAAATTATATATAATTAATAATATTTTATATTATTTCTCCTTAT
>JAOQML010000007.1:19491277-19515862 GCA_027568935.1 Erythroxylum urbanii | reverse complement strand
CTAGTCAAAAAAATAGGTTTTTAATTAATTAAAATTGTGACAAGTGTCACCTTCCTATTGGTTTATGAATTTCTTCTTAATTCACTTCAATTTCTCTCCAATTTCCAATGGCTCACTTCCAAAAATTCCCAATTTCATAAGTTTGAATTTCCATTGCCATTGGACAACAATTTTACTACTGGGTGACCCCTATCTGTTGCTTGGCAATTTTTTGAGTCCGGAAACAATTCCAGAAAATTCCTTAAAAATTCCTATAATTCTCTAAAATTAGGAAAACCCTAATAAACCTCTCCAATTTCAATTCTAAATCACTTAAGACACTTTTTCTATTTAGTTCAATTAATCACAATTAAAAACCGAGAAAATGTCATGCATGCATGTACAAACATTTCATGTGCAAATATTCACTATGTATTATTCATGTGCATATATGAATGCATGAATATATCAGAAACACTTTCAATTATTCTAACCCGTTCAAAATGACCAAATTGTCCTTTCCCATAAGTGAGGGGATGTTACATAAAGCCTTCTCCCGACTACCCGCTTGTGGCATATGAGCTTCAAAAAATGGACTCCTTTCGTTCATGGTGTAAATTTCGATTTCGCCATTTTGTTTTATAGGATTCTCTCGAGCCATATTGTTTTTGCATTTCATTGTGATTTATTGAGCATGATAGATGATTGAATGCTTTGTTTTAATGGTTGAAAAATACATGATATGATTTATGTGACATCATATTTTTTATTATGTGTTCTGTGAGCTGGAATTGTGGATATGTTAAAATTTTCCAAATTTAGGTGTTATATTTGTATATATATGTGCTTGATTGTTTGTGGCTTGTCACCAGTGGCTATAAACATATTAGCCACTGAGCTTCCCAGCTCACCCCACTATTTTCCACTCTTTAAGTGAAGAATCAACAGATCATTGAACCTTGCAAAAACTTTGGCAAATCTCCAAGAAATATTCCATTTGTAACTAAGTTTAGATCATTTTTTGTAGCTTTATAAGCATATTAGACATGAGCATCCATATTGTTTTTTTTTAAATTATGCTATTGATGTGACTTTTATTTGCAATTGGAGCAATGTACATACCCTGTTTTACTTGAGAAATGAATGATAGTAAGAATAGCAGAATTTCTCTTTTATATATATGCAGAAATTTCTTCTTTGTTAAGTTGTTAACCTTAGTTAGGAAGACAAGTGTGAGATGTTTGATGGCTTTTAGATAGATTTCTTAAGCAAATGGTTAAGCTGGGAGTTTTGTATGTATGGATTGTACTATTGATTTCGGGTCTTTTGTTTTGTGAAAATGTTTATTGACAGATGAGAGAAATATAAGAATAAGGGGATGAAAATGTATTTTGAATCTTTAATGAATAAACTATATTGATCTAGGCAGAATTGTAGCTCTTTCTCTTATCTTTCTAACGACATAAAGTTTATGGTTTTCGAACTTTGGAATTGAAAGTTACGAAGATTTGAAGTAGGAGTGTTCACTTTTCACAAAAAGTCGCAATCGTGCACAAGCACGACTGCGACTTCCCCTTCTCATGGTCGTGCATTGATTCTCACGGCCGTGACATTTTTTTTAAAGTCACGCCCGTGACTTTTGCACTTATTTTTTATGTATTTGTTTGTTTGTTTAATTGTTTTTATTCCCACCAAGAAATTGAATTCTTTTTATCTTGATGTTAATTATATATATATATATACTTTTATTTAAAAATCCCAAAATTTTGGCATCTTGTCACCACGAAATAAGAACCGAGTCCCAAGGCCAAGACTTATCGCATCGTTGTTTGCTCCATTTGTTTTAAAAGCATCACAAATCTTTAGAAAGTTTTAGATATGAGCATTTGGGTCTTCATCTCGTAGTCCATCAATGCTACACCATCTAAATGATACTTGGCTTGATCTTAAAATGTTTGACGTTCACGATCAGTTTAACAATACTGGACTCTACTCCTATTATGTCTAGTCTAGCATAATCAAACATTGTCCTTAGTTAGTCTTCAATTGTTCTTGATTCTTCAGTATCAACTTAACCTCTCAAGTCGTCTGTTTGTGTATCTAGTTTAAACTCTCTTAGTTGCTTCCTGGTGAGATTTCTATGAGTTGCACACTTAATTTCTAGATCTTTGTATATTAAACTCGCTAGATTACTTCAGGTTATAAACTAACCAAGAGTGAAGATCTATAAGAGAAAAGAAAACTATTGAGTCAATAAAATAAAACAAATTAAAAAAAATATAAGAAAGAAATAAGTAAAAATGGCTAGATTAATAAAAGCTAAATAAAACAAATTAAAAACAAAAATAAGAAAGAAATAAGTAAAAATGGCTAGATTAATAAAAGCTAGGTTTTCCTAATTTTACTAGTCCCTGGCAACTGGCCAAAAACTTGATTGAAGCTTTCTATACTTATAAGAAATTTATCAATGTTAACACTGTAAATCGATGACATAGTTGTAGCTAGCACAAGCAAGTATGGGTCATTTATACAAAGACTATAAGTACTAGTAATTAACCTTTTCCTATTATCTAACTCTTGACCCAGATTGTAGATTTAATTAAAATTAAACTAAACTACTAAACTAAGACTAAAACAATAATGAACATAAGATAGAAGAAAATACTTGGAAAAGTCTAAATCAAAAAAATAGTACCTAAGAGACGAATCACCCTAAGAATCCTTAAATCTTAACCCTTTATTATGCAATTGTGCTATTGATTATTGGACCATGAAAATTTCAATCTTATGTTAATATCTTTATGAATACTATTAACAACTAATCCATCAGTCGATTAATAGAAATATTTCTAGTTAAAATCGCCAGAGATTACATTATTGATTTATGAATTTCATTACTAGGTTTGACCCTAATCCATAGGATTTATATCGACTTATCTCTAGGTTTGCATATAACTACGTTCAATTATGGTAGATTTATTCATAAAAGAGGATTTCTCATTCTCAATCTCAATCATATGAAATCAAATCATTAACTAATATTTTTAATATATTAGAACAAGAATAAAACTCATAATTGAATATCAATAAGTCAGTCAATAAAATTGTATTAAATGAAAGATCAAATCCTATTTTTATTAATACTTAGGGTTTATCACACGTAGGCATTAAAAAATTCAATTCCTACTCAGAGAAAATAAAACCAAAGATAAATATGCAGAAGAATAAGTAGAAAAGAAAGAAATCATAATTTTAAATCTCTCTTTTCTTATAATGGATCTTCTTGCAATATAGATTGGATGTTGTTATCTATTAGATCTTTTGATGTATTCTTCATGTTTTTCTCGTCCCTTGATCAGAACTGTCAACTCTCTATGTTCTTTATGACTCAAGATTACTTAAAAACTCGACTCATTATGTTTTGCTTCCATTTACATCCTTTTTTAGTAAAAACTGAAGTTTTTGGGATATATACGGTCAACATATATGGGCATGTAAGTGACTGTGTATCTCTAAAAACACCTAAATTCATAATTTTACATAGGCACAAAGATTTGGCATCATACATGGTCATGTATATCACATGCACTAATGTGTAACTCCATTGACAGAACCAACATTCTTCAAATCTTAAAACGTTTACAGATGCTTACACAGTCACTGTACACGATTCTATAGGTCTAAGTTGCTTCAAATCTTCGTTCCATGCCACAATTTCATCTAAATCCTTCTCTTTTTGATACAAGAAGGGAATTATCACATATAGATGCACTTTAAGCGAATTAATTACTAAAAATACCATAAAACTATTAAATAACAAGCATATCAAATTTAATATAAGTATGTAACTATAGTCAAATAAGAATTTATCAGGCTACCATGTTTACATTTTTCTTTAGAAACACCTACCCTTCCCAATGGTGAAACAATGGGTGATGAAACACTGGAAGGCATAAGGTTTAGTGGATATGCTACTAAATGAAGAAAAAATCTTCCTATTTAGATTCAATGCAGCATCCTTAATGTAAGAAATAATAGAAACTAGCCTTTGGCATATACAAAACCAACCTATTCTTCTCCAATATGGAAGCCAAGGATTAAACTACAAGAAATCCACTAAAAGTATGCCTATTATGGCTAGAGCACAGAGGGTTTCAACTCTCTAGTTAGTTATATTGGAAAACTACTATGCATGGATGAAGGCACCTCTATGAGGAAACGCGTAGGCTATTCCAGCCTATGTATAAATGTAGATATGTCCAAGGATCTTTTAGAAGTGATCCCACTAATTTGCCTAACTGATAGAGACTAGTTAGTGCAAGATTCTAATGTAATAACATACTAATGGCGCCTTTCTTTACATGCCCTGGGAAAGGAATTAAGCCCTAATAGTTGAATATGTAACACAGAGAACCAAGAGGAACTTATGGGAATTTAAAAGGAACCCACTATGGAAGCAGTCCCTATCCAAGGCCAGGTTATATCCAATACTAAGCAGGAAACATAAGCTAAAGTGTTAGCTTATGTTACAAATGAAGACAAAAGCTCCCCTTCAAAAGAAACTAGAAATGAATCTTCTCAAACTAATGATATTACTAATGGTCAATAGGACTTAACAAAAGTAAAAGTTAAAGAGATAGATGGAAACCATGGAACACTGAATGGAAAGTTTGGTGAAGTAACACTTGAGTAAGAAAAGTTCACAACTATAGAGAAGAGAACATTTAGGTGTAAATCTAAATAAGAAAACAAGCAAACAGACCTTCATAAGATGAAAATGGTAGCTTAGAACACTAGAGGTATGAATGATACTAAAAAAAGAAAATAAACAAACAAGCCATCATAAGATGAGAATAATATCTTAGAACACTAGAGGTATGAATGATCCTAAAAAGCATCTTCTGGTAGTATATTTTATTAATAGCATTAAACCATTCATCTTTGATTTGTAAGATAAGTAATGAGGTATGTGAAAACTCCTAGTTCCTAAACAAATGGAGAATAATTACAAATCCTAACCACCACCAAAGGTGAAGGATAGTAGTTGCTTATTACCCTGATCAGGCCAAAATGCTCCAGATGCAAAGTTCAATGTAAGGAATTCATCCGAATAAAGAATGGAGAGTTGGAGAATTTCCAGCTCAGCTTCATATATTCTTCTAACGACCAATTTTAGAGGGAGGATATATGGAATGAGCTTATCAATCTTAGCTCACTGATCTTAGGTCTTTGGTTACTCTTTGACTATTTTAACTGCACTTTTTACAATTATGACTAAGAGGGGTAAGGTGTAATGCCAAACCAAGTAAGGAACTAGAATCTTTTTTATCCTCAATAAGAGTGAATGAATTAAGTTGTAGTGGGTTCCTCTTTAGCCGAAAAGACAAGCAAAAATTTATATCTCTATAATTTAATTAAATAATGTTTTTACCCATTTTATTTGTTTGCTTCATATATTTTACAAAATAGAATCTTTTTTATTAACGAAATCAAGTTGTATTGAGTTGATTCATAAAGTTTGAAATTTTTTATTTTCAATTTCAATTTAAATCTCAATTAAGACAACTTTATTTATTAATTTTGGATCATTCCAATATTTAATATAGCATTAATTTCTGAAATATGCCTTATAAATTGAACCCTCCTGGTGGTCTTGTTCCGCACTTTGATTAGTGCCTGATAATGCTAGTAGACTAGTCCCTGTACCAACCAGGGCCGGCTCTGGGTAAGGGCTGGGTGGGTATCCGTCCCGAACCCATCCTTATAAATGATAAAATATGACTTATTTTTATTCTCATAAAAATAAAATAAATTAAAATAGCATCTACTATTGACTTCATAAAGAACAATAAAAATTGTTCATATTTTTCTTATTTTATTCTTTGTGAGGGCCTAAAAATAGACATAAATAGGAACTTTTTTTTTACTTTACTCAGGGCTTATAAAATATTAGGAACGACCCTAGTACCAACTTTCTGTAATGCAAAATGCTTTTTTTTGTTAGCCCACAAGGTATTTTAGGAGGCTCTTAATTATGAGAAGATGCCTTTAAACTATCACACCCAAACTATGCAAAATGCTTTTGAATCTCATTTTATAAAGGAATGCTTTGTGGGATGTCTCATATATGCTGCCACTCGGTAGACCCGTCTGACTCAGTTAGTTTTTGTATAACTTATCTTGTTAAAAATGCCATTCAATTCTTATTCTTGGGAATTGCATGGTTTTCTTAAGGGCACATGTCATAAGGTCATAAGCCGCCTCTTGCAGTTTGCACGATATCGTTCTGTTGCGCATGCTGCTTCCCCGTTTTCCATTTTTTTTAATGATTTTCCCTTTCCTTTTCCATTATCTTGTTTTGCAGCTAGACCACCGTATAGTTTAGTCTGGTAGATGATGCTGGGGTAAACCAACCAAAAAGATGATGTGAAGGACACAGCCCCGTTGATCATTTCTCTACGTACGGTTGGCAGAAAAACATAAAGAGTGGGAGGCTTTTCTTGGGTCAAACCAAAGTCTACTTTTTTTATCTTCGTCTTAAAGAAACAGCTCCTCAAACTAGACATCAAATTATGTTCGTCGTAGGATTTTCTAAGAACTAAGTCGTATCTTCATATTCCTCAGAACCTCGTGACTTATCACAAGTGTTTAAAACGCAAGGTTGAAATACATACGTAATCCATTACATCGATTGAAAAAAAAAAAAAAAAGATTAAACCTTCACTATTAAAGGCAACGGAATGACGGATAACAATCAATTAATCAGACTAGGGGGCCAAACTGTAACTCCGTATTTGTTTGGAGTAGCAAGCAAGCAATCATCTTAGGCCTCCCAACCCCGAAGAACAGTTACTCGGGCCACCAGATTGACTCCTAGAGTGAAGGCTCCCATACGGAGGTCGCAATTGTGGGATTTACACATCTCCTTCACTTCTTTAAAACCTCTGGTCATGTTTGTCTTTAGTTCACTGTTCACCTTTTCCTCGTCCCACATAAATCCTTGAATGTTCCGCAATGAACAAACACTTAAAAAATTGAATTTGTTCATCAACCCAAGACAGAGGATATAGCTATTGGCAGGAACTCAGGATTGTTGGCTGTCTGTATTAGAACGTTGGTTGAGAAAGTTGTCAATAATGTATAAGAAAGAAATACAAATTGTTCAGGCATAACCAACTGTACCTTACCAACACGAATTGCCCGTTAATTAGCTACAATACAGTAAGATAGATATTATACCTGAACCCACTCAAAGTAACTAACAGTAACTCCTGAGTTCGCATAAATGTCTGGAAGAATAATAAGTTAATAACACGTTTCTTTTTCAAAATCTGTCAGAAAGGTAGTAAAAGTTTATTATGTTGGCAGTTTTAAACCCGTGTCTGTCAAATACTAGGCCTCAACCAAGCATTCATCAGCTTCTGGGTCAGTTGGATGACTGGCAGCTTCAATTATAAACTTGGCTTTATGTCATTGGCATTCTCCCTTCCACCAAATAAAAAGAAACGAATTTAGTAAAAGGTCTTCTTTTCTCATTTTTGAATGAAATTGGTGTTCTCACTCATATTTTTGATAAGTTAAATCTTTTTCCCTGGCAAGCAATACCTGTTGATCACACCGCCAAGAGCTGCAGGAATAAGAACATCACAGTCCTCGACTAAAATAGACTTGGGATCTGTGGCTTCCGTACCATGGAATCCTTTGACACCCTTATGTTCCTTGACATGTTTTGAGTAAGCCTGCAGTATCGATCCCTTTGTTGTTCTTTGTAGCTCCATTAACGTCACTTACAGCAACAATCTTCCCACGATTTTCATTGATCAGTTGAGCAGCCCAAGAACCAACATTTCCGAAACCCTGTAGTCAAACATATCTATCAATCATCAGCTTAAATGAAATGTACTTTTGGGGGATACCATATTGGAAGACCAAGGGTAATATATCTGTCTTCTTTCTCCACCATATGAACTGCACCTGTATGACAAATCGTTGTCCAGATACGGTTTTTCCATGTTCATTGAGCAGGGCTTCTGTCGCAAAGAGCACTCCTCGTCCTGCTGCAGCATCTCTACCCAGAGATCCACCAAGGTCCTAATTTATCAAATAAATAAAAAAAGACTAAGGTTTGGAAATAGGGAAGGAGAAATTCTACTGGAAACTCGTAAAATCATGGTAATTTAGTTGTAGTAATGGAGATTAACATGTTATATTGCAACTTGATAGTTGTTATTAGCTAAATGTTAGACCAATGACTGACTAATAAAAGCTGAAAGAACTAGGAAGTAAGTCTTTTCCATGATCACCAAAATGGTGAAACTTCGAAAGAAATTGAGTAAATTTGCAGTGCAAAGTTGGATCAATTTATGTACTTACAGTAGGTTTGCCGGTGACCACAGCAGGTGAGTAGCCATGAAATTTCGAGTACTCGTCTAGTATCCACGCCATGGTCTGTTTAAATTCAAAGCAAGGTCATGACTGCGTTGGAATCAGTTCAACTTTCACAGTCCCGAAGAAGAACAACAATCAATTATTGCTACCGAAGCGCATTGTTACACGATAGATCGAGTGAACTCTTTTGAACCACGTTCTGTTACTAACCTGTGGACCAGTTCCCATATCAGGAGCTGGAACATCAGTATGGATTCCTATCAGATCATGTATTTTCTGAGTGAAGACTCTGGTAAGCCCTTCTAGCTCAGACATAGTCAGGTCTCCCTGATCACATCCTATCCCACCTTTAGCACCACCATAAGGAATATTTGCTCCTGCTGTTTTCCATGTCATAAGCTGTGCTAGTGCACAGTGGCGGAGCCAAAAATTTTCGGGAGCCGGGGCTGAAGTTTGGTGTTAGCAACATTTACACATATCTGTTTAATTTGCCATATACTCACGGTTTCCCATTTTACAGTAATTTTAGGACATAGCACATTACGTTGTACCAACTTCCCATATTTGAGGAGTTCAAAACCTAGCAAGGAAAACTTTTAACCAAAGTAACGACCTTTACATGCATATGTATGTTTACCTCTTTCAAGAACTTAGCATAATTGCTAAGAAGAAGCGAATTCCCTGGATTCTCAGCAATCAGCTTTTGATAGTAAACATCAGTACTATAACTCCTGTGATTCGGATCCCAAAACCCAGAACTTTCCTCACCATTATCTCCATCGTCAGATCTACCACCAGCACTGCCACCTCCACTGTGGATCTTCCCGCCAGCACCAACCAACACCATCACCCACAAAAAGCCTCACCGATCCATTATCTCTCCCCTCAACTTCACATTCCTCGTACAACCCATTAGCCCCCCAAATCAACCCACACTCAAACGCCGAGATTTCATCTTTCTCCTCCCCTCCTCTTCCATAGAGATCACGCTCGTCATTTCGTCGGAAACCTTATGGGGTCGCAGTAGTGCCGGAAAGGCAAGGAGTCCGTCGGAGATGCGGGCACGGGGCGAGCTGGGTGGTGGCAGGCGAGCTGGCTAGAGGTTGCGGAAGCCGGGGCTCAAGCGGGGGCTTGTCCCTCGTTGCCTCTGCCCCTGTATGTAAGAAACACAATCCAAGACGCAGTCATTTTTCATTGTGTACAAAAGGAGACATTTTGCAAGAAAAACAACCAAACAAGGAAAAAAAAGTAAGTGTTGTTATCTAGTTATGTTGATAAAATCAAATTTGATTTCTTTGGGCTCCTAATAATTAATCAAAGAAGTCTTAAAAACTATAGTTTTGGTGAAATCAAGGAATGCCTGCTTGAATTTTTCTTCTATGTTTATTATTATCTTTCCTTTATAAAGAAGACAACATTTTAAGTGGGAGTTAGATTTGATATGAAGTCAATGTATTCAGTTCAGGTTAATCGAACTTTGGGTTCTACTCAGATTTGAGGGGTTCAGTCGAGACTAGTTTAAACTGCCTGACCTTCCTCCTCAAAATAACATCATTTTAGTTCATAAATTTTAAAAGATTAAGAATAAAATAACTTTGTTTTAGAAAATTTAGGTAGCTCGAGTGAGCTCAAGTCAATTGGCTCGAATTTGATCGAGTTTTGGATCAAATTTAGACAACTTATGATCAATTGACCCAGTCATTCTTTCCCATTTCCATGACTGCTTCCATTACTAATAAGCATGCATACCTTAAATTACCAAATAAAGTATAACAATATAGTAATTAATATTCTATTGAAATAAACTCCAGGAAAGAAAGAAGGAAATACTAGATATAATCTTGTTATAATCGACTTGTGTTAATACTATATTATGATCAAAATTAAAATATTAAATAATTAGAGTTCAAATTAATTAAATAACGCAAGAAAGTAATAAAAAATACTAGAGAGAATTATTGAGAAAGTGAGAGATAGGCACATTAATTTACATTATATATATTATTACAAAAGCGGTCCTTTATGTGGTCACATGAAATTTATGATTAGTCTTGATATTATGATGATAAATTCATGATATCACTAATAGGTCTATATATGTCTATAATTGATTATGTCTTTTATTGCCACATATAGTTTGTTTAATTGACAATTTTCTTTTATGTACCTTTCCTGGTAAATTCACAAAATAGAAATCAACAATTTAAGAAGGTATTAGGATAAGATATCAAGGCTAAAGTTCAAACACTAGTTAAAGTTTCTTTATATAAGAATTAGGTAGTAGGTGTAACATTATTTAGTCATATATGGATAGATTTTTCTAGCAACAAACATGTAAAAATATTATCAACAAGTCAATAATAAGTGATTTTTACAATTTATTATTTTTATCTTATAGGTCTTTTAGTCAATCTTCTAGCCTTTTATGTCATGGAGGAAAAATCGAATCAGAAAAGAAGTCTTTTTCGATATTCTTCTTTAATTATTGAATATATTATTAATCGAATCGAAATTGATTGAATCTACATGTAAATGCAAAATATCTATTATAGAAAGTAGTACAAACTAGAATATTTAGGTATCAATCCCATAAGGACTTATTACTAAGTTTATTAATCCTAGCCAAATAATTAAATTACATAAATCAAAGTTTAGTAAAACTAAATTAAATAACTAAACTAACAAAAACAATAATATTAACTAATAAAGAGAAATCAAAATTACAATCACTAGGGCTTCGAGGTTCACTTATGAGGAATTTCAATTATTATACAAGTTTGATTATGGAGTTTGGAATAACTATTAACCTAACATATCTATATCCTCTTTCAAGAAACATAGGAATATCTGATTAGGAAATTATCATCCCTCGATGCATAATACCTAGTCAACTTCATTAAGCATGGTTAATTTATTAATTATCACCTTTTTGTTTAGGATACCTCTATCTTTATATCAAGATGTTACTTCCCACCTTTCTATCTTTTATATAATTCCTAAGATTGAATCTATGACGGTTAAGAACAAATCCAACCATTAAGATCAAAGAGATTAAATTCAACCTATCAATGACAAATTATGTATTAATATTTGAAATATCTAGCATAAATTACGTACATAACCTTAACTATAGATTTAGTTACTAAACATAATGAAAAAAAAATAAAAAATCAAAACTTTAAAGAAAATAAAGAAGGAAAAAAATAGAACAAGATATCCCCATTTACAGCTAACATAAGGTTGATCTCCTTATAGTCCTTGCCAAGTTTCCTTGATTTTAAAAAAACCAAAACTAATGACAAAAAAACAAGATATAAACCTCCTAATAAACACCACTAAGTGTATTATAAGCTGATGTTATATAAAAGAGTCTTAAGTTTTGAGAAATTATAGATTTGTGCATCTTCAAATTGTGTGTTACGACTTCGGCACTAGACCATCTTCAATAATGGCATTAATTAACTTTTGGAACTCTGTGTATGAAATCACTAATGAGTTTAGTACTAGTTACAACAATCGCTATGATGTCAATTTGCTTATGCTTCTTAAACTTGTCTATCCACTAATATACTGGTGCTTGTTTCCATTTGTGACATAGTTGTTAGTTAGGTTTTGCTTCTCAAACCCCTCTAACTAGAATGTAACCGATGCTTAGTACCAATATAACTCTAGTGTCAAATTTCCTAAACGTTCTAGTTTGACTCAAATTTTGTCTTTCTTCTTCAATGGAGAGCTCAAATGGACCCACTACCATCATATAAAAAAATCAATTGCCAAATCCTTTAGAAATCAATCGAAATACTCTCAAAATCATGCTAAAAATATAAAGTAATTAGCACATATCAAATTCTTCTGTACTCAAGCATTTGATTGTCTTCTATACTCTTAACATATATATGTGACAACTTTGGGAAAGAATAAAAAAAAAAACAATCAAGATTTTTCATTATTTGTTTAATTGGAAAGATCATAAAATTTTTGTTCATTAGCTACTTGCATCAAGTTATAAATCAATCCTATTTAATTCATAATCTTTCAAACTTCAACTTAATCAACAAAACTTAACCTAGAGCATACAATGAATATACATAAGAAAGATACTTAAATTTCAAATGTTTTCATAATCCTTATTGAATAAAAAATAGAAGACACTAACTTTAGAATTAACACAATATTATTTAGAAGCTTGTTTAAAAAGTCACCGAACCTTTTGACATGGAAGTAAACACTTTGTCATAAATACTCCTGATTATATAATTAGGTCACCATTACAAATGACTATTAGCACTACTCTATAACTTCAACCTTTGTACTTGGCTTGACACTAACTAAGTGAATTTATTCTACAATCTCTTATCCAAACTTTTTTTAAATAGGATAATGAAAATGCTTAAAAAGAATCCACTTCTAACTTAAATGTATGACCAAATTATACAAAAAGTATCATATTATAAATCAAGTATTGAGATCTTAGAATTAACAAAGTAAATTAAAAATCATTAAAGCTCATAACCTAAAAAACTCAAATCATAATAATTAATTAACCTTATAATGAATTATTTTGATTGATATTTTAAATATCTTTTTTCAAAATTCCTCCTATTAAGCTAATTATAATAAAATTGATAAACATAATAGTTCTCTCCCCCACACTTAAATTGTACATGGACTTTAATGTACACAACACGGAAGAACAAAGAGAAAAAAACATAAAAAAATATATGGAGGTAAAGATAATTGGTACCCCTCTAATAAGGCTCTATAAATGCAGTTTGAGTGATACAAACTGATGATGATCATGTAAAACCATACTTAAAAGTAATGCTAATGATCCTAATTTACCAAATTAAAACAAAAACATCTAAATTATTAGGTTTCCTTCCAATAAGTGCTTCTTTATGAGTCTTTTATTTGAATGTGGTCACTAAGAGAAGTTACTTGATAAAGGAAATTATGTTGACATGATCCGTTGTATTGCTCTTGAAGTAATGTTTTAATTGTTACATATTGACCAAAAATTGTATCCCATCATTGCTTTTAATTTCAACGGCACAATAGGATTGAACTTTTCTTGCCATGAATGGTTCGAACCATTGAGAATAATTTCATTGGAAAAATTTAAATCGATAATTAAAAAGTAAAACTTTTTATCCCATTTTAAATCCCCTCCTTAGGATAGTTTTGTCATATTACTAGTCAATACCATTCCTTTTAAATTTAGGCATTTTTTAAAAGAATCTCTTTAGAACTTATTAAGCTTATTCAATTGAAGAAACCTCTTTTCACTAACTAACTTGAACTCAAAATTAAGTTTCTTTATCCCCCAAAAACCCTTATGCTTGACTTCAGCCAGAAGGTTACAAGGCTTGTCAAATACTTGTCGATAGAGAGATATCCCTAGTGGGGTCTTGAAAACTAGCCTACAAGCCTAAAAAGCATCCTCAAGTTTCAATTCCCAATACTTTTTAAAAGTATTAACTATTCTTTCCAAAATTGTTTAAGCTTTAAATTAGATACTTCAAATTAACCACTTTTTTTTAGGGTGATAAGTGGTTAAAGTTTTGAAAGTGCACCCATTCCTCTTCAAAATTGTCTTGAATAAGGAATTTTGGAATTGGATGTCATTATTGCTAATGATAGCTTAAGGTAAACTAAAATGTGAGAAAATATTCCTCTTCATGCATTTCACGATGTTGACACTAATATTTTTAGGAAAAGCTACTATTTCTACCTATTTTGATATATAGTTCACCATTATAAGGATGTAAGTATTGCTATAGGATGAATAATATGGCCCCATAAAGTCTATGCTCAATAGGTCAAAAAGCTCGACTTATAACAACATATTCTACAAAATTTATGTCATCTGCTAATATTTTCTATCATTTGTCATCGGTCATATATCATGTAACACCCCCTATATGGAACCTACAGCCATCCACATATAAGGCAACCAATTTCTTGTACATTCATTCATGGTATGCATTTTGGTTCAATGGTATACATATACATATTACAAAACTCCCCAATGCTTAATATTACCATTGAATAGTAGTAAAACATCTTTACACTTACATGGTAATCAAAAAGAAATTATACAATTTCCTTTCTTAATTATATGTGTAATCATCTGTAACTAAAAACATATTCCAAAAGTACTTTTTTTCTTTTATTTGTTGGCCTTGGTCCCTGTAGATGTTCTCTGTACCTCACTCCTTGGACCTACATGAATTAACGCTCATGCTAAACTTGAAAGCTTAGTGGGGAAAATACTTAGTTTGGATGACCACTCACAGTAATCATCCACCAAGCACACACATTCAGAAATATCACAACTTATTTACCGTAAATTCACCTTCATGAACCAAACATCGATATTATTCAATGCTCATGTAAACAATGATGACATACTTAAGCAAAGTACATAATGCAAATATACTTCAACATATTATCCATATATCGAAAATGCACATTTATTGTCCAAATATTGATATTCAATGCGCATTGATACAAATTATCAATATAATTGCACATCATTACAATTCATCATTACAACTAATACAAATTCTCATCAATACTAATTATTCATGTTTTCATGTTGTCTTTCTTATTTATGATTGTTAAGTTTCCTTTCTGTGTTAAGCTTGCATATTTTTTGTGGGTGTGGATAACGGGTGCTGTGGATCCTCGAAGGTATCGAATTGTGGACACCAATGGTGTCAAACTATAGCAGCTGCATTGTAACCCTATAGGTATGCCCATCTATCCACCACTAAGACAATAGAGCAGGATTTCCTTGAACCATTTGCCAGTTTCACAATTCATATATTGACAAGTCATATGATATACATTTCAAATCATAAAATACGTATCTATGTTTATACATGAAATTCATAACTTATCACTATTAGAAAGGTGTCAAAATCACACTTGTATAATCATACTATACACATATGAGCAATACATATGCAAACAAATCATTTATGTACATGGAAGTTTTCTTTGGAATGCATTGTGCTCAATCTTAAATTCCAATGTTCAATCACCTAATTTATATTTGGTAAGTCCTATTTCATTTATTTCTAGGTTTTTAAAATTTTCATACATATTCATAAAGGTTTGAATAAGATGTGGTAGAAATCAGAAACAAAAACAATGTCATGGTCGTGTTAGACACTCTCTCCATTCATACCACTATTTGTTCCTTAATATGCATATAGAAAAATCAGAACTGGTTTCAAGTTCTTCTAGGAATTTTTTCCTTTATGTCTATATTTTCTATAGCACTAACAATCAGACCATTTGGACTTCTAAATCATGAGATATGGGGAAAATATCATAAGTTGCTCCAAAATAGGGGCAACATTAGGTCACCTTTTTAAATCTCAATTTTCAAGATCATAGAGCTAGAATTAAGTAAAAGTCCCTTTTAGAGATATTTATTTCTATGTCTTAGGTTTCATATTCAGCTAAAATAACACAAATTAGAGGTTTGTAGGCTGAGTTATGACTTAAACAATGTGACTGACTCAATCATATCCTAGACATAATTCCACTACACGATACTCTCTTATCATATACAACCAAGTTCATGAAAAGTGACACCAAAATAACACCAAAGAAACATCCCACCAGTAATTCCACATCCAAATGAATCTTTATATCTATTCAATCATACAAAAATACTGAAATCAACTAAGTGAAGTCCTAAACCTCAAAATTGACAAAGTAGGTCTTCTATTGCCTTTACTTCCCTTCCTCTTTGGCTTTGCTTGACTCACCAACTAGAAACACCAAAAATATACCCCTCAACCCCACTTACAACCTTATAATTTCTTTCCTTCATAAGCAAAGTAAGAAGAGGTAAAGGTGAATAAAAAATTCCTAACTTTTACCTTGATTTCTACCTAAGATTGGCTTGATTTCTTACATGAAAAATGATAGGATGATGAAGGTGAAATGAAGAGAAGAAAAATCTAAATCTGAACTTAGAATCCCCAAAATGTCATGCATCTCCCCTCTCCATATCCCCATTCTAGAACTTTCAAGACTCACACATATGCTTAATTCCTATTAGGCACACCTGCTTTATTATTATTGGTCACACATTCCTTAATCTAATTAGTCCATGTGTTAACTTTAGAAAAATTGCATATTGGTCCTTCTTCTTCCTTTACTTCCCACATTGGCCTACAATCTTATCAATTATTTTCATTCCCCTATGTCTTAATTTTCTAATGCAATAAATTTCATGTAATTTGGTTAATTATTTTGGGATTTATATCTAAAACATTATAGGCTGTTCGAAAATAGGGACAATAACTATAACTCAACTTTAAGACAAAATTCAAAAATAGGAAAGGTAGAATCAGATTTTGGTCCCTTCATAAAAGATTTAGGTCTATGTCTCTATTTTAATCTCTAATTAAAATTATCTAATTTGGAGGTCTACAGTTCAATATATGGCAAAATTACATAAATCTATTCAGTGGAACCTATTCATTCAACGAGGTACACATCCCAAATCAACTAACTTCGGTCTTATCATGCAAGATCATCACAAAAATACGTCCAATTTAACCAAAAGCTTCTTATTTACTTATGGAATATTTATTTTATCAATTCCCCTCATGTCACATTCATAAATCCAAGTAAACATATAAAAATTTCCATACATATTTAACGTCTAAGTATGTATGTCCATGCTAAAATGAACAAATTACCCATTAACCCATGTCTTTTACATTAAGTATCATAATGTCTCTTACTATACTTAGATGCACTTAATTCATTCTGTTCACTTCTTAATACACCGTAGACATGCTATAATACTTTCAAGGTATATGTTGGGGGATTACATATCATCACAAAACTTTTAATATCTGTGAATAATGTAGGCCGATCATATAAGCATAGTTTTTATATAAAAAGAGGATCCAGAAATTTAGAGAAGTTGAAAATATCCAATCATGATCATACTTTTATTTTAATACAAAGACAAAGTTTATGAATATTTGATTAGGTTGTCGAAGCTCTTAAAATTAAATTTGATTCTCTAACTTCTTGTATTAGTCATGAACCAGATCAAATTCTAAGAGCACTAAACACTAGTTTCTTAATTTCAAAAAATAGAATAAAGTAGGGGTTTTCTATTAATTAACTAATTAACGAAAATTAACAAGATCAAAATAAATCAACCGAATATAAAAGGGAGAAATTCAAGAATACTTAACTCCGATTCAAGGGAAAGATCTCATCTAATTGTATCATTGATCTTTGTTCTGAAAAGAATAATTATCACAATTCAATTGGTTAGTCCGAAACATATTAGGATAGCCATAATAAGTCTCAAAATTTTCTAAATTAATCAGTTCAAACCCAATATCTAAACCAAAACTTACCATCAATTGACTGGGTATGATAGCATCTATACCAATTAAATTATAGCAAGAAACTTAGTGAAAAAGATTAAACCCTAAGTTAAATAATTGAGATAGTTGTAACTATTCAACTTAGTATTTTTGTTTATCATAAGTTAAATATGCAATTTCATAAATAATCTATTTGCTACTTGTCCAATCCTTCATGATACAACTATGGATCATTGAATTAATGGATAGCTATAAGATAATCAACATTAAATTAATTTGTAATCAACATTAAATTAATTTGTCAGATTAATCAATAATAATTATTCATGGAATATAAGAACTCAAAATAAGAAATACTTGAATTAAAATATGAATAAAAGTTTAGAACAAAACTTCACTATGTTACAATCAGAATTTTAAATCCCCTTGAATCATAATATTTGAGTTTACCATATATGGATTAAGTTTCAACACCAAAAATAAAAGAAAGATGATATATTCGGAGTAGACTACTAAAGAGAATGATTGACGATTACGGAGAGTAAGAAAACGTCTCTTTTTATTGTTTTCTAACTATAAACCTAGTCTATTCCTATCTTGCAAAGATTCCTATCTAAAACAAAATCAAATCCTTACATAATAGGGATGGAAGAAGTTTCCTAGTTAAACTCTAACTCCTCAAGTGAATCTGGCATTAGGCGTGATCTTGCCTTATCCACTGTAGTAATCTGTCCAACTTTTCCAAAATTCGTGATTTTCACCAATAATGTTCCAATTTGATGCAATCCCCACTTTCCATCTACTAAAACAAAAAAGCATTAATTTTCCTATTTAAGCACCAAAATATATTAAAAAAAGAGATAACTCCAATTAATATATCAAAATAACATCTCATCAAATTCTCCCACACCAGACTCATACTTATCCTTAAGCATACATCAATTCAATACATCAATCATCCTCATAACAACCTTTCATTTTTTTTCCTTGTTATATATAAATATCCAAAAGCTAATTCATATTAAAGTTTTAGGATAACATAACAATCGAGAGAATAAGTACTCATAGGACACATTGTTAGAATGTAAAACATATCATCTCATCAATTTAATTAAAGTTAAATGAAACAATGTTTAACACCCTCTAATGGATTTCACTCTATACACTTAAAGTGTTTATGGTTCATAAAGTCTTAAATCAAAGCATAGCGAGTTATTTCTATGAGCTTGATCAAGAATCATATCTCTATCACTTAAGAAAAATGAACTTAATGCATAAATTAGAGGAACTTCATAAGGGTTATAACATGGCATAGGTAAGGTATGACAAAAAGAAATTTTTAGGTTAAGTAAATTGAAGGGAATCATACAAACTTATCCACTCAAGTTTTAACTTAAATCAATCCAAAACTCATTTGAATTAAATAACATCCCTTTTAATAAATTTGTTCTTTTATATTTTTTTTCGTTTTTTAAACAAGAACGTCAAAAAGGAGGTTTCTCTTTTCTTTTCTTTTTTATATTTCTTCTCCATTCTAAAAAAAATGAAAGATCAAAACAATGCAACTTGAATCAACTAATTTACTTGTCTCAAAATCCTATGAAAATAATCTTGATACGATTCCTTCAATTTATGGGTTCAAAATTAGGAAGGACATCAACAAAAGAAGGGTAAAAGTGACTTGTAACAAGGTTATTAAGTAAGAAAAGAAAAGGTCAGGCTCAAATTCATTTTCTCTGGATAAAAATTAAGGTGCGCTTGTTTAGGTAAAAAATGGTTATCCTAAGTGCCCTTATTATCTTTATACACAAAATTATTAAAAATGTGGTCTCAACATGTATTCAAAAGCAATTTCTAGCATAAACAAGCTATGTTTAGTAACACACAATAAAACTATATGTATGAGCACAAATGTAATGAATGATTTTAAACTTAAAGCTCACGTAGGTGTCAAAAATGCATCAAGTCTTGCACACTTTCATTCAAAAAATCGACCAGATACTTAAATAATTTAATGAAAAAATAATCATGCTTGTCTCTCTTATGCATTATTTATTAAACCGAAAAATGTACCATAACTTAAAGATTATTGATAAACAACAATCAGAAAATTATAACGTTTTCATGAGAAATAAATCAGCATACGAATCATAGTAGTTATGTGTTCAAACAAAAATCATAAAATTCATTATAATATATATTTTCTTGCTCCCTTAACCTAAATAATACATTGTTCCTAATGTATGCACAAGATAATCACATCTCACAAAAATAATCAAGAAAAATAATGCACAGGTTAAAAGACTCCCTTAAGATCTGAGCATCTGAAAGGAGATGTACTATGTTGTTGGTGTCATAGAGGTATCACGCGACACATAAATGAAATTTCTCTTTTTTCTCAATCATCACAACCTTTAGCTATTTGAACACGCTTCCAATGGGTACTTACGGTAGATTCTATGACGGATTGATCTTTTGCGGTTGGATTTATCGTATACTTTCCTTTCACTACTATCCTAGGAGTATCTTTGGAATGTCCCATAATGAAGACAAGTATAAATAGTAAACTATTCCAAAAAATAATGAAAATAACTTAATAATACGTAATATTAAAATGAAAGTAAAGAAACTAAAAGTAATTAATAAAGATGAAGGAAAACTAAATATAAAATAAATATAGCATCAATACGATACTAGTGGGTGTTGATGGTGGAGTGTTGTGTATGCTGGCTAGAGTTACAGATGCTTAGTGGGGTTGCTTGGGACGTTTGCAATTGCTGGAAGACGAGACTTGAGCTGAATCTTGGAAAAGAAACAAAATAATTAGGGTTTTGTTTTGTTGTTTTACTTTTTAAAAAATTAACAATAAGAATATATATATTTTAAAAATATATAATATTTTTAATGTTTTTATTATCATGGTTTTAAAAATAAATAATTAAAAAATTAGATGTTTCTTTAAAACCAACAAACTGCTATCATGTATAAGCCTGTTCACACCTTGTGGAATTTTAGAGGTTCCATTTTAGAAAGCTAAATCGTATAAGGTGTGATCTTGCTTTATAAGATTTAGCATTCTGGTATGGAACTACAAGTTTTCAGGTAATTTTCTAATTTAAATTTTTTATTTTTTAAAAATTAAAAATAAAGTAAAATAGACACATTTAAAAAGATTAAATTAAAAAAAGAACAAACAAGCCCTAATATGTGTTTATCATTTAGCAGGCAGTAGGTTACTAACCAACAAACGCACACCCAATGCCATTACATGCCCTTTCACACAGATCCAATAGCACTCCTCACCAGAGAGACGCAACACGTAGTCTTCCACTAATGGCAGCCAACACACAATACTCACCAGCGGCAACACTCCTCCCAGTAAATAGGCGGTCACCAGTCAATAAACCCACGTGACCAGCGACCCATATAGTAATAACAGGAGAGTCACCTAGCGCCTTCCCACACCACCCACTCATATTTTTATTTACTTTTCGTTGATTTTCCTTTTAGTTTAATTTTAATCATTTTAAAGTTGTTTCAATATTTTTTAAAGTAGTTTACTATTTGTACTTGATTGTATTATGGGACGTTTTAAAGCTACCGCTAGGACTGCAGCAAAAGGAAAATCACTGGTGAATGCCATTGCACATCATCAATTTGATACAAGCCCTGAAACTAATACTGAAGGGAAATGTTCCAGGATAGCGAAAACACCTCTATTTTGCCATTAGCTGAGTTAGTCTTGCATGGTTATCTCACTTTCAACACTGAAGAACCAAACAACGGTACATCGCTATAAAATCTCAACATATTAAAGCGGGTAGGTATGTACGCTACCCTTCTTTAGAGGATTTGCAAATTAAACAAAAAATTGATGATTTATTTATAGACATGAGTTAGACATATTTTGTATTGATTCGTTGTCTAGTCTTTATTGAATTAATTAGGGAGTTCTATACTACCTTTAAATTTGATAAACTAGACAATTTTACTTTGCGTAGTCCTCATTTGATACAGTGCAAATTAATGGGTGTAGAATTTAAATAGAACATCATTGATTTTAATTTAGCCTTAGGGTTAATAGATGAAGAATATGCTAATTCGAATTAGTACAAAGAATCTATTATAGACTATAGTGAATTTAATTCTTTTCAAGCATAGAAATCAATTTCTTTTAAACCATTTGCTTATCATCCAAGTAAATCTTAGGGTAGTTATCTTAATGAGATGGAGTGGATTTATATGTAGCATTTTTTGGCCTTTAATTATTCAGGTCGGAAGGCTATAACATATACTTGCACTAAAGTTGATTTGTTCTTTATTTGGTGTATGGTAAACAAAGTATGATTCAATTTAAGTGCTCGGCTGGAAATGTAATTTAACATTGTTCTTTTTTCTAACAAGAATTTGTGTCTTGGTTCCTTTATCACTCATTTAGCTATTAATATAAATTTTCTTGATATGAAAGAAACTGATATGCATGTAGCCTATGGGATGGAACCTCTAGATTTGGCTTATTTAAACAGGATGGGGGTACTTGAGCAACAAATGGGGACATTTTGTTTTATATAATGTGATCGCCCCCAGAGAGGTTCATTATTAATGTAATAAGAGGATCGTGATGTTCCACTACCTTTGTATCTTCTGAATGAACCCACCAACCTGACATGTGTATCACTTTTAGCTGGAAAGATTGGAATGTAATATTTCTAAAATTAAGAAGAATTTGGATGCTTTGCTCCAATTCATAAGGGTGGTATCTCTATGTCCACCGACACTATAGTACTTCTCCTTTCCGATGGTTGCATATTAGGGGAGTCTTCTATTTTTTTGTTTTATTTCTATTGATTATTTTTGTAAGATCTGATTATCTTATGCATACATTAGGGACAATGTATGATTTAGGTTTGGGGAGCAAATGTTTATATTATGATAAACTTTGTGACTTTGCTTGGACACATAATACTATGATTCATATATTGATTACTCTTTATGATAGCCTCATAATTTTCTAATAGTTGTTTATAAATAATCTTTAAGTTGTGATACATTTTTAGTTTGAGAAACAATGCATGAGAGAGACAAGCATGCTTAGTATTTTAAAAATTATTTTAAGTACGTCATTGTTTTTGTTAAATGAAAATGTGCAAGACTTTATGTTTTTTTAACACCTACGTGAGCTTTGAGCTGAAAAGCATTTATCACATTTGTGCTCATACATATCTTTTTGTTATATGTTATCAATCACAACTTATTTATGCTAGAACTTGTTTTTGAATACATGTTGATACCACATTTTTTATGAATTTATGTATAAATTTGATAAGGGAATTTAGCATAATCATTTTTGATCTAGCCTACCTTAGTTTTTATCCCTAGAAAACTAATCTAAGCCTTACCCTTTTTTTCCCCTTACATAATAACCTTGTCACAAGCCACTTTTAGCCTTCTTTTATTTATGTTCTTAATAATTTTGAGCCCCAAAATCGAAGGAATTGTTTAAAGCTTATTTGCATAGGATTTTGACTATTTCCATGAAAAGTAAATTAGTTGATTCAATTTGCATTGTTTTGATTTTTCATTTTCTTTAATAGAATAGGTGAGAAGTATATATATAAAAAGAGAAATATCCTCTTTGATGTTCTTGATAAAAAAGAGAAAAAAGCAAAAAAGTGATTAAAAAGGATGCCATTTGAATTAAGAACAATTCCATTTTAGTGCAAGTACACATTATAGCCTTCCGATGTGAATAATAAAAAGCCAAGAAATGCTGCATATAAATCCACTCCATCTCATTAAGATAACTACCCTTAGATTTACTTGGATGATAAGCAAACGGGTTAGAAGACATTGATTTCTATGCTTGAAAAGAATTAAACTCACCATAGTCCATGACATATTCTTTGTATTGAGTCGAATTATCATATTCTTCTTCTATTAACCCTAAGGATAAATTAAAATCAGTGATGTTATGTTTGCATTTGAAACCCATTAGTCTGTACTGTATCACATTAGGACTACACAAAGTAAAATTGTTCAGTTTGTCAAATTTAAAGGTAGTATAAAACTCTTTAGTTAATTCAATAAATGTTGGACAATGAACTTGTGCAAAATATTTCCAACTAATGTCAAATTGCTTCTTCAAGATGATATTATCATGGAACAATTGGTTTTCTTTAACCAGAATTCCAGAATCCTAAATCTCATAAAGTGAGATCATACCTTATATGATTTAGTTTCACGCTTTATGTGATTTAGTTTTTTGGAATGGAACCCTAAGTTTTCTTATTATTTTTAATTTTTTTAAAAATTAAAAAATATAACATTTAAAAGAAAGTGCAGTAGACACGTTAATTAAAAATTAAAAATAATATATTAAAAAGTTAATTAATTATTATTTAATTTCAAATTAAATTAAAAAACCCTAGTTTGTGTTTTCTCTCTGCAAGAAACATGAACCCACCATAGACTAGCGTTGTTGGTGTTGTACCATATCGGTTGGTGCCGGTCAAAAAACAGTACAAAACAACACTCTTGGGTAAGGTCATTGGCATCCATGATGGCCGATATCGTATGTTGCAAAAATAAAATTTTTTAACAAGAATAACCCCCTTGATTGGTATCTCTCTCTCTCTCGTTTCTCTCTCAATGTCTCAACTTTCACACTATCGTTCTCTCTTATTCTCCTCTCCCTCTCTGGCAACGACTCTCACTACAAGAAAATAGTGAATTACATACGGCAATTACCGACAGAATATTGTCTTTTTCCATCGGTAAATATATTTACCGACGGAATAAACCGACGGAAGAAAGCGTCGGTGATTCGGCCGTAGCTAACTTCACCGAC
>JAOQML010000007.1:19445008-19458981 GCA_027568935.1 Erythroxylum urbanii | reverse complement strand
TACGGGCCAAACTTTGTATATGTGTGTGAAAGGCACTCAGTCACAACAATAAGAACGAATATGAGTCTTATGCATGTTCCATGCAATTACGTGCGCAATATGTACACGATATGCAAGTCGTAATGTATGATTGTTTGTTATACTAATTTTAGGATGGATGCTTACCTGATTGAATGAATAACTGCAATATATGTGTTGTACTTGTGTAATCCGGTGAATTCATTAATGATGGTTCACTCATTGAGTTCGCAAAACTCATCAAAATTTGCACCGTGACTTTTCAGGTACGAGACAGGAGACCTAGGTTATAGTCAAGACATAAAGTTTCCGTGAATAGAGATATGGATCAGAGGTCTGTCAAATGACTCCCGAACTGACTCCCGAAGGAACATAGTCGTTGTCATTTTGTAATTTTGTTAAAACCTACGTAAAGTTTTGTAAACAATCGTTGAGAAGAACAATGTATGTTTTATCAGTGAATGAAGTGAACGTTTTTAAGAGAAATGATAACGATTTCGAGTATGTCAGATGATGCCATTTGTGTTATTGCTCCAACATACCATTATCGTGAGTTATGTTCCTAAAAACTTAGGCGCATACCCTATGGTAGAGGGATGTTACATATAAGTGACATGAATCATAACAATTTCTACAAAGTTTTAAATGGTAAATATGGTTCAAAATAAACATAAGACAACTTAATCAATCCATACAAAAAAACATAATCAATTTCTAACAAGAAATTTGACAAATTAATATGTTAGACCAACGTACTATTCACTCTTCTTTCCTTACTCTTTGTTCTTCCCTCATTATTCACTCACTATTCACTGATTAGATAAATTAATATTTTGCCCACTCTATTATTCAATCCTTTCACTACTATATACTCACGTCACTCACTATTACATACTCACGTCACTATTTAATCCTCTCCTCTCTCTACCATATACTCACCTCACTCATTATTACATCCTCACGTCACTATTCAATCCTCTCATTACTATATACTCACGTCACTTACTATTACATACTAACGTCACTATTTAATCCTCTTACTACTATATACTCACTTCACTCACTATTCTATATATCATTACTGTATACGAACAAGTCTGATAGGATAATTCCTATCTTCATCTTTAGCCTTCAACAACTATGTCGGCTATAGGAACTAGAGCACTACACTCATCTATATGCTTCTTCTCTTCCTAAAAACCAGCTCGTCCACGCTCGAGTTCCTAGCATTCAACTACATATTTATTTAGGAGTACGAAGCAACTAGGTTCTGTCACCATGGCAAAACCTCCAAAGGAAAGGAACTACAAGAAGTGCTCGAGGTTGTTGGTTTGTAGTGTGAGAGACCAGTTTAAACCCTGCTTGTTTTATCTCTAAAGGCTTGGGTTTACAGATTTAGATGCATGGGCTTATTAGCAAAAGTGTTGGGGTCAAAGTGTAGAGAATAGTGTTTAAAAGGATAGGATACTGTAGAGTAGGCAAAGAGAGTAGGATTGGAGTTTTCGAGTATCGAAAGTGCAACAAAGAGGCGAGAGGATATGAAGTCACGACTGGTGACAAGAGACTTCCAGTTTTTACAGACTGAGGTAAACTTTGCAAGAGATGAGATTGGTAGCTTCAACAAGATTAGGTCCATCAACTCCTGAGCGAAGGAGCCTAACATGGTTTGCAGTTTGTCTGTTAATTCGAGAAGCTTTTGTGTTTCTGTGCAAACAACATAATAAAAAATAACTTTTGTACTACTTAGAATAGTGTTGTTGTTTATCTCATTGACTTAAAAGACTTCAGGTTAACATTTTATTACCAACAACATCATTGCCTTTAGAACAATACATGTATAAGTAACGCAACAATGAAGCAAGTAACACAGTCGTAATAATGCAGCAGTGAAGTAACACAAGTAATGCAGTAATACAGCAGTGAAGTAACGCAGCGGTGGAGAAATCGCAGAAATAAAATAACAAAATTATAGAGAGATATAAAAGCAAGAACAGATAACGCAGAAACGTCTTTTTCACAAAATAACAGAGTAATAAGCTACAAAAGTAAACATAAACCTAGACTAGGAAAATCGTAGCAGGGCAATGCAGAAGAGTCGGCAGAGCAAAAACGATTTTAGAATAAAAGAAAACTTGTTTTAAAATCTCACAAAAACCTCTTTTTTTAGGTTTCCTTAAACCTATTGCACTTTTTTTTTTAGAAACTTAAAACAACAACGATACTCATGCAAATATATTTTAATGAATTGTTTACTTTTTCATAAAAATTACAACTAAAAACAGAAAAAAAAATTAAAACAGGGCCAAATAAGCAAAAATTCTGTCATAAAATTACAACTAAAAACAGAAAAAAAATTAAAACAGGGCCAAACAAACAAAAATTCTGTCAAACAGTGAGTGAGGTACCAAAACCCAAAACCTGGCGTGTCCAATGCACTGGGCTTCCATATGTCAGAGAGCAGCTACCATATTTTCATTTTTCAGCCAAGAAGATTCAAAACCTAACATCTATTACATGCCTTTACTGCAGCAGTCAAGAACTTGTCAATCCATTTTGACTTATTTTTGGTGAAAAATCAACATAAAACACTTTATGCCATTATCCGTACAAGATTTAATATTACAGAATCCATCAACATGACAAGTTCCAATCAAAAATCTTGCATTGCTCTATGAAAAAATTACAGCATATCAAACTTAAAACAGAAAATGCAGCAACATCTTTTATTTCTGCTTGTTCTTGTTATTGACAACATCATCAGGGACAACCTTAAGCAACTTCCTGTCTCTAGACTTGGCAATCTTCTTCAAAGTCTTGGGGTTAGTAATCTTCTGCAACTTAGTCCCTGACCTCAATATGTTCTCTTGCTTCTTCTTTTCCCTCTCCTCTCTCATCTTCCTCTTCTCAACCTTATTCCTTCTTATCTCTTCCTTCAGCTCATTCATTCTCTCTCTATATGCTCTCTTTATCTTCTTCTGCCTCTCTCTCTCCTCGAAACTTGTTCCCTTCACGCTAACGTGCTTCGCCGACGCTCGCTGCTTCCTCGCTTGCTTCCACTTCCGGCCTGACACTCTCCCGGCGATCACGCCGTCGTATGTCGGCTTTCCGAACGCTGGTTTATCCGGATCGTCCGATGATGGTACAGCTGATCTTTTGGCTGGGGGCGGAAGCGCGAATTCGTCGACCTCCATGGCTGAGTCGGCGGTGGCAGTAGCTATTGCGGCCTCGACCTCTTGACGTTTACGCTTGTAGGTCTTGCCGCCGAAGCCTTCATCGAGGTTTCGAAAATCAATTGTGCAGGCCATGGCGATTCTGATGGAAAATTACAGAACCCTAATATTGATTTGTGGAGTTTTTTGTATTTATAGTTCGGTGAAGGTCTCCGGAATTGGGCTTGGTTATTTGAGTTCACCGACTCGGGTTCAAACCCAAATCTATAGATGAGATTTGTCGGTTCCAAGTGACGACGAGCTATAAACTGCTACATATTTTTGTGACAGTTCTGATTTCGTTTCGATTTTTTTTTTTGTTTCAATACATTTCAGTGGAAAGAAAAGGGCTTATTTTTAATATATACATATTTTTTAATATTATGATTCATAGGATACTAATTTTCTGTAAATTAAATTGTTGTATGTCATGTTATTCAATAATTTAGCAATTTATTCATTAAGGACTTTTGAATGTTTCAATTTTTATACCAATCATACGTTTTGATATATAAATGATAATATATGCGTTATAACTATTGGATACTCTTTTGTTTTCAAATCTAGGTCATGCATCTTTGTTTTGATTTTGATAAAATGAAATTCAATTGAATATAATGTTATGATTAGTTAATAAGTTACAAGAAATTATCTTTCTTTTTTAATTCTTTCTATTGGAGAATTTCCTTCGACCAGATTATTATTTTACTTTCATATTTTGTTAAAATAATATAAATTATAAAATGTGTATCATTAAATTTTTTACTTCAAGTTTATCAATAAATTTTGCAAATGAAAGATAGTAAAAGATATGTGAAGAATTCAATTAAAATGAAAAAGGCTAAAAAAGCAAAACAACTCCTAATGTTTACGCTAGTATTTAATGAAGAAAGTTGCATTGATACAATTTTATAAACAAATTGATCCAAATAGAGTAACAATTATGTAGTCAATTCTAGTTATTCTTGTGGTTAAAATTGATCAAAATCTTAATTATTAGAAACTTGGTCCACTTGAATTATTTTTATTTCTTTCTTACTTCTTGGTTTTCTCGTGCCTTATGCTTCCTTTGACCATTAGTTCTCTTAATTTTGATATGTTTAGCCGGTTGAAATATTTGATTTAGTATGTTTAGTTCTTTAAAGAACTTAACAAAGAAGCAAAGATTAGTAAAATATAAGAGCATGTGAGATTAGCATTAAGAAAATCTAATTAAGAGTGAGACATGAGTGATTTTATATCTTTTAGGAGTATACATATAGCATAGTACAAAGGATTTTCGTGAGACACGAGTGATTTTATATCTTTTAGGAGTATACATATAATGTGGTACATAAGGATTTTTTTTATTAAGTTCATTTTGCAGCTTTAAAATATGTATTTTAGAGGTGGTTCAACATTAAAAGAAGAAAATGATAACATAATCTTTATATAGGTGTATAATGATTTGAAAGACATATTGGAGAAGCAATTCCATCACATTGTTGAATTGTGTGGGGAAAACAATCTAGAGTCCCTAATGTGGGTAGGTATAATAGACATAATCTAAAACCTTTATTAAAAGTTAATGAAGAGAATGATAAACTAAATGTTGATGAAGTTGATTTAGCCTATGAGGTTAAAAGGGGCATACTTAGGTCAATAAGAAGAGTTAGATGTGAATGGGAGCCTAAGAGGGAGCCTAGAGGTTGAGATGGTGTGAATAGGAATCTTGGTAGTTTAAAGATTAAAATATCCTCCTTTAAAGGAATAAAAGACCTTAAAACTTATTTAGAGTAAGAGAAAGCATAAATTGATTTTTGATTTCCATAATTACTTTGAAGAGCAAAACACATAAATAAATATGGTATAGTTTACTGGTTATGTCATTGTTTGATGGAATCAATTGGTAACTAATGAGAGAATGAATCATGAGTGACATATATAGACTTGTAATAACATGAAAGCTCCTATGAGGATATTTGTTCCTATCCATTATTATAAAGATTTGTACTAGAAATTATAAAGTCTTTCTTTAAGGATAAAAAAATGTGAAGGATTATCATATTGAGATACAAGTAGCCATAGCTTAAGTCAATGCAAAGGAGGCAAAGAAGCAACTATAACAAGTTTTCTAAGTGGTTTAAATAGATAAAGCTAATGTGGTACAGCTACAAAACTATGTTGAATTGGAAGAGATTGGACATATGGCTAAGATGGTGGAGAGGAAACTAAAATGTAAATAAGTATCACATTACAAAAATAGTCATATTAATTCTGATGAGCCTAATTTACAAAAGGATGATAGGAGTTCTTTTAAAGCAAAAGTTAGGCTAACTAAATCTAAGAAGGATGCCTACAATAAAGTAAGAGATAAATTTGATTCTCAACTGTCTCAAAATATACATATTAAATATTTTCTTTTTTAGGACATGGCTTATTAAATCTTAATGTCTGAATAAAATAGCTATGATCATGAAGGAAGATAATGATGTGGATAGTGAGAGTCATTTTTATGAAAATGGATCGATTCCAACTTTTGATGTTTTTACTAATGATACGGAAACTCCAAGAAATTTGAGTTCTTAAAACCCCCTAATTCTATTGATTAATTACTGTAACTTCTATCCCAAGAACATCCTAGATCAAACCCTAATTTCGTGAATTGAGACTCAATCCCAAAGAAATTAGAAACTAATTCACATTGCAAGTATTTACTTGTTGTTGCAAATTAATTTCTTGAAGTAACCAAGAAGGCAATCACACCTCTTTTAAAGAAATCCAAATTCTGGAAATTTCATTAATCAAATGACGCAAAAGTTCTATTACAGCCCTCATCTCATTCTATTTATATTGTAGAAAATAAGATGACCTAAACTTCTAAAGCAAACAATGGGCTTAATACAAACAGCTATAAAACAAGTTCAAAACTTATCCTAAATAAAAGCAACTAAATTACAAGCCCAAATAATACAATCAACCCTTTTTATAAGAGATATTGATCTTGTCTTTAAAATTGGCTAAGTACTAGCCTCTTCATGCCTCCCTTAGCAAAATTACAAGCTTTGGCATGCCTTGGTGTTACTCTATGGATGTTTTGGCCTCATCATGAATTTGAGATGTAATTAAGCCTTGAACAAATCCTTGCATAGCTTGCTTGAGCTTTGAAGCTTTTATAAGTAATTGGTCCATTAGACATAGAAAGCTTGTCTTGTTGAGTAGTGTTATGTTGTTAAACCTCCTTGCCAAGGTTGGTTGTATCAACTAATGATGGTGTTGAGTTTGTTATTAAAGCTGAGGTGCTTGTTACTAGGAGAGCCCTAAGTATTTAAATCAAGTAAGATGAGTTATAGTCACAAAGGAAGAACATATTCCATGCTAGATGCCACATTCATAACAAAGTTTATAGTATGATTATTGATGGAGGAAATTATATTGATATACCTAACCCTAATCTTATAAAGAAGTTGAGTTTGTCTACTATAAAGCACCCTAAAACCATATAACATGACAAGTTTTGTAATATAACCACTAATAGAGGAAGGTGAGCTAATATAGCTAGAACTATTATTATAAAGACTAGAGTTTGTCTACTATAAAGCCCTTAAAATCATATAAACTTTAATTCCTTAATGAATGTAGAGAGATTAATATGAACAAATAAATTATGATTTTTTTTGGGAGATATCAAGATACGGTATTAAGTGATGTAGTACCTATGCAAGCTAGACACATTCTATTAGGAAGGTCATTGCAATATGATATAAGATTTATATATGATTGCTTAAGAATAGGTGTGCCTTTGTAAAGGACGAGCCAATTACGGTTATGCCTTTAATACCTAAATAGGTCTATAAGGAGTAATTAAAATTATAAAAAGAGAATGAAGAGAATAGTGAGAGAGAAAAAGAAAGTGAGAGTGAGAGCTCAAAAGAAAAAAATATTTAGTGGTGAGAAAAACAAAGAAGCAAGTGAATTATTATGCAAAAAAGTAATATTTAGAGTACTTTTTACACTTACTAGACTATGATTGTACTTTTATACAAAAAGACTTATTTTAATGTTGATGCATTTAATATCCGTTAGTTACGAGGATGTCTTTAATGATGATGCTCCTATTGGGACGTTATTTTTTATTTGTTGCATAAGTAGGATGTGTTCAATGATGATGTTCCTATATACCACCTAATAGAGGGATTGAGCATTAAATTGGTTTTATACCAAGGGTTATAATTCTTAAAAACCCAATGATAGAAGCAATCTTGAGGAGAAAAATGTGCTTTAAAGGTAAGTAAAGGAGCTAATGGAAAAATGTTACTTCAAAAATAAAAATAAGACCTTATGCAGTTTCAGTGCTTCTAGTGCTTAAGAAGCATGATACTTAGTAGATGTGTGTTCATTATAGGGCTATAAACAATATAACGGTGAAGTATAAACATCAAATTCCCAGGTTAGATGATTTATATGATGAATTTAATAAGGTAGATCAACCATTATAGATGAATGAATAAGGGAAATAAAATAAATAACAAATATAAATACTAAAGCAAAGTAATAATTAAGAATATACCAAGCTATGGATTAACTAGATTTAGATCAGGTTCCCCCAGTAATTTTCTAGATTCAATATCACCTTTGATTAATGAATTGTTCTAACTTTTTGGATCAATAAGAGTTCCTATCTTGGATCATATTCTCTTTGAGACATTCCCTATTCAAAGGTTAATCGACCAAAATTCCTTTTGAGTTTAGAAAAACTAAGAATACTTTAATTGATTCTATGAACTCTCTTAGTAGGCTTTATCCTAACATAAAAAGAGCTTGCAGCTTTCTATTGAATAGCTAATGCTTAACTCTCTTTATCCATATTATGACCTAAATATACATCTCATCTCTAGAATCTCAATGCATGAATATGATAATGAATCTTCTGCTTTTTCATCATCAATTCAATCAATATAAAAGCATAAATAAATCATAAAAAATTAGAATTTTATTGACTCAAAGAATAAATTAGAGTATATCACATCTTAGGTTCTTCCTACCTAAATTTATATCCCTATTAATTTACAATGAAAAAAGAATATTAATATAAAACAATAAAGAAAACAAGATAAATCTCTAGAGAAATATAGAATCCTTCCTCTATCTTTAAAGAATGGTGAACATTTGATCAAGACTATTGTAAAATAGCTTTAAAGTGACACTTTTTTTGTTTCTTGGTTAAAGAACTTATCTTTTATACCTTCTTCTCTCGATAAACCTTGAAACTAGTTTTTAATAAGCTATATATCCCCAGACCTTTATATGGTCATATTTTCTATAAATATTAATTCCAATATAGGTAAATACATGAGACCATATATATGTATTGTGTTCTTCGATCTAAAAGAGTAATATAGGCTATGTGGGGTGCACTAGAGAAATAGAAGCAACCGTATTATATCATAGCCTTCATACAGGTCTGTGTATATGGTACTTCTTTAAATCTTCCAAAATTACTCCAATTAAATCTATTTTTTCCAATTTTACTTCCTTTCCTTCTATAGGTAGAAACAAGACCTGAAATGAAAAATCTTCTTAAATTAAGCATCAAATCTATAACAACACAGACCACCCGCTAACAAATATTGTCTGCTTTGGGCCTTGGTTCAGCCAAGCCCTCACGGTTTTGCTCTTCCCACCCTTAGAAAAATGAGTCTTTTGAGGGAGAGGTATCTATACCGTTATAAGGCATACTTCGTTCCCCTCTCTAATAGATATGGGAATCTAATATTCCACCCCTTAGAGGCTTAACATCCTTTTGACATATCGATCTGGGTACTGGCTCTGATACCATTTATAATAGCCCTAGACTACCCGTTTATAGATATTGTCTGCTTTGGGCCTTGACCCAGCCAAGCCCTTACGATTTTGCTCTTCCCGCACACTTTCTCAGGAAAACACGTCTATGAGGGAGAAGTTTCTATAGCTTTATAAGGCCTACTTCTTTCCCCTCTCAAATCAATATGGGAATCTAACATTCCACCCTCTTGGGGGCCCAGCGTCTTCACTGGCCCACAGGCCTGGATCCACCCCCTTGGAGGCCCAGCGTCCTTGCTGGTACACAGGCCTAGATCCAACCCCCTTGGAGGCCCGGAATCTTTACTGGCACATCGCCCTGGATACTAGCTCTGATACCATTTTAATTGTCACGATCTGGAACCACATCAAGCCCATGACAACTACTGCATACCGGGGCAAAGAATACTTATAATACCCTTAACCTGACTATGCAAGGCTAACTGAATATCTTTTAAAAAGACATTTGGACAGCATAAAAAGTTCCCATATAAGTTATTTACAAACCATAAGATAGTTAATAGTCAATTTACAAAATTTTTAAAGAATATCAACATAATAATGATCCACTATACAATAAAAGAACAAAATAGAGACTACCCACGTGCGGTAATGCCCTGAATATGTCAAAAGACTGCACACGAACCACTCAGAGCTTCAAGCTCACAAATTAACTTGCATGGATGGGAAGCGGAGCAGAGTACATTATGTACTCAGTGAGCAGAAGAAACATATATCGCAAATAGAACCCGGTACACACCAAAACAGTCTAAATAACCTAAGAATAGTTTTATACATCTAACCTGCACATAACCACCTATGAAGTGAATAACATGATATAAAAACACATAGACCTAGTCTATGACTCATGTCATACCGGTTTAGAACAACATAGGCTTAGCCTATTTATCACTCTTTCAGTAAACATAGGTTTCATTTCCAATACACATGAGCAAAAAAGCATCACATGTAAAAGTCAAATCTCGTCAAGAAGCCCAAAACAATTATGTGTGACACCACTAGTCGGCCAAACTAGTGTGCACACCCACCGAATCCCAGTGTTGACTTGACTTTCATTTGTGGTGAGTCCAAAATACGGTAGATAAGAGTGTCGTGACCATAGATGTGACTTCGTTGGTGACCAGTCCTCTAGGTGTGCAATCACCCGCGAGTCCTGTAGAATGGTGTCATTATAAGGACTCGACTTTTATGTGCCAGCGTCAAAGGTACGGGGGTCGCTTAATCAGTTGTGCCTAACACTCAATTAGCTAATCATTTTCTCACCAATCATCAAAAATCATATGCAAATATTGAATACTAAAATCAAGTAAGGCACCATGCCTTTTTTTTATTGATCCAACCGATAAAATGGAACCGTGCTAAGACTCTAAGTCAAAAGAGAATACATGCATCCAGTATACATGACTCAGTTAAGCATATGTAAGTTTCAAAACATTTTTCATGCATTGAAAGTTATCTTTTGCACTCAAGTGAAAAGTTATTCAAAACTGTAGTAAGAAAATCAAACATTGTCCTTTGCCCTTCAATTGTTGAAAATAATATCATTTGTTAAAATATGAAATAAAAACATCACTTTCACTCCAAATGCAAAGAGTTATTCAAAACAAGGTCATTTATTAAATACGTAAGTATACTAGCATTTATTTGAAAATCAATTATACTATGCATTTCCTAGGTTCAAAATTCACATACAAGTCATCATGCATATCTTGGGAAGTCCTAATCCTATTTGAGAGATATTTTTTCCCTACCTCACCTCAAAAGAAGGTGTACACTCCTTTAACTTCAACAATTCTCTGTACGGGCTCCTTGATTCACAGCTCCCGAGCCTCTATACATACAAATGTAATGTACTTACTACTTAAACATATAACTCATATTTATACCCCATCATATAAGTGTATAAAACTCAACCCTTATTATTCACATAAACTTTCTTTTGCATTTTCCAAGGCATTTAATGCCTTGATCCAACACTTACACATTTCAAAGCATAATTGAGTACATTTTTATCCAAGCATTTAATGCCTTGATCCAATACTTACACATTTCAAAGCATAATTGAGTACATTTTTATCCAAGAATATTACTCTACGTAAACATGAAAGCCTCTTTCCAATGCACACCATCAAGATCCTTAAATCCTAAGCCAACTTCACTTAGGCAGTTTATCAAACACCTAAAGGCATAAACTTGGAAGCCTCCTTCTAATGTACTTCTTCCTCATTTTTCATCATTAATTCAAATTATACATACCCAATTAACATCATAGAGTTTATTTAAACCAACAATTTCGAAAGATATTCAAATTTTCATAAACTTTCACTAAAGAGAGACCATTTCGTTTTTTGCTTAAAGAAGCTTCTTCATGACCCATTTCATTCATCTAAACCATGTTTCATGCATATTCAAGCATGGAGAACAACATAACTGAACACCAAACTCAAAATCATAATGTAGAGAGAGATGAGACAAAATTTACCTAAACTTTCCTTTGGTGATATCTTCCAATACTTTGAGAATTTCTCAAATCTAATGATAGATTTGAGTTCCTTGACCCCAAATTACCTTAGAACACCTTGGTTTGGATTGAAGAATCAAGAACTTGGTGAAATTTAGTTATGGCTGAATGTTTCCCTCTCCTCCTCCTCTTTTCTCCTTTCTTCTCCTCTCTTTCAATTAAAACAAAGTGGTTTAATGCCAAATAAAAGGGGTGCACGGCCATAAGGTGAAGAAGGGTCTAGAATTTGACTCTTCTTTTACCAAGTATGGTGAATTTACCTTTTTACCCTTAGCTTATGTGAAATTACCATTATACCCTCCAAACTTTCCTAAATTTGCAATTACGCCCAAAATTGAGAATGACCAAAACTTTTATTTTCATTTTGGTCCTTGAACTTTTGTAAATTGTAATTAAGCTCCTTAACTTTATTAATTACATATTGGTCCTCCAAGAATTGAAACATTACATTTAAGTCCATTATGTACATCAATTTTTTAAATTAAGCTTTCTAAGTGTCCAATAACTCTACAAATAATGTCTAATCACCTCTAAGGTATTAGAACACATTTAAATAGGCCAACATGCCATATCCATCCAACGGAATTGATTTTACATACTTAGAAGCTTATATGTCAGAAATCTCCAAGATTTCGTATACTGATGAACTCTAAGTTCATGTAAGGGCATTAGCATTATATATCACTGGCAAATATACCGGAAGGATTCAATTACATTTTTGAACTCATATATAACCATTTATATGTCAATATGCAATAGTACCTCCAAGTATAGACTAATACAAGAAGTGCTCAAAGAGTCCGGCGTTACAAGTCCTCCCCCTCTCAAAAGAGTTTCGTCCTCAAAACTCCTAAGTCGAGAATACAAATAAATGGAACTAGCATCTCATAGCATCCTTAGGTTCCCATGTCATCTCCTTGATTTGTTGCTCTTCCAAAGAACTTTAACTGTGGGAACTTCCTTACTGTGCAACCTCTTTATCTATCATTCCAGAATATGGACTAGTTTTACCTCAAAACTCAGGTCTTCTTTTAGCTCCACTAGAGGTGTCTCCAAAACATGATATAGGTCCAGTATATACTTCTTAAGCATCGAGACATGGAATACATTATGGATCCTATCCAAATTTGGTGGCAATTCCAACCGATACGCATTTTTCCAAGGGTGGGAAGAGCAAAACCATGAGGGCTTGGTTGGGTCAAGGCCCAAAGCAGATAATATCTGTGAGCGGGTGGTTCGGGCTGTTACAAAATCTTTTAAAATAATCCAAAATACAAGCAATATCCATGGAAATAGTGCTAAAAATATGCTAAAAATAATGTATGCCTAGCATACATTAAACACCCTCACACTTAAGCAATTTCTTATCCTCAAGTAAATAAACCTATCATTTAATCTTAAATAAAAATCAAATTTGAGAAAGTGTTAAACCAATTGAACATGCTAATGAAAATTCTCCATTTTTCATTCAATTATAAAGGATCATTAAAATATTATTCATATGCTTATTTCACTTCATGATGCTTTAAACCTTTACCCAAATAACAAAACTCAATTCTATGGATAAAACAAACATACACAAGATACTTGCTTCAACTTTCAAACACACTCACATCCTTTTTATTAATAAAACATAAGCTTGAATAGGAGCAATATAAAATTTTTTAAAAAGTCACCTAGCCTTTTTATGTTAGAGTAAACACCTTGTTATGAATAACCTCAGTTACTTAACTTTTGTTTTGAGGAAAAATTGGGAGACTTCATTAAATTAAATCAGGTGATAGAACATCAAAAATACAAGATGGAGGAAAATCCTTCCAGACCACCCTATCTGTCGTAATAGTACAAGCTCTAGCTAAATTATGAGCTGCACTATTTGTAGAACACCTCACAAAACTTAGATTAACATCTCTTAAATCTAACAAAAGAGATTTGCAATCCTAAACAAGCAAGCCAAAAGATGAATGATCACTATAACTAGGATTAGCAATAGCCCAAACACTAGGTTGGATGTCTGACTCCCTAGAAATAGAGGACCACCCTTCTTCCTTAATCCAATTCAAAGCTTCACGAATTGCCATGGTTTCAACATCTCGAGCATCAAAATTACCTCTTATAGCTTTCTGCAGAGCAGTAACAAAATTCCCTTGACAGTTATGAACAACACAAGCAAGGCCAATATACACACCCCTAAAACAAGCCCCATCAATATTCATTTTTAACCTACCAGGAGGAGGTCCACTCTATTTATGTACTAAAGAAGACGCAGAAGCTTTTGTAGGGTTAATATTAGTTTGCACCTAATCTTGCAATACTGACTTGGCTTGATTAACAATCCATATTGGCCACTCCTTCTTATGTTTCCAGACCAATATATTCCTTGA
>JAOQML010000007.1:19429173-19439751 GCA_027568935.1 Erythroxylum urbanii | reverse complement strand
AATCTAACTTAATTGAAATTGATTTTTTTCCTTTAAACTGCCCTTTATGTGTGACTCATTAAGTTCCTAATATATTGACAATGATTATAAAATATAATTTTAATTTATAATTAGAATAAAATAAATTAAAACTCATTTTAATTTATCTTTAATTTTTCAATTAAACAATTTATAATCATATATCAAGATTGACGTCTAACAACATGTCATTAACCACCCAAATATCTAGATTGTCAAAATGGTTTGATTTAACATGTCCATGCATGGTTATGATGTATAATTTAATCATTTCGTCATCCAATGTTCCAATTAGACAGAGTATGGATCTAATATTTACTCTTTTGTATCCAATCATATCCATTATTGCTAATTAGTAATTAATTTATAATTGATATTTGAAAACACCTTTTCAAATGTCAATTCAACCTAGCTAGAAAATTAAATGACTACTAATGAAGAACAATAGACATTTTCTTTAATTACTTTAGAGCGACGAATGTTTTATTAACTCACTTACCTATCTTTATATGATTCATATTGCATCCAAGTACTACTGACTAAATTATTCTAAGATAGTTCATAAATAGCATCAAAACAAAATAGTTCTCACATGAGATACCTTGTCTCAAGTCCACAAACATATAAGTAATATTCTATTTGGAATCCTTATAGTAGGGTCAATTCAATGAACTTATTCTCTAACATGTATCCACACATTAGTTTAAGTATCTCTATACTTTAATTTACGAGATCAATTACTTTCTTTAAGAGAAAGAAACATAACGTGTGCTAGTTTTATCATTTCATAAATATCCCCGTCTTGATGAAACCAAAACTAGGAACATTTACAAATATTACGCAAATGCAAATTGAATATCATAATTATGATATAATAATAATTTTAATTACACAGTAATTATTCCAAAGATTTTAACTTTAATATTAAAACATCAAATGTAATTAACATAATACATACAAAATAAAGAATGCCTTTATTAACTAAATAATAATGCCATATATAAAATTGCAACCAATTGATTGCCTACAAGGGCATAAACTAACAATCTCATACTTGCACCAAAAAGCCAATCACCTATATATCTAATATCATATCCATCCATATGTCAATTATGTCTCTTCTGAGACAGTGACATAGTAAGAGGATCTACAAGATTCTCTTCAGTGGGAACTCTATCCAATGTTATGTCTTTCTACTCCACTATCTCCCTAATTAAGTGTAACTTTCTAAGCACATGCTTAAACTGTTGTTGAGACCTTTGTTGTCTTTCCTAGGCAATGGCATCATTGTTGTCATAGTACAATAATACAGGGTCAACAATGCTAGGAACCACTCCAAGTTCAATGATGAATTTTTTTGATCCAAACTGCTTCCTTTGTTACCTCTGACATTGAAATGTCATTTGCCTCAGTCTTTGAATCTATAATGGTTGGTTATTTGGAGCTCTTCTAACTTACCATACCACTATTGAGAGTGAAGATGTACCCTGATTGTGATCTATTATCATCTAGATCTAACTGAAAACCAGCATCTAAATACTCTTGAACTCCAGTTCAACTCCTCCATAGACTAAGAAAACATCTTTAGTCTTTTTTAAGTACTTTAAGATGTTTTTCGCAATAGTTTAGTAATACTCACTTGGATTTGCTAAAAACCTACTCGTTATGCTCAAACTATAAGAGACATTTGGTCTAATACATAACATCGCATACATGATTGATCTAAATGTCAAAGTATAGGGAACACAATCCATTTTATCTCTCTTCTTGTGTAATAGGACAAATACTTTGCGAGAGAGAAATCCCACGCAACATAGGTAAGAATCCCCTCTTAGAATTCCCCATGTTAAACTCCTTTAACATTTTGTCTATAAAACCCAAGCAACCTTTTTGATCTTTCTCTATAGATCTTTATTATTAGAATATAGGCTGCTTCTCCCATTATATCCTTCATAGAGAAATTCTTGGACAACCAAATCTTTACAGACTAAATCATTGGTTTGCTATTTCCAATTAGCAATATGTCATCCACATATACCATTAGGAAAATGATTGCACTCTCACCAACCTTCTTATTGACACATGGTTCATCTACATTCTTTATAAAATCAAAATCTTTGATTATCTTATCTAAATTGATATTCCAACTCTGTGATGCTTGCTCAAGTCTTACTTAAGTCCATAAATAGACTTTTGCAACTTGCATACTTGACTAGAAAAATCTCTTAGATTTAATGCAACGTCCCTTTACCCATGTTAAGACTAGAATAGTAACTTATGAGAAATTTATGAGAAAATTAGGAAAATGCATGTCATGCATAAATTAATTGTGACATACACATTTTTCTTGCACACTCATATGACTGTACATGCATTCATTGCCATTTTCAGGTATAATTGAGTTAGTAAATGTGCTTAAAATGTGTTTTGGCAATTGTGGGATTATTTAGGGTATTTTTGAAAATTTTGGTGAATTTTTTTGAAAAAATATTGATTTATGGACCATTTATATAGTGATAAGTGGCAATAATATATATGAGACATTTAGCTAGTTGTATTGTGACAAATGGGTTGCGTCTGTTGTGATAAGTGGATGTTGGGTTGAGTGACACGTAAATATCATGCAAAAATCCACGAAGTTGGTTCTGACAAAAGAATTCCTGTAGCTTTTGGATCACTGAAAACATTCTCTGCTTTGTGTTTTTGTCCCTAGTTGGTTGTCTTTGTAGCTGAAACAAGTAAGTAACTTGATGATATTTTTATGGTGTAAAAATATACATGCATGCATAGGTTTGAGATATGAGGTTCGGTATTGAATAATTTAGCCGATGGGTTTGAGAATTAGGAATTGTTTTCAATTGATTTGAATGGATTCTGGACTAAGAAATATGTGCTTCTGTTAAGGCTTAGAAGATTACGTAAATGGTGATTCACTGTCCATACATGGAAAATTTATGAAGTGTTAACAGAGGTAAGTTGAATGAGTTTGGATTTAAGGAGAAAGTTTAAATGATGCAATGTTAAGAGCAAGTGTATTTAAATGCAAAGTTTATGTTGAAATGGGATTTTTACTGTAAATGGGTAAGTTAGAAAAAAAATGAGAGTGTGCTGGAATTAGCGTTTAACTGAATATGCTCTATTTTTGGTGGCAGTGTGAAATCGTATATTTTGATCTATTATGGATGTGTTTGAACTATTAGAGGAGTTAATGACATGAAATGTGTTAAAGAACGAAAAGAGATGTGTATCTGATGATAGTATAAGAATTGGAAAAAAGAGTTGTGTATCTGATGATAGTATGAGAGTTGGAAAATTACAGTAGTGTGAGAAAGTGAAAATGACGGTTTGAATTTGTGATGATTTAAGTTTAGGATTGTTTTTGAATTGTTTGGAAGTGTTAGTGAGTATAGAAAAGCATAATAGATGATTTAGAAGTGATTAAGTTGGAAAAGGAATGAGAAGGAAAAAAAAACTGGGTTTGGTGAAGAAGATGAAGATTTGCGTGCCAGAGAGAGAAAAAGGTGGTAGATGCATGTATGGGTTATGAACTAGAGTATTTCATTAAATAGTCCTACGTCTTTTGGCTATAACTTTTTCATCCGAACTCCAAATGACTTGAAACATAAATCAATAGATTCCTAAGAAAATTTTCTTTATCTCCATAAAAATTTAGAGCTATCTGAATTAAATTGAAAGTGATTGATAGGATGAAGTGTGGAAGTCTGTTGGAATGTTATGAACTGGAAAATTTTCATGAACATGCTTCGGTATTCTGATTATAACTTGATGTGTAGATTTCAAAATAAGTTGATTCTTAGTTCAGATTAAACTAGAGACATAAGTATACAACTTTCTTGAAGAAGTAGAATTTTTATTCTGTCTCTAAAACTTTCAAATTTGGCATGAAACTGCAGCTTAACTTAGGCTGTAACATTACCAGGGACAGAAATCATGTCTTATGGTTATTGAATAAGATGTATTGATGTAGGCCGATTTAGATTGAGATGTCTTCACCAAATTTTATTGTATTCTCTTAGCTTTAAATTGGTATAAAGTTTGTAATTTTTGGATATCTGAGCTGAAAGATATGAGTTGTACAATTCAAGGGTATGATCATGTACTAGCCAAATGTTCAAATATACACAGTCTGTGGTATTGTGAGCATAACTCATAGTATACTGAATCAAACTAGATGATCTTAGAGTCATTAGAAACTTAAGACATGGTTGAACAATTTTCCCAATGAAAGTGTTGCCTAATTTTGCCATTTCCGTTATCATAATTAGTATGCAAAATTGACCCGTATGTGTATTAGAAGAAAAATCTGAAGTGGTCAATGAACTTATAAAATTGTTTTGACATTGTTTTGTTTTGGTCCAATTATAAATATACATGGTATTAATGAGGGCATTGATATATAAATGAAGTGTTGATAAGGATCACAATAAAGTACCCCGGAATTGTCATTGAACATTAAAAAAGGAATACTTACATTAGTGCAAAAATTGTGATATATTGTAAATGTGTTGTGTAAGTTTTAGAGGAGCACATCGAACGCCAGTCGGACATTATCGGACTATCCAGACAATAGCTTCTTAGAGCGTACTGTGAGTCAACCTAGATGAATTTCCTAGGATTGATTTAATTTGATTTGTTAAGCTTCCAATTATTGTAATGTTGTGATTGTTTCTGAATTCTAGACTTCAAGTCTGAGGAGTATATATTTGAGACTGTATTGGAAGTGCTCTGATTTGTTTGATAATTCTGGTTGTATTATGCTATATGAATTCTCAACGAAAGTTGAATGCCAAACATGGGTCCTATGATTATGAAATTTTGGCTGTGCTTTATACATGATTGTGATAAGTAGTAAATTCTGAATTGATGCATTTCATAAAATGCATGCTCAGATAAAGACATTATGACCGGAGTGGCCTGATCAAGCGCTTGCACGTAGAGCTTTGCTCCTTGATATATGATTTGGCATGTAGAGCTATGCTCCATGATATATGTTTATGATTGAGCCTAATGGGACAATATTTATATATGTGACAAGCACTCAGTCATAACATTAATAACGAATGTGGAGTCTCATATGCATCTGTATGTGTTTATATATGATCAAATTCGCATTGATTAAATGATGTGCCATGACAATGTGAGCATTTGAAATATTCATGTTCTGTATGAATAATTGTGAAATATATGATTTGTGTATGTGAATCTAGTGAAATCATCAATGATGGTCCACTCATTGAGTTCGCAAATCTCATAAAAATTACAACATGATTTTTCAGGTACGAGATAGGAGACTGAGTGTTTATTCTGGATTAGAAGAACGTTTTGGACTAAGTTATGGCTCAGAGATTTGTCAGCTGACGTCAGAGAATTATAGCTTTTATTTTTTAGTTTTTACTAGAACCTGTATGAGGTTTAGTAAATATTCATCTAATGGAAACAGTGTAGACTTTGTTAATGAATGCAATGAATGGTTTTAAAATTTAATAACTTCTGATTATGTTAGATGATGTCATGTGTAAGTTGGATTTGTTTTTGCTCTAACATGCCATTATCATAGGATATGTACTTGAATATTCTTGAATGTTTGGGTATGCAACTTGTGGTAGTGGGATGTTGCATTTTTGGTATTAGAGCATGGTTTGGCATCTTTAGGGACAAATAGGAGTTGAGATATGATAAATAGTGAGATATTCCGACAGTGATCACACTTTTGTTTGTTATAGGCCACCTTCCATAGGAGATCCAATTTCTGAGTCAGCTGATATGGAGTCTGTAAAGTACAGACTCAGCTGAAGCAGAAGGGTGGTTAGAGAGAACTGGAAGAGTGTTCGACCAGATGGACTGTGAGTCAGATGAAAGATTTGATTATGCACTCTCATTACTGCAAGGTCCCGCATACCATTGGTGGAAGACTATGCCGGGCTATACAACCAGACCTTGTAGTTTGACTTGGGAGGATTTTCTGAGAGTGTTCCGAGAGAACTACATGCCGAAGATTTACTGATAACTTGCATTTTGTGCATGTTATTTGTGTGTGTTTTATGTTCTTTTGATATGTTTGTGTGATGTTTCGTTATGTTTCTATGGTAATTTGTGTCTATGTATGTTCTAGGTGATGAAATACCAAAGTGATGGGATTTAGAGTGAATTTGGCTAATCTGGAATTGGATAAAATTTCAACATGACCATGTTGAAGGTGCTGCAACACTGGCAGATCGCTACCTGCAAATTTTGGATTAATTACCTTGAGATTTGGACTCGAATGACACATTCTCTTATGCTAGACGAAATCAAGTTATTTTGTAGCCCATTGGAGCTTTATTTTCATGTTTTATTGGGGCCCATTTTGTTTATTGAAAAGAAAGAAAAAAACCTAGACTATGGATAGACTAACTTTTAGGAAATTAAGGAGGATTAGCTTAGAGGGGAGAACGACATTGGTGGCAGCTCTTGTGAGTGGGGGAAAAAGACAAAACGACTCTCCTCTAACAATATTGTTTTTTACCATTGCTATGCGTGGCCAACTTTTCATCTAGACAAGGTATCTAGCGTTCGATTAATGTGATTCGTGAGACTCCTTTGATTTAATTGCTTTTGTTTATCTCTTATGCTTGTTTGATCTCTGCGCTTTAATCAATTTATTATTGTCATGTTTGTTGATTAATGAGGCCTATTAATTGATTGACTTGGTGATAAATTGCCGAATAGACTAGTGAATCCGTGATTTCTATCTATCGAAGTGGCGAATTAATTTCAATTAAGAAATTAGTGAGATTAAATAATTTAGTCTAAATAAATTGTGGCTTCTCCGATTTTGTTGGCTAAGACAAAGGTCCATTAGAGTCTACTGCTGCCATATATTATATTCTGTGAAGCTTTGCTCGGGAATAGTCTAATTGGTTAGGGTAATAATCTATAGAGCTTTACTCCGGGTTATCGAAAAATTACGAATGTATTAGTCGATATGTGTTGTTCACTGTCTGCTATAACTTTGTCCATAAGAATGAACTGAATTTATGTTTTCGAGTCTATGATCGGATTACAGTATTGAACGAAGGAGTACCTTGGCTAGGTCTTTCTTTGTATTATTTTCAGTCTTTATTTTTAATTGCCTTTTGCGTGATTTCGTGTTCTAAAATTAATCGTTCCTAAATTAATTCTGTTTATTTTTATTATTTCCACACAACTAAACAATTGCTACACTGGTTCGACCCTATTCACAACTTTGCTCATTTAAGTGTTCTAGAATAGGAATTTATTTTTGTTGGTTTGACACTCCATCAAATTTTGACATTGTTGTCGGGGATTAGTGCTTAAGTTTTTGTTTGTTTGTGTTGCTAATCATTTTTTCTAGTTGTTTGCATGCGGCATTGTGTTTCTGTAGGTGATTTATTGTTTGATCCGGAGATAGAGAAGACTGCAAAATAACTCAGGAAAGCTACTAAACTACGCAAAAGACAAGCTTCTACTTCTGTGCAAGTCTTGCCTAACCAAACTGAGAACTTGCCTACCTTTAAGATCAAGTTACTGGAAGATTTTGAAGAAGCAGAGATGGAAAATCAATAACCTATTCTACTTACGTAACCAGCCAGAAATTGAGCTTTTGCAACTCTGAGGGACATACTTGCACCATTACTAGAGGATCAACCTCTATGTATTCAGTATCAGGCTGCAAATGATGGGTTTGAGTTGAAGGCTGGGTTGATTCAGGCTTTGTCGAAATTTCATGGGTTACCTTCTGATGACCTGAACAGACATCTCAAGGATTTTCATATGGTCTATTCTGGATTCAAACTGATAGGCATAATAGAGGATCAGTTGAAACTGCGTGCTTTTCCTTTTTCTCTAGAGGGCGCAGCTAGGGACTGGTTGTATTATCTTCCACCTGGGATAGTGGATACATGGCCTAATATGGCGCAGTTATTTTTAAAAAAATACTTCCCAGCTTCCAGAGCTGCTAGTTTGCACAAAAAGACTTATGGCATCAGACAAAGAGATACAGAAAATATGTATGAATATTATGAGAGATTCAAGAGGCTTTGTGCAAGTTGTTCTCAACATGGAATTACAGAACAACTCTTTATTCAGTACTTCTATGATGGATGTTATTGAATGATAGGAAAATACTTGATGCTACTAGTGAGGGAGCTATAGTGAACAAGACACCTCAGAAGGCCAGAAGCTTAATTGCCGTAATGGCTGCAAATCTTCAGCAGTTTGGGTATCATTCAGAGACACACACTCGCGGTGTCCATGAAGTAAGTAGTTCTAAACTCGAAAGTAGACTTGAAAAGATTGCTGAATCACTAGAAAGACAAGTTATTAATTCTTCCAATGCTAATAGTGTCAATGAAAATGCTGTAACCAAGGGACCACAAGTATTTATTTGCCATATTTGTAGATTTCAGGGCCATTTTATTGATGCTTGCCCGACTCTGCAAGATGATACTATAGAAGCTGACGTCAATGCAATCAATGATAATTATCAGTCTCAGAGAAAATATGATCCCTATTCAAATACTTACAATCTAGGATGGAGGGATCATCCCAATGTGAGATATGGGAATGGGCAGCAAGGTCAGAATAGTCAGTAATGTCAGCCTCAACAACAGCAGTAGCAGCAGCATCTGAGGCCTAACTATGGTGACCGAATTTTTACCTTGGAGGATCTTATATCATAGTTGACTACTGCCCAATTAACGACCAATACATAACTGCAGAGTTTGGTTCAGCTTCATAATGATTCAGCACAATTTCAGGCTCAGACTAATAAAATTTATCAAGAGCTGAGGGAGCAAATTAGTCAATTGGCCGCTGCACAAAATCAAGGAAAATTGCCCTCCTAACCTACTGTCAATCCTAGGCAGAACATCAGTGCCATTACCTTGCGTAGTGGAAAAGAAATTGAAAGTGCTGGAGGATCGCAAAAACTTCAATATGATCATGTTGAAACTGTCGAACCAAAAAAAGAAGCTGAAATTGAGAAAATCATGACATCTAATCCAGAAAGGCCACCATTTCCACATAGGTTAGCCAAGAAGAAGAAATTGTAGAATGATGAGGAGGCTTTAAAGATTTTTGAGAAAGTGGAAATCAACATCCCCCTTCTCACGTTGCTTAGACAAACACCAAGGTATTGCAAATTTCTGAAGGATTTGGTTATTAGAATGACAAAGACGAGAGGCAATCAGCGTGTAGTGATGAGTGAGAATGTCTTGGCAGTGTTGTAGGGCAAGTTACCAATAAAGGAAAAGGACCCAAGCATATTTACCATTCCTTGTAAAATTGGCAATGTTGGTATAGAACAAGCTATGCTAGATTTAGGGGCTTTTATAAATCTTATGTCATTCTATTTATACTATATTGAATACTGGTCTGTTGAAGCAAGATGGTGTGATTTTAACATTAGCTTATCGCACCACTAGGTACCCTGAGGGATTGTTGGAGGATGTTTTAGTGCAGGTAGATGATCTAGTATTTCCTGCAGATTTTTATGTGATGAGAATGGAGGATGAGGGGTCACCTGCGTCTAGGATGATGTTGTTAGGATGCCCATTTTTTAGCACTTCTAAGACAAAAATTGATATTCATGTGGGGACTTTAACTATGGAGTTTGATGGTGCCAGAGTTACATTCAATATTAATAATACCATTAAGCATCTTGTTGATTATTGTACAGCTTTTACTGTTGATTGTATTAACCCCTTGACCGAGAAAGTTCTCGAGTTGTGTGCTGATGATTTTTTATAGGCTGTGATAATAATAACAATACTTTTGTGAAGCCATTAGAAATAGAGACTGAATGGGTAGTTCCGAGAGGTATGGTGCACGCTGTATATGATTTGTAGTCATTACAAGTTGCGTCTGGCATTTTATAGCAACCATTGAAGATTGAAGACAACAATTTACTCCCCTCCATTCTTCAGCCGCCAACATTGGAGCTCAAAGCATTACTTGCGCACCTCAAGTATATCTTCTTGGGGGAGGCCAAAACATTACTTGTGATTGTCTCCAATCAGTTAAGCGGTTTAGAGGAAGAGAAGCTTATCCGTGTCCTCAGGGAGAATAAAGAAGCTATTGGATGGTCGATTGCCGACATCAAAGGAATCGGCCCTACCATCTGCATGCATCGAATCCTGTTAGAGGATGATTGCAAACCTAACAGGCAACCTTAGCATTGGTTGAATCCACTAATGATGGAGGTTGTAAAAAAGAAGATATTGAAATTATTGGCTACAGATGTGATCTATGTAACACCCCACTCCCGCTGGACCTGAACCTGATACCGATGGTGATATCCGAATCCGTACCCCTCGAGGGTGGCGTGTCACATATTACACTTCTCACCAAGCATTTGTTTGGGCCCACTCTTTTTTTAAAAACATTTTTGTCTACCTAAACTGAAAACGAAACATATTACATTTCAGCGATGAAACATAAAGTACAGAAAGGTGACAACTCGGATTGGCCCATTTTATTTAAAACCATTTATTACAACACAATGAAATTAACAAAAGCTCTTATTAGCCACTTGGGCCC
>JAOQML010000007.1:19405596-19419563 GCA_027568935.1 Erythroxylum urbanii | reverse complement strand
TATATAATGCATGAGCATGAGATGTGTTTTCCTAATTTCTCTGATTGATCTCACATTTACCAGTTTCTATGGTTCAACCCTTTGTATGGAAACGAGATGTTACAATAGGTATTCCTATAGAGCTTGGAAGGAATCTTAAACAATTTAGAGTCTGGTCCTCTAGTGGAATATTATGGAAATTAATCCATAGTGGAATGGAGTCTACTCTATATTTGTCAAGCTTAAGACCAAGAACCCATTTTTAGACAAACATAGGTTGTCCCCTAATGTGCCATGGCCCAGTTTCCATTACCTTGCTTAGGGAATCATTATTAGTGAATTGGAAGAGGAATGTGCTATCCTCAGTTAGCAGCATTTGTTTAACCCTTTGCTTCCTAATCTAACTTGTGCCTAGTTTTGGATTTGTAGACAGGTAGGTCTTTTATTGAGAAAGTAGCCTACCATTATATTTCTCCATTATTTTGCTCCTATTGCAACGCCTCCAAAGGAGGAGTGACAATTCCTTATTTAATAGCAGCAGGAAAGTGCTTTGTTTTATCCCTTGAGTTGTTAGAGGCCACCACATTGCTCTAATTTTTGCTTGATTTCATGCTTCTAGCTTCCTATGAAGTTGGAAACTAACTCACTTTCAATTAGTGAGGGGATAGAGGACCCCCAAAAGAGCCTTTAGCAAAGGCCTCCATAAGTTGTCCTAAAATATCAACTTACTGGTTTCTTTAACAACTACTTCCTAAAGTAGCAATATCAAACCTTTTTATATAGTTTCTTCACCACTTCATCTTTTTTTACCATTCAAGCTAATCCTTTCATTAATAGGTAAAGGAACCAAATCCAATAGAGTTAGTGAGCTAAAGTCATAATAATTAGTGTTATGAACAACTCTATTAGATGCAAATTCACTGAATAATAAACATTCTTTTAATTTTTTAAAAATTATTTTGATCATACCGTTGAGATGAGAATTAATTGAAAACAATAGTTTAGTTCTCAACTTTTCCCATAAGACCATCTAAACGTAGCTAAGGAACTTATCATCTCTATTAAATATAACACTCCTAAAAACACCTTAGAGTTGTATTATCTCTCTTAAAAACAAACCGACTATGTTAGTTGCAATATCACTTTTACTATATTCAATGAAATATTTCATCTTAAAAAGTCAATTAACAAAAACATAGATAGATTCTTTTCCTTATTTTGACCTATGTAAACCCAAAAGAAAGTCTGTAGAAATATCAATCCAATATTTTCTAAAGACCGTAAAGGAGTATACTATTAATCCCTAAATTTTCATTTAGTTTTCTCAATTACTATTTATTTCCGTCAATTATATTTTCCCCATATAATGTGTTGTTTCCTATTTTTTTATTCTTGAACTTGAATTTTTAAGTATTTTGCATTTTGTTAATTAGAAGAGGAATTATTTATTTTTTATAGAATTAGTGTGGAGATATTTTGTGAATAAGTGGTGGAAATTAGAGGATAAATTTAGTGTCTTAGAATTTTTGGAGAAAATATTAAGAATAATTAATATTAGTGAATAAATTGGAGAAAATATGTTAAAAGTGAAATAAATCTTACTTATTAGAGAAAATTTATTTTTAGGTAATTAATGTGCCTATAAGTGATAAAATATATGCAAATATTTTATAAAATAAAAATAAAAATGGATGGACAATTGAGGACAAAAGGAAGAAATAGGTAAAGAAATGCTCGTTAAGGGCATAGTTAGAATTTCATACTATGGGGGCATGGGTGGAATTTTTTAAAACATGTCATTTTGGGTTTAATTGCTGCAAAAGAAGGAGATATAGAGAGAAGGAAAGGTAACTCCATGAGGAGAAGTGGGAGAGAGAGTGAAGGAAGAAAAAGGAAAAAGAATGGAAGACAAAGAAGATTTGATTTCTAATAGTAGGTGGGTAGGTGCAATCCCTTCTTCAACCCCTCTTAAAACCAAATTTTGTGTGATGAGTTTGAGAAAATTTAATATTGATATTTGACCTCTATTTGTATTTTTCTAAATAAATGTAAAAGTTTTGAGGAAATATAATGCGATTTGGGATATATAGGTTAATAAGTGTAGTTGTTTTGTTTTAGACATGAATGATTGAACTATTTTCGCTAATTATTTTAAGGTAAAGAAAAGAGAATTTTATAAAGTGTTAAACATAAAAATTGAAGATATACGTCTAGTTTATTCTCATAAAAGAGCAAGTGTTAGTTTGTCTAGTAGGACTGAAGTTAGGTATGGGATTGTACTTACGATGTGAGAGCCTAAAGAACTGATTTAGATGTTGGTCAAAGCATAAAATTCGTAGGTGTAGATGTTTTGTAATTTTTAATAGAACAGTTTGGATAAATTCCAATGGTTTGGAGATATAGCTGATTTATCATACGCTAGTTAGGATGTTATGGCATCATAAGTGTTCTACTGTTGGAAGCTAATTTTGGAATATGTAGGAATTGAATTTGGGAAAATTTTCAATATGAAAATTGCATATGTGTGTATGTGTGTGAATAATAAGTGTGTAAAATTTTATGATTTAGATTTAAATGTATTTTAAGTTATGCTTATTGAGAGTTTGATGCTCTATGAGTAAATTTTATGACGAGTCAATATGAATATCCCATGAAAAGGTTATGTTGAAATTTTAGGACATGTTCCTTGAACTTATTACTATAGTGTAAATTGGTTTATTTGCTTAAAAATATGTAATAAAGTGATAAAATAAGTGCTCTTCATAAAAATATGCGAATAAATGGTTGGTTAAATAAAAATGAATGAAAGACCTAAGTGAGGTGACTTAGGTAAGTTTCCTTATACAAGACGTTAGTGAGGTGACTTAGGCAAAAGACCTAAGTGAGGTAGCTTAGGTAAAATGCCTAAGTGAGGTGGCTTAGGTAGTGAAATTACGATACTATGTTAAAAAGTTAATGGAAATGAATAAAAGCTTGATAAAGGTCATATGTAATGAACTTAAGCTATAAGTGTTATTCATGCTTAATATGGTTCTGCTTGTTTAAACCAATGATATCTTATTAAGTGGTTGATTATTATGGTGATTGACTAACTTGTGCCTTAATGACTATGATGATGTTTGTTTCAAGAATAGACACATTGCTTAAACCATGATGTGAAATGTGACAATTGACCTTATGCCTTAATGTGGGTGACGCTTATATTAGAGAATACTGAAGAAAGTAAAAAAGCGTTGTTTGCACGAGATCAAGGGTTTTTTGGGAAAGGAAAGCTAATGACATCTAATATATAATATAAAGAAAAATCACTTCCAAAAAAAAAAGTTGGTTGAATCAGGCGATTTCTTTATATTTAGAAAGAATGGAATAGGGAGGAAATCCATCATCACCCGACCGCCTTTCCCTTATCCCTTATTTTTTAGTCAAGCTTTGAAGCCTCCCTCAACCAGCAGGCAGGGACTGGAGACTGGAGGAACCCCTGCTAACGGAAGAAGAGGCAATATCGACGACCACCCTGCCCCGTTTGAGCTCTTTTTTTTACTTACTTTTTGCAAGTTTAGTCGGAACAATCTAAATCACCATCTCGAGATGGAAGTTATGACGAGAACAACCTACCATTGACTTTCGTCAAAGTCAGCTGCCCACCCTTCCTCCTCTGCTTTGAGAACCGTGTAAATAGAGTGTGGGTAGAACAGAAGGGAAGGAGGTCCTCATATGGAGCCCGAAATTGGATTTATTTATTTATTCCTTTTCTACAAGGGGTGCTTCTGGTTCTATCGGTGCTTGAAACAAACTCTAGGCTACGAAGTCTCTACAACCTGTGAGTGGAAAAACAAAAAAAGTTAGGAAATTGTCAAAAAAGGAAAAAGAGGGCCTTCGGCACGTGCAGTTGGCCCCACAATAGGCGGGTTGGTTCCTCTATTAAATCGCTAGGGATTTGTCATGCTTGGTTAGAAAGTCCTTTTTTACCGACCCAAGCCAGTGCTCTTGGTGATGGATCAACTTATGGAAATTGGATGTAGTTTTTTTTTTGGTATTTTACTCATTCCTCGATCTAATGAGTGGTCCACAACGAATTACAAATGTCTGGAAAAGCTCTATTGGGCTGGGCCTTCCCCTATAAGGCCCCATCATTTTCCCCTTTTAATAAAATTACAGAAAGTCTCGGCCTTTTGAAGCATTTTTTAGTTTGTACTTTCGTTTGGTCTGGCTTTATTCGATTGTTCCTGATCTATTGAATAGAGTATCCATTTCTTTTTTTAAATATAATATCTTATAGGCATGGTTGTGTGTGAACATAGATAGGAAACTTATTACTTGTTTTATAAACTAAAATGGTTTTCAAAATAAAAATAAACTTTTTAGATACATGACCACTTAAGGGTAAAAATGTTTTCCAGTGCTGAGTGCAATACTCACTTTTTCATTATTTTCCCCAACTCTAGGAAAAAGGAAAAAAATGTTATTGAGTCAACTAGCTAGTAGTAATAGCAATAACTATGAGCAAGCATTGATCTTATAAAGAAAGTTTGTACAAGCAATGGTTCGGAATTTATTGAAGTTTGATAGAGTAGCACCTTTCGGTATAAAGCATAGGAATGTCTTGTTGATTTCTTTAAGGAACACTCTTGCGAAAAAAAAATCTCTCACTGCATATTTGATGAAAGGCCTCATAATATTCCAAGATTGATGGAAAAAAATAACCATTAAAGTAATTCAAACCTGGGTTTTTTTCCCATCTATTTGGAAAAATGCCTCCTCAATCTCCTTATCCTCTACAACCTTTGTTAACAAACACTGTCTTCCATCTTAATATGCTTCACCTTGAGTGTTAAGAAATCTCCAGCAAAAGTTGAACTTGCATTTGAGGAACCTAATAGCTTATTAAAATACTTCACAACCTCATTTTGTATATCAATTTGGTTCTGAAAAGGCAATCCCTCATGGCTGGTGATTGAACTAATTATGTTTTTATTTTTTTAAGCAATAATTGAATTGAAGAAAAACTTTGAGTTTTTATCTCCATCCTTCAACCAATTCATTGTTGCTTTTTGATGAAGAAAGGACTTTTGATTTTTAACAGTAAGAAAATAAGTAGAGAGAACATGTTTCTCCTTTGCAAAGAGTGAAGTATCATCTAGTGAAAGTGCAAGGAGAGCTTCAACAATAAAGAGCTCGTCCTTAGCTTTCAATAATATTTCATCTATTGATCTCCCAGAAGAATGTAGCAGTTTAAGTTCATGTTTGATTGCCTTTAGCTTTTGTACGCATATAGATTGTTTGGTTCCTCTAAAAAGACGATATGTACCTTTCCTATAAGCGTTAGAGAATCCTGGATCGTGAGCCAAATGATTATTGAATCAAAAAGGATGGAAGCTAGCAGTTCTCTGAAATAATTGCTCAATTTTAATGGGTGGTATGATCTGAAGACAGAGGGTCTTGAAAAATAGCAGTGTTGTTAGGAAACTGAGTTAGCTATATGGCATTAACCAAAGCACAATCAAGCTTCTTTTGGACGCACCATCGAGATGATTGTTTGATGGACCATGTGAATGTGTGGCTTCTATATTTCAGGTTTGTCACTCCCAATCTATTGAAACATTGCCTAAAATCCTCTATATAATTACGAAGATTGCAGTTTCTATGAGCCTTTGACCTGTAGAGAGTGGAGTTAAAATCCCATAAATTAGCTAAGGCAAATTTATCCCTCTACTGAGATTAAGTAGATTAGTCTATAGTATTGATCTTTGGAAACCAAAATTGCTTACATAGATGAAAGAAACAATGATATCCATTTTTTCATGGAAAAAAGATATATGAAGGTGCATAATTTGATATGTGCAATGGAGTATTACTCGTTTAACTTCATCTACCTTGTAGCTTATAATAATTATATCGAAAGTATGTTGTGAATGGTTTGATATTTGCTCCCAACCTGATCCCAGTATGTACAACTTGCTAAGATTTTGTTTTTATTTTTGTCTCAAGTAAACCTACGATTGGAGACTTTTCCCTCTTGACAAAATCCCTTAAAGAAGCTTACTTTGTAGGGTAATTTAATCCTCTGACATTTCATACTATGATGGACATAATCAAAAGTTCTTATGTGTGGAGCCCTTACTCTTGCTCCTATGTGATCTTCTATTTTCTACTATTTGCAAAGGCTAACTTACTTCCTTATATCCAATGTCAACTTCCTAACCAACTTGTTTTCATGGTGGACAGTATTAGGAGTTTCTGGTCTAGTATGAGACTTTGGTGAAATATCAAGGTTGTTGTTTTCACAAGAAAGCCTTGTTTTGGTTTTCTCATTAGAAAGAGGGTTCTCAACTATATGGTCTGTAGGTTGTGAAGGAATAGGGGAGGACACCACTTCTATATTTAGAGTTACATCAGCTCTTGGGTTAGTTGGATTCTCAACTGTAAGTTTGTTCTCATCATTTGCAGTGTTAACCTGTTCACCTTCTACTAACTCATCACTCATTAGCTCCAGATAACAACCTTTTTTGAAAATTTTCCTCGTGGCTCCATAATTTTCCTTAGTGTTTAGGAAGTGGGTTCCATTGGTAAGATATTGTAACGCTATCCTCCCATAATTTGTTATCCTCACCTAGCCTCATAATTGGGATTTTAGATGGAAGTTCTTTGGTGAGCTCCACACTAACATAGATAAGAGCATAGCCCATTCTCTTTTTCTTAGTTGTATTTTCATCAAAGCAAAGGGGTTTTCCAATAAAACTAGGAAGGGCACTCAACCTTTGTGTGGCCCCATATTTTAGTGGTACATTATGGAAATTTATCCACAGAGGAATAATCTGAACTTTTATAAATTTTAACTTCAAGTTCAGTTTCCAGTTCTGTAGAAATATCGGTCAGTTTCTAACATATCAAGAACCTTTTCTAAAATTTTATTTTCTCGAGAGATTGAGTTAAAAGCTAATAAAATGAGATTTTGCTCAATTAGCAAGACATCTGCCATCCCTTTACTATGCCATATTTGATGTGCCCATTTGTGGATGCATAGGAAGGGGGTCGTTTATTAAAGAAAAAATTCAACTAGAGTAACTTCCCAGTTACATGCCTCCTCCTCTAGGACTTCAATCTTTGAACCGACTATGATTTTCCTATCTATTTCCTTAGGGGGTTTGAAATTGAGAGTCGAAGTTTGGTGATCCCCTACAACTCTCTTCTAGATTTTTTAGGGTTCAACACTACTGGAAGGTGGTTGGTTGTGGTGACAAGTGGAACAATGTTTGTTTCAGGTTCAGGAAGGAGGCGGGTGGGCAGAGTTGGAAATTCATCCTTCCCATTGTCAGGTAAAGGCTACATGTTTGGGAGACAAAGCTAGAAAAAGGGAAACAAGCAAGTTTGGCAGGATGAAAAGTCTAAAAAGGTAATGGTGTAAAAGGAAAGAAAGCGAGAAAAGGTGTAAAAGATGATGGAACTAAAATGCGCCTTGTAGGATCTAGTGAACTCAAGAGATACTGGCCAAGGAGGAGGAATATAGTCAAAAAAGAAACCAATAATTATAGAAGAAGAAGAGGAGTAGGAGTCGTACCCCGTTAAGCTAATCAGTGCTACATAAATCGCCATACAGGGGCGTCATCATGAGTGTCTTCGAGAGCATCTTATACCAAGAGTCACTTACTCCTGACCTAAAATGACCTGGACCTATTTGCCTTTAAATAAAGTCTAGCTTTGTAACCATATGCCAAGAAGTACTGAGTCATATATTAGCTGTATTTAAGCTAAATTGTAACGGCTATATTAGTATGTCATAACTGAATGGAAAAGTTGTTTTCTCTTTCTCTCTCACTTTGATTTTGTGTATCGTTTTTTCCTTCTAGTATTCTCTAAATTAATTACATGTTTATATTATGTTATCTTGATTATTCCTTCAATAATTGGTATAAGAGCATTCGAACTTGAGAGACAACCATGGCTGAGGGTACAAGAAGTGTAGAACTGTGTAAGGTGGAGGAAAATTTGAAGGGGTTGATGGAGAGGATGTTTTTGGAATCATAGGATAGGAGCGAGCATATGTTCTCAGAGATGCAAAATAAAACAGAAAAGGTAGAAAAAAAAAGACAGGATTAAGGCATATGATTCTACAAACGCTGCAAAAATAGGAGACGTCGGAACAATAGATCTGACATCTCAGAGTAGCTCTGAGAGATTGATCGAAGATGAAAATGTGGTGCCAACGAAGATAAATCAAATTGAATTTCCATCGTTTTACAGTGAGAATGTCAAACTATAGCTATATCATTGTGAGCAATATTTTTCTCTGGATCAAACTCTAGAAAGAACGAAGGTGAGTGTTGCTATTCTACATATGGATGAGCATGCGCAGGAACGGTATCAATTATACGTTAGAAACCATAACAAGACAGAATTAATTGGTTGGGATGAATTCACCAAAGCGCTTAAACAACGATTTGATGTGAAAATTTTTAATGATCCAGTAGGCAATTTTAACGATTTAAAACAAGATGGAACAATATTGGAGTATTGTGCACTATTTGATCACCATTCCAACCGGCTATCATTAGTAGAGGAATATTTAGTCGGGTTCTTTATTAAAGGATTCCAACAAAAAATTGGTGTGACGATGAAGCTACATGAACCAAACTCCTTACATCAGGTATGTACTCTAGCTCGGAAGCAAGAAGCCATATTGATATTTGCAGGCAATACTCTGTTGAATCGAAGCAATGCCACCAAGAACATGAATACTGGTGGTCAGTCCAACTTCCATTCGTGGGGGAAACCAACCACCAATATAATAAGGATCACAAGTTTGGAACGACTATTGCCGACACCAATGACAACATTACGATCCTCATCTTCAGTAAGACCATTTAAACATCAAAGGCAAATTAGTAGTAGAGATTTCGATGAGAAAAGAGAAAAGGGGCTCTATTTTTAATGTGATGAGAAATACACCTTGGGTCACAAATGTAAGAAGAGTCAATTACAATTTTATGTGATTTATGGAGGGGACGATAGTGAAAAAAATTCACCTAAACCAGAGGAGGAAGAGTTGGAGGGAAACCCAGGAGAAAACAATTGTCCTACGGTTTCCAGGCAAGCTATGTTGGGATTTTCAGGAGATATGGAATTCAAACAGATGAGAATGGTGGGCATGTATCAGAGATGACAAATCCACATTTTGATCGATAATGGCAGTACACAAAACTTTGTGGATTCATCAGTTGTAAAAAAGGGAGGGTGTGACATACAGGATATAGAACCAATATCTATAACAGTAGGCAGTGGGCTATAGTTGAAATGTCATTAGCGTTGCAGAAATTTTGTATGGACGATGCAAGGGGCTCAGTTCGCCATGGACGCATTAGTTCTGTCATTAGGGGTTTGCGACGTCGTTCTAGGAGTACAATGGTTGATTGGATTCAACGAAGTGCTGTGTAACTTTAGAGATCGAATGATGACGTTTCAGTGGGACAGAAGGCTAGTAACTCCTTACGGAAATCTAGAAGGGAAGTCTAGGGTCCTCTTAAATAAGGAATTCCAGAAATTATTTCGCAGACCAGTAGAAGGACAGTTGTTCATGTTACAACTAACAACACCTATCGAGTTTCAATTGCAACAAATGAGATTGAAGGATGAACAGTAGAGTGCATTTGATGAGATCAATGCAATCTTGCTGGAGTACGCAGAAATTTTCCAGGAACCCACTCAACTCCCTCCGGACCACAAGAACAATCACTGGATAGTTTTGAAGGAAGAGGTTGAAATAATTAACGTGCGTCCATACCGATATTCTAGAGCATAGAAAGATGTGATAGAACAAATGGTGAAGGATCTCATAAAACAGGGGTTCATTCGGCACAATTATGGACCCTACACATTGCAAGTTGTCTTGGTGAAGAAGAAGGATGATACATGACGCATGTGTGTGGACTATCGGGAACTTAATAAATATACAATAAAGGACAAAATTTTGATACCACTGATTGAAGAACTATTGGATAAGCTACATGGGGCTAGTTGGTTCACTAAGTTGGACTTGTGTTCAGGGCATCATCAGATCCGGATGCAGCTGGAGGATGTTCCAAAAACGGAGTTCAGAATACATAAAGGTTACTATGAGTTCCTTGTCATGCCATTTGGTCTGAAAAATGCTCCTTTGACATTTCAGAGGTTGATGAATGAGCTGTTCAAACCGTATCTGCACCAGTTTATTCTGATCTTCTTCGAAGATATCTTGATATACAGTCCGTCATTGTAGCTGCATGTTTAACATATTTCGACAGCAATGGAAACATTGAGGAGGAATCAATTATTCTTAAAAGGTAATAAGTGTGTGTTTGGGTTGAGACAAATTGAATACTTGGGTTATATGATTTTGGAGATGGGGGTTGCCATTGATAATCAAAAGGGTAAGATGATTGAAGAGTGGCTGGAACCCAAAGGAATCAAAGAGCTTAGAGGATTTCTAGGAATTACAGGGTATTATCAAAGATTCATTAAGGGATATAGGATGATAGCTAAGCTGTTAAAGGAATTATTGAAGAAGGAATGTATGGCGGGTTGGGAATGGCGGAATGAAGAGCAGAAGGCATTTGAGAAATTAAAAGGGCTATTACTTCAGCACCAGTGTTGGCATTGCTGGACTTCTCAAAGACATTTGTAATTGAAGCAAACGTGAGTAGACAAGGGATAGGAGCAGTATTGCAGTAAGAAGGTCACCGCATAGCGTTTCTTAGTAAGTCGTTGGCAAGAAGGTACTGTAGATTGTCAACCTATGAGAAGGAATTCTTGGCGATAATCAAGGCAATCAGGTATTGGCATCACTACTTGAGCTGTAAGCCATTCATTGTGAGGATAGACCATAGGAGCCTCAAATATTTGTTAGAGTAGAGACTGACAACTCCATTCCAACAATCATGGCTTCCCAAGCTACTTGGCTATGATTGTGAAGTGTAGTACTAGAGTGGGAAGGAAAATAACACTGCAGATGCACTTTCAAGAATCACGAGTGTGGAAATCATGATGCTGTCTGTAACACATTTACATGGAGAATTATTGGATGAGATTAAAAAGAGATGGAAAGAGGATCGAATGATGCAGGAAATTATTAGTAAATTGATAGATGGTACACTAAAGTCTAGCATGTATGAATGGAAAAATGAACTGTTGAGGTGGGATGGTCATTTGTTGGTCAGTGATAACAAGGCGTTGAGATAACATATAATCGAAATTAGCTATGATGAGACGATGGGTGGTCATGCAGATGCAGGGCGACGACGAAGAAATTACAAAATATAATCTTCTAAAAAGGGAGGGATCGAGATTTGAGGAATTATGTTCAGGCATGTATGAATTACCAGAGGAACAAACAGAATAGTTCAGCTTATCCAGGTTTATTGCAGCCTATTAAAATAACAGAGGGAAGTTGGAGAGAATTTAATGTCGACTTCATTGAAGGACTTCTTCTATCTAAAGGGAAGACTGACATTTTTATGGTGGTGGACAAGTTTACGAAATACTCTCATTTCATTCCGGTTAAACATCCATATTCTGCTTGTGATATAGCAGAATTATTCCTCAATAATGTGTTTAAATTACACATAATGCCAGAATCCATCATCAGTGACCGAGACTCTGTGTTCTTGAGCAAATTTTGGCAAGAGCTACTTCGTTTGCAAGGTGTTCGATTGAAGTACTCCACCACCTATCATCCGCAGACAGATGGTCTTACAGAAGCAATGAATAAAATTTTGGAGACCTACCTTTGGTGTTTCTGTGGTGAAGAACCCAAACGATGGAGTGAGTGGATAGCATTGGCTGAGTGGTGGTATAATACGACATACCGATAATCCATCATTTCGACACCATTTGAGGTTTTATACAGTTATCCGCCACTGATTTATACACCTTATATAACAGGAGATTCAAAGGTGATAGAACTGGATCGGGTTCTACAGAACAGAGAAGTAATAACTGAAGTGACGAAATTCCATTTACAGAGAGCCCAAAATAGGATGAAGCAATACGCATATTTTAAACGATCCGAATGGGAGTTCTAGGTTGGCGACATGGTGTTACTAAAGCTACAACCATATAAACAGCACTCTTTGCAGAGAAGAAGCAACCAGAAACTGCCACCACTTTATTATGGACCGTATAAAGTAATACAACGCATTGGGAAGGTGGCCTATAAATTGGAGTTACCTTCGGGATTGTTGATTAATCCTGTGTTTCATGTGTCACAGTTGAAGAAAGATAATAGGGAGTAAGACATAACATCTTCGTCATTACCTGAATTTATCACTCCAGTCGAACGAGTGCTAATGGCAGTACTGGGAAGACGCATGACTAAAATAAAAAACCGCGTAGTAACTCAGTGGCTAATTCAATGGTCAAACAGAGTTGACGCCAATGCGACATGGGAATATCTCTTTGATCTTCAAAAACATTTTCCAGAAATCAATTTGGTTGACAAGGATGTTAAGGGGGAAGGGAATTGTTGCAGAGGGAAATGAAGAAGAAGATGACGACAGAATGAACAACAGACGTTCACTAGTCGTTAGGTGTTAAACACTACACGTTGCATTTAAATAAAGTCTAGCTTTGTAACCCTATGCCAAGAACTACTGAATCGTATATCAGTCGTATTTAAGCTGAATTGTAACGACAATGTCAATATGTCATAACTAAATGGAAAAGTTGTTTACTCTCTCTCTCTTCGATTCTGTGTATCTTTTTTTCCTTCTAGTATTCTCTCGTGTTTGTTACCCGCGTTCTAAATCAATTACACATTTCTATTTTGTTATCGTGATTATTCCCTCAACACATATCATACAGCTATCTCGAGGAGTCACTAGCAGCAGCCTGCAGTCACAAACATTTCCAATCTCGCCACCGCATCTCCACGGAGCAACTTACCTCCTGTGAGCTGCAAGTACTCCAGTTCACATAATGCGACGTAATGTTGGATGCTGCATCGCTTTTGAAACTTCTGTGGCCTCCACATGTCTGTCACCACATGTGCCGATATATATGATGACTTTGTACTCGTCTCAAATGTCTCTTACTCCCAATTCATACCTGTTGCAGACTCCCCTTGCTATACCCGTCATTGCCCAGCCCAGCAGCAGCTGCAACATATGTTTATCTTCTGCCGCCTTTCTCCTAGTAGCAAAACCAGCGTAATGGTGTGAGCCACCAGCTGGTTTTCTCCAGCCACTGAGGACCATCCAATCACATCTTTATGGAAGCAACCAACATGGAAGGAACAACCAAAAACTCCACAACCACCTCATTCACCAACTGCAACACAAAAGATCAACTCAAACACCACAACAGCCAGCTCATTCAAGCCTCACAGTACTAACACACATCACATGCTTAGCACCGCTGGCTCTCAAAGCTCGTTCTACTGAAGCTTCTCTAATGCTCTAGCATCACATTTCCATATTTTATTAAATTCACTACAAAAAGGAAGACAATTGGCTACGAAAAGGAGCCAATTGTTTAAAAAACGTGGCATATAGTTATTTGTAATATTTTGGTTTTATCGCATAAAGTATCGCCAATTCCCATAATTGAATATTATAGGTGATGTTTCTAAAAATCGTATCAAAAAAATTTTTAGCTGTAGATAAAGCATTAAAAATCGTAGCTAAAAATTGAATATTAATCAATATTGGTGAGAAAAAATCTGGCAACAAATGATTGACAACAAAAATAAAATATAGTAAATAGTTTTTGGCTACTTTTTCCCTCTTTATAGTTATATAGTATTAGCTACATTGTTCATAACATAACTAAATATTATTTGTTATGCTTCTTATATCATAGTGAAATATTATTTACTACATTTTTTATAATGTAGCCAAATATTAATTACTACATTTTTAATAATGTAGTAATATGTTATTTGTTACATTTTTAATCTATGAAATGACCAATACATTTTGTACATAAAGGATTAAAATATTTTTTATTGTGAATTATTTACT
>JAOQML010000007.1:19385700-19395967 GCA_027568935.1 Erythroxylum urbanii | reverse complement strand
TCCGTGAATTAAATCCTCCTAAACTTGACATAATAGTTACCTCCAAATAAAAATAATCTATCTAACAATACTACAAAATTTATTCAAATCATGTTTACTAAAGAAAAATTTTCAAGGCCCAACAGAGACTGGGAGTAGTGCCTCTGTTAAGAGCAAGCAAGCAAGGGCAGTGTCAGTGCAAGCCTCAACAGCAGGAGGTAATAGCAGGATAGAGAGGAGCAAGAACATGAGCCCCCAATGTGAGCATGGGAAGTTGCACCGGGGAGAGTGCTTCAAATTAATAGGAGCATACTTTTGATGTGGAGAGAAGGGACATATGATCAAGGACTGTCCCCAAGTAACAAGGCAGGAGTGGTTGCGGTTACAAGCCCTAAGGAGAGTTGAAACAGTGAGAATCCAGCTAGCCATTGAAGTGGTCAATTCTGGAGCTGCAAAGAAGGCTATTCCTCCAGGAAGGCCAAGGGGTTAGGCACAGGCAAGAGTGTTTGCCATGACATAGGAGGAAGCAGCAGCCGCACCAGAGGTTATCATGGGTATGGCCCAGTTATTTGATTCAGCAGTTTATTTACTAATTGATTCTGGTTCCACGCATTCTTTTGTTTCTACAAGTATGATTCCACATAGTGTGAATTCAGTGCCTTTGAATAGTCCTTTGCTTGTTAGTACACCGCTGGGGAGGAATGTAGTAGTCAGTCAAGTATATAAAAGTTGTGAGCTCTTCATTGAGGGTGCTAGACTGGTAGTGGATTTACTACCTCTAGACCTAAAAGGCTTAGATGTTATACTTGGAATGAATGTTATGGAAAATATCACGCAAAGTTAGATTGTGGCCCTAAGGAGGTGGAATTTGATTTAGGTAATAGTGAGAGGGTGTTTTTCAGAGGGGACAAGAGAGTGCCATCACCAAGAATTATCTTTGCTTTACTAGCTGACATGATGATGAAGAAGGGTGTGAAGCCTTATTGGTGCATGTTCTGGACTCCGATGTGGAGGAAGGGAGGTTAGAGGATTTTCTAGTTGTAAGGAAATTTCCTGTTGTGTTCCCAGAGGACTTACCTGGTTTGCCACCAGTAAGAAAAATCGAGTTTGCCATCGATTTGATTCCTGAAATTACACCCATTTCTGTACCACCGTATAGGATGGCTCCAGCTGAATTGAAGGAGCTTAAAGAATAGTTGGAGGAACTGTTAGAGAAGGGGTATATAAGGCCAAGTTCGTTACCTTGGGGAGCGCCTGTTCTATTTGTCAAGAAAAAGGATGGAACATGGCGGATGTGTATTGATTATCGAAGACTCAATAAGGTGACTATTAAAAACAAGTATCCTCTGCCACGAATAGATGATCTATTTGACCAGCTGCAGGGAGTAAGTGCATTTTCCAAGATTGATATCAGATCGGGCTATCATCAACTCAGAATTAGAGAATCTGATGTAAATAAGATAGACTTCAGGACATGTTATGGGCATTACTAGTTCCTAGTTATGCCTTTTGGTTTAACCAATGCTCTACCTGCATTCATAGATCTTATGAATAGGGTCTTTAAGGAGTATTTGGATCAGTTTGTTATAGTGTTTATAGACGACATTCTGGTGTACTCTAAAAGTGGAGGAGAACATGAGGAACATCTTAGGATAGTACTGCAGACACTGAGGGAGAGAGAACTTTATGCCAAATTCAGAAAATGTGAATTTTGGCTCCATGAGGTGGTATTCCTTAGATATGTAATTTCTGAGAAGGGGGTACATGTTGATCCAAAGAAAATTGAAGCAGTGGTAAAGTGGCATACACCAAAGATAGTGATAGAAGTGAGGAGTTTTCTGGGTCTGGCAGGTTACTATAGGAGGTTTGTGGAAGGATTCTCTATGATTGCTGCTCCACTAACTAGGTTATTGAGGAAGAATCAGAAGTTTATCTAGAGTGATGAGTGCCAGAAGAGCTTCGAGGAGCTTAAGCACAGATTGAAAAGTGCTCCAATTCTGACTTCGCTTATGGGAGATGAGGGTTATATAGTGTATAGTGATGTTTCAAGAGAGGGTTTGGGTTGTGTATTGATACAAGGAGACAAGATAATAGCATATGCCTTGCGGCAGCTAAAGCCTTGTGAGTTAAATTATTCGACCCATGATTTGGAATTGGCAGCAGTGATTTTTGCTTTAAAGATTTGGAGACATTATCTGTATAGGGTTAAGACGAGGATCTTTACTGATCATAAAAGTCTCAAGTACTGATTGAGTCAGAAAGAGCTGAATTTGAGACAGAGAAGGTGGATTGAGTTGCGTAAGGATTATGATTTGTTGATTAAGTACCATCTAAGCAAGGCAAATGTTGTGGCGGATGCCTTGAGTAGGAAATCATCAATAGCCCATGTTCAGATAGATTATCTACCATTATTGGAAGAGATGACTAAGCTTAGGATAAGTTTGAAACAAGAGAACCTGATTGTATTTTTGCTACCTTCAGAGTGAGACCGATACTCAGAGAGAAGGTTAGAGAGTTATAAGCACAAGATGCAGAATTGGGGAAGCTCCGAGAAGAAATTCAGAATGGCAAGAAGTCTGAATTGGTAGTAAGGGATGATGGACTTATGACTATAGGGAATAGGATTTGTATACCAAATGTCAAGGAGGTAAAGGATGAGATACTAGATGAAGCACACAATGCGCCTTATGCCATGCACCCAGGTAGCACCAGGATGTACAGAGATCTGAAAGAACATTTTTGGTGGAAAGACATGAAGAGAGATGTAGCAGAATATGTGAGTAAGTGTCTAGTGTGTTAGCAAGTCAAGGCTAAATACCAGGCACCTTCAGGCAAGTTAAGGCCATTGTCCATTCCTGAGTGGAAGTGGAAAAGGATAACCATGGATTTTCTGATGGATTTGCCCAAGACCAGTAGGAAGCATGATTCCATATGGGTTATTATGGAACATTTGACGAAGTAAGCCCATTTTCTGAAAATTAAACAGACTGATTCTTTACATGTGCTAGCAAAGAAGTATATTGATGAGATAGTGAGATTACATGGAATTCATAACTCTATAGTTTTTGATAAAGATCCTCAGTTTACTTCGAGATTCTGGGGAAGTTTATAAGAGGCTTTGGGAATCAAGTTGAGTTTTAGTACTGCTTTTCACCCTCAGACAGATGGACAATCTGAGAGGACCATTTAGACCCTTAAGGGAATGCTCAGGGCATGTGTGATGGATTTCAAAGGAGCTTGGGATGAGCATTTGCCATTGGTCGAATTTGCTTACAATAATTCGTACCATTTAACCATTCAGATGGCTCCTGATGAAGCGTTGTATGGGAGGAGATGTAGAACTCCTATATGTTGGTATGAAGAAGGAGAAAGGAAGCTAATAGGACTAGAATTGGTTTAGATGACAGTTGATGAGGTCAAGTTAGTTAAGCAAAGGCTTAAAGCAGCTCAGGATAGAATGAAAAGCTATATTGATGCACACCGAAAGGAAATGGAGTATAAAGTGGGTGAGAAGGTCTTCCTTAAGACATCTCCTTAGAAAGGAGTCATGAGATTTGGCAAGAAGGGTAAGTTAAGCCCAAGATATGTGGGTCCCTATAAAATTCTTGAGAGAATTGGACCATTAGCCTATAGGTTGGCATTGCCACCAGAATTATCACAGATTCATGATGTCTTTCATGTGTCTATGTTAAGGAGATATAGATCAGATCCCTCTTGCATCATTCAGACCACTGAGGTTCAGTTAAGAGATGATCTAAGTTATGAGAAGGTTCCAGTGAAGATCTTAGATACGAAGGAGAAGGTCCTCAGGAACAAGACAGTTCAACTAGTAAAAGTCCTGTGGAGAAACCATTATGTAGAAGAGGCCACGTGGGAGCCTTTGGAAGCTATGAAGGAGAAGTACCCCCATCTCTTCAATGAATCAGGTAAGAATTTCGAGGACGAAATTCTTTTAAGAGGGGGAGAAATGTTGGCCCCCGAAATTTTTCGTTGAATTAAGTATAATAGTTTATGGAATAAGCATAGAATTTGAATTTTTGCCTTAGAATAATTTTGGGGTCTTGATAGAATTATTTTTGGAAGTTTAATTATTTATTGCAATGTTAGTATGATTTTATTTCACTAGTAGTGAAATTAATGCATTAAGAATGAATTGAGGGCATTTTTGGCATGTCACTTAAGTATAAAAGAGCATAAGCTTATAAGGAAGGGCAAGGTGGACTTTTTCCACTCATTAAGGGTAGAATGGGAAGAGGAAAATGTTTTCTTGTAAATTAGAAGACCAAAAACGTGAATGAAGGAAAGGAGAGAAAAATCGTAAAAGAGAGAAAGAAAGAAGAGAGGTTTCGGTGAAGTTGAGAAAGAATAGAGTTTTGGGCTAGGTTACATCTTTTCTTAGTCTTAAAGAGAGAGTTTGAGGTTGTTCAAGAAGAGAAGAAGAAAGAGGAAGGGAAGAGCTTTCTTTTGAGCCAAATATCTCTTTGTTGGGTAAAGATTCAAGGTACGCCCATTTTAAACTTTTGGATTGTTAGAAGGGTTTTGGTTCATGGAGCTTAAGAAATGTATGGGTTTAAGTATTATAGAATCAATTTTAGTGAATATGATTTTTGTGTTCTCAATTTAGATTCCTATTGAATTGGAATTTTTCCAATATTGAAGGAAATCAAGGGAAGAGGTCAGAGGAGCAAGAAGAGAGGCATCTTTGAGTAAGGATTAAGTAAGGATTTCAAGATAGGTTACACTTTTATAATTAAGTAATAAACCCCTAATGTTTCTTTAAAACCAAGAAAGTTTTAAAATGTGTTATAAATCTGCCGTTAAGGCTATTTGAATGCTCTGATAATGTGCCACATGCTTGTATATGAATTGTGTCATTGGTTTATGAAATCAAGTTTTGGAAAAATGCCGTTGAGGCCATATGTTTAAAAGTTGTGAAATGCATGATTATGTGGGTTTATGGTGGTCCCATAAGTTAAGTCAAGTGTACTTTGACAAAAGGCTTCTCTCGCCTACCCGCTAGTGGCATGGAGCTCCTTCATGGACTCCCATAAGTTCACAGCTACGCAAGACCATTAAGTGGAATTACGATAGCACGTTCTGCTCACGGCTACACAGGACCCTTAGGGGAAATGTGTAGTACGTTCTGTTTTGGATCCACCCAAACCATTTTGATGTGCTTATGTGTTGACAAGTTTATTGAATGCATGATTTGAATTGCTTATAAAGTGTTTGATGATTTGAGAATTGAGAAATATGCGTTTATGATTCAATGTAAACTATTTCAACGCTTTTGCTTGTTACTAGTTATAAACTTGTTACCCACAAGCTTTTAAGCTCACACCCCTTTTCGCCCCATATTTAGGTAAAGAAAATGAGATCGAGTGAAAGAGAATCGAGGCACCACTCCAAATTTTTGCATCTTTTGTGTTTAAGCTAGATTTGTAACCACAAGGCTTTAGTTACATTTTGAGCAAATTACTATTCATGTATTGTGGCTAAAAATGCCCACTAAAGCTTTGTAAAATCTTTTATATTTTGATGTTAATGAAGTATGTTTGTGTTTTGCCGATGGTATGTCAAATTTGTTCATTGTTTTTTTAAAGTTATTCATAAGGGTGAGAATTTGTGTTCTGGCTTCGAGGGAAATAATGTATTGATCTAGGCTGAATTGGATGAAGTTGCCTTCTTGGAAATTGTAGACTATTTTTCTAGTTTTCCAATGATATATAGTATGAAATTTTTGGGCATTGGAGTTGAGAGGTATGAGCATTATAAGTAGTGATGTTGCGTAGGAAGTATGTACATGACAGTTAAGATGAATAATGAGAGTTTGGGTCTGTGATGACGTCACATCTTCTGTGATAAGGTCATATCGTCTTAAGTTGACCATCTGCTTCTTCTATCTTTTGCTTCTTCTATCTTTTGCTTCTTCTATCTTTTTGCTTCTTCTATCTTTTTGCTTCTTCTATCTTTTGCTTCTTCTATCTTTTGCTTCTTCTATCTTTTGCTTCTTCTATCTTTTTGCTTCTTCTATCTTTTGTTTCTTCCATCTTTTGCTTCTTTTATCTTTTTGCTTCTTCTATCTTTTGCTTCTTCTATCTTCTGCTTCTATCTTTTGTTTCTTCTATCTTTTGCTTCTTCTATCTTTTGCTTCTTCTATCCTTTTGCTTCTTCTATCTTCTTATGCACTGTAGACGAAACATCTTCTTATTCACTGTAGACAAAACATCTTCTTAAGCACTGTAGACCAAACATCTTCTTAAGCATTGTAGACAAAACATCTTCTTAAACACTATAGACAAAACATCTTCTTATGCACTGTAGACAAAACATCTTCTTATGGACTGTAGACTAAACATCTTCTTATGCACTGTAGATTGAAACATCTTCTTATGCACTATAGATAGAATCGTCTTGTCCAATTTTGTCCCTCTAGATGATAGAATCTACCTTCAAAGTCTTCATTAAAGTTGTATATCTATAAGTCCTCTTTCAAACTATCTAAGAATGACTTTAATTTGACATCTCTATAGGAAGTTATGACAATTATACCGAAACAAGTTCAATATGATTGAGAAAAAAACCTTGTTTGCTTCCTTCGGCCATAACTTTGTTGTCCAACCTTCAAATGAGATGATTATTATTTCTAAATAAACTAGAAACACAGAGTTACAAATTATCTGAAGAAATAAAATTTTAATTCTATCTTTAAAACTTTAAATTTCTAGAGTGAAGTTGGGTGTAGTGTGTTGTTTTAGTGTAAAAACAATCCAAAAATGTTTGGGCTATAACTTTTATATTTTTGAACCAAATTGAACCATTTTGTTGTCATTAGAGACTTAAAACAATGGAGAACAAATGTTTTGAAGAGATCTAATTGAAATTCTGATTTGAGTTTTCCCAAAATCTGTTCTGAAATAGGAAAAGTGAGTTCTTTTTTTATGTTTGACTGGTGTAGGCACGCCCCCTTATGGGATGTTGGCTAATGAGGTTAAATTGGAATAACCATACTTGGTAACAAGCACAAGTACACGTTTTTATGAGACCAAGTTAGGTTCCAGAATTTGGGCCCAATAATGTCTCGTATCAGGTGATACCTCCGCTCAATGTGGTTTGCCCTTTTATGGCTTCGTGGCTCCTTCGAGTTTGCAACCGCCCCACTATTGTCACAATAAAGTGTAATAGGTGATTGAATTGCTGGAACCACACGCAGATCCATTAAGAAGTTCCTAAGCCATACAGCTTCCTTGGCTACCTCAGAGGCTGCCATATATTCAGCTTCCATGGTGAAGTCCGCAACACAAGTTTGTTTAATACTCTTCCAACTTATGGCTCTTCCTCCCAGGACAAAAACATTTCCTGAGGTAGAATTACAAGAGTCCTTGTTAGACTGAAAGTCTGAATCTGTATAACCTATGGGTACAAGGTCTTCTGACTGGTAAACCAACATATAATCTCTAGTTCTTTTTAAGTATTTGATTATATGTTTGATTGCAGTCCAATGTTCTCGCCCAGGGTTAGACTGATATCTGCTAACTATGCCAATAGCAAAGCAGATATCAGGTCCAGTACACAACATTACATACGTGAGGCTTCCTACGACAGGAGCATAAGGAATTGCCTTCATGCTCTCTATATCTTCAGATGTATTAGGACATTGATCCTTAGATAGAGTAATTCCATGTCTGAAAGGAAGAAAACCCTTCTTGGAATCCTGCATGTTGAAACGAGCAAGAATAGTATTAATATAAAGTGCCTATGATAAGCCAATCATTCTTTTCTTGTGATCTTGCATAAGCTTGATCCCAAGAATATGAGTAGCTTATCCCAAGTCCTTCATATCAAAACGCTCAGACAGCCAGTCTTTGACAGAAGTTAACGTACCTACACAATTTCCTATAAGCAGAATATCATCTATATATAATACCAGAAACACCACCTTCTTACCATTCCACTTCTTATACACACAAGACTCATCATGACACTGATCAAAATCAAAAGTTTTGATCAACTGGTCAAAACAAATATTCCAAGACCTAGATGCCTGTTTAAGTCCATAAATGGACCTATTTAATTTGCAAAGCAAATGTTCTTTGCCATTAGCAATGAAACCCCTCTAGTTGCTTCATATAGATGCATTCATTAAGATTTCCATTTAGGAAAGCCGTCTTGACATCCATTTGCTAAATTTCGTAATCCAAATGAGCTGTAATGGATAGAAGAGTTCTAATAGACTTAAGCATGGCTACCGGCGAAAAAGTTTCCTCATAATCGATCCTTTCTTTTTGAGTATACCCTTTCGTAACAAGCCTTGCCTTATAAGTTTGTAGTTTACCGTCGACACCCCTCTTTTTCTTATAGATCCACTTACATCTAATGGGTTTAACCCCTTCAGGTGGTTCTACAAGTTCCCAGACTTGATTAGAGTATATAGACTCCATCTCAGATTTCATAGCTATAAGCCATTTATTAGCATCTTTATCTTGTAGTGCATCATCGTAACATACTGGTTCGGTATTCACTTCTTCAAGGATTCTGTCAAATGCTTCTTCCAAAAGTGTATATCAAACCAGTAGTCGTCTTATTCTCCCACTACAACAAAGTACTACAAGCTGTTCAGCCACACTGGCATCTTGCTACAGCTGTAAGGCTAGCAAGTCTATAATTGGTGGGACCACATCCTGGTTATGGTTGAGAGCCTCAACATGTCCGTCATTACCAATAGACAATGAAAAATCAGGGACTCTTACCTTTTGTTCATGTATATTTGGATCAATATCTGCTGCGTCAATCCCAACATAACTCTCACTACTTTTAGGCTATAGTGGAATGTTAGGAACTGACTCTTGGGTCAGATGATGATCTTCTGGTCCACTGACATTTCTCCCACTACGACGAGGCAAGGGAATGTCAGCTCTGACCAAGAATGGTTTAGGTTCATGTTCTGTTGGAATTGTTCTAGCTCGTATGTTTTCTCCTCTCAACTCACGCAAGGCTAATTGACTTTTGGGAATATGATTTACAATATAGTCCTCTTCAAGGTAATGTGCATTGGTGCTAACAATGATCTTCTTATCCTCAGGACTATAAAATAAACCACCTTTCGTTCCTCTAGGATATCCAATAAAGAAACATAACTCTTATTTGGATTCCAACTTGTCTGCTTTCCCTTTAAGCATATGGGTTGGGCAACCCTACATCCGAACATGTCTTAGACTAAGTTTACGCCAAGTCAACAGTTCTGTAGGAGTCAGAGGTATTGACTTAGAAGGAACTAAATTCAGAATATATGCTACCCTTTCAATTGCATATCCCCAGAAAGAAATTGGCAAATCTGAATAACTCATCATTGATCTAACCATTTCCATAAGCGTCCTATTTCTCCTTTCTACTACACCATTCTGTTGTGGCATACCAGGTGCAGACAATTGTGAAGTAATTCTGTGTTCTGATAAATAAGTAATGAATTACCTAGAGAGGTATTCGCCACCACGATTAGATCGTAGTGACTTGATATATTTGCCATGTCGCTTCTCTGTTTCTGCCTAAAATACTTTGAATTTTTCAAAGCATTCAGACTTATGGCGCAATAGGTAAATATATCCATACCTTGAGTAATCATCTGTGAAAGTCACAAAATACTCAAAACCACCCATAGCTTAGACATCATTGGGTCACACAAATCAGAATGAATCAGTTCTAAAACATCATTGGCCCTATTACCTTTTAAGGGAAAAAGCCTCTTAGTCATTTTACCTTCTAGACAGGATTCACAAGTTGGTAGTGCCTCCACTTTTAATGAACTCAAAGGTCCATCTTTGACCAACCTAGAAATTCTATCTAAGTTAATATGACCAAGCCTTAAATGCCAAAGATAAGTGTTATTGAATTCAATAGGACGTTTTCTTTTTAATGGTACAACGACATCAAAGTTATTTACTTCAGAATTAAGTTGCAGTTCATGTGTATCTTTAAGAATAAATAGATCATCCATTAAGGAGCCAGAGCAAATGATTTATTTTCTAAATTTAATAATGACAGAATCATCATAAAATTCATTAAAACAAATTGAATATCCATTCTTACTCAAACTAGAAACATAAATTAAATTCCTTGTAATTGAAGGAATATATAAAACATCCCTTAACATCAATGTTCTATTATTCTTAAAATTTAAAGTAACATTCCCTACAGCTAAAACTGCAACTTCGGTGCCATCTCCCAGAAAAATGCTTACTTCTCCTTCACTTAACTGGCATGTTACTTGAAACCCCTGCAAAGAATTGCA
>JAOQML010000007.1:19350541-19380070 GCA_027568935.1 Erythroxylum urbanii | reverse complement strand
TAAATAATTTTTATTACAAAATAAAAATCGCTAAAATTAAAAGTGTTTTTATTTTTATGTTTCCAAACAATCTATTGTATGAAGCTCTTTCAAAAAAGCTCTTTTTTAAATAACAGTCAAACAGTCAACTAGCTTTTTAGAAAAGTTCTTCTAAGAAAAGCTCTACTGACAAAAGCGCTACTGATAAGCTCATCCAAACAAGCACTAAGCCTCGAGGACAATGGGAAGATATTGAGGATCTTAGGAACGCATTTAGAAAGAAACGATCGTGAAGAAGAAGGTGAAAGAAGGAAAATTATAGGGAGAGTGGAATCCAAGGTATGGTAGCTTATATGCAAATTGTAAAATTGATAACTGCACTACCATTACATGATTCATTCGAACCACCGTGAGCACAAAAAGAGTATCGAGCTACCAACGTTAAAAGAAGTGTTACGTGGGAGGCAACCCATAGATTGTTAAATTGATGTTATTTCCTTTTATTTCTAGATGGTTGAATTATGTAGTTAGGTTAGTTTGTTTCCAAATAAGATTGAGAAGGCATAGGACTTCGCCATTAATTAGATGATCGAGGAAGTAAGCAAAGAGAGGTGAAAGGGTTATAAATAGTTAAGAAGTGATTTCGGGGAAGTGGAGAAAAAAAAAGAAGAAGAAATATTAAAAAATTGGTGAAAAAATTGTAGATCACGATCGTGGCAGACAGGGTAAAAAAGGGACACGTGATTGTTAAAGTCAAAATTTACCATTTTACCCTCTATCCACTTATATATTCATTTTTAACTTCATTTTTTCACTCACTTTTATTTTTACTTTATCTCTGTAAGTTTAGAACCTCCAAACACTCTCACCTCTCTCTATTCAAATTTCAAATTTCTAGTCTCTTCTAACTTCTACATACTCATAAGCCAGTATGCTGCACATTAAGCAATCAGCAAAGTAGGATCAATAATTAGGACGAAACCAAGTCTTAGGGCGAGGGAGAAGGAATAGGGTAGTGAACTTCGGAGCACCCTTCCCAATTTACACAGAGGAGGAAGGTATTCTTTTTCAATCCCTTAACGCCAAACAAATTGTAGTCCAAAAATATTTTGATTTTGATAAGCTTGATAGGCTAAAACTATGCGATAAGGTAAAGAACTTAGCATAAAGAATTCAGTGGGCAAAATTCACACACTTCCAATTTCCAGTTTACTAGGAGCTCACTCTACAATTCTTTACTTCCCCTTCCTACGAATCTAGGTAAAGAAATGTGGTTTAGGTTACGGGGATGAGCTTATGAACCGAACATCAAAATCATGTGTGATATATGTGGGTTCCCTAAATCTTCCATTATATATTAGAACGGTGCTTTTTGTACATCTCGCCATTGGAATGAGCTCACTAGGTTAGAGAAATTTGATGCCAAAATGCCCACAACAACATCATAAGGACCCATGAGCACTTATTATTGAACAAATTCATGAGTCAACTAGTTTTTGATAAATCAGAAACCAACAAGTGTTCAACAAAGGAACTCTTCATATTGTGGTGCATGGATCACAACATTTCAGTATGCACCTCCACACATCTGCTGAACACTATTGTTGTGACTTTGAGTAAGAGGAGCAACAATTTAGGTATGGGTTACTTAAATTCGGCCATTGCTGAGTATTATACCATGGACTGTAGTGGTTTAACTCCCATCTCCTAGACTTCCTAAATCATCATCATCTATGGCGTGTTGAAATCCTTAAGTACCATAACATGGAACTCTGGGATATTAGCCAAAAGATGTATATGAAGATTGAGGTTAGTCAAGTGAGTTTGAATACAGCACTGGCTCAGTAGACAGAAGAGGACTCAACTAATGAAGAGTCCGAGGAGGAAGAAGAAACATAAGAAACGGGTTGGATGAAAGTGCTTGATATAATCTCGTGAACACCAAGGTAATCACAGATACATTTGCGGAGAACTCTAGAAGAATGAAGGAGATGGCCCGAACTCAATGACGTCAGAGTTAGGACATACGTCGTATCCATCATTATTTCGAGGCATCCAATTGCCACCTCCAACACCTTCCCTACCTCCATCACTATGAAGCTATGTTCTAACCCTTTTCTTTTTACCTTTAGTCTTTGCTTACTTTTTACTTTACTTTAATTTTATGTTTCTTCTTTCCATATGTGTTTGTTTGTCCCCTTCTCACATTGAGGACAATGTGTTGTTCAAGTGTAGGGAGGGTAATGTGTTTTGATTTGAATGTGAGTTTTGCATATTATATGATAGTTGTTAGACTGCATTTTGTGAATCATGTGAATGTGTCAATGGCTTAGATGGATTGAAATTTATTTAATTTTGAACATAGTCTATTAGGTTGTGGAGAATCATTAGCTAACAAAAATTAGTGAATTGGGGTTCTTTGGTTAAATATACAACTTAATTAGGATTTAGTGTTAAGTTGTAACCCTCTAAATTGTTACATTCAATAATAATTTGAGGTCTTTTGACTTAAGTATCTTTATTTTTTCATGGAAACGAGTAGCTAAAGTAGCAAGGTAGGCATTAAATAATAATATTAATAAAGTTTTTCTAATAAAAACCTATTGAACTTGTAATAGCTTGACTTTTCATGAAAACATACTTAGGAGTAGTTACAAAGGTTGAATGACCAAAGAATTATTAATGTGTGTGTGCAATTGAAAAGGGTAAATAAGTTAGCACTTAGATTTGAATTAATATGTATATTTAGTTCAAAGCCCCTAGTCACAGATTTTGTTTGTTAATGATTTGATATCATTGTATTTTAAATTAAATTTATTTCATGAAGTTGAAGCCATTGTCTCATTACTGCATTGTGTGTTATGTGTTTTTTTGTTTTGCTTGCTTCAGGACAAGCAAATGTTTAAGTGTGGGGATCTTGATAAGTGTGAATTGCATCGTGTTTTAGGGCTTAGTTTGATACATATTTATTTGTTAATTCAATCGTTTAGTATGTGTTTAGGTTATAATTGTGTTAGTTTGCTAATTATTTATGTTTTAAGAGTTTTATAGGTTAGTACAAGTCTTTGAGGCTTAATTATTATGTTTTTGAGGTACCTTGATGTGTTAATTAGTGTTTGAGGCTCAAAATCGAAGAACGGAGAAGTTTTAGAGACACTAAGGTCGAAACAACAACCTACGATTGTGACAGAAGCACTAGAGTCAGCACATGATCATAGCCACGATCGTAAGCCATTTCCTGTACTTCTGTCACGATCGTGGCATATAGACCATGATCGTGTTTGCCACGATCATGACAGAAGGCTCGGATGTGGCCCACAATCATGGCATGCAGGGCCACAATTATGGCCTACGTTGGGTAGACATACAGACACTCAAAAATGTCAAGTTTTGAGGGATTGTTTAGACTTTTTAGACCCCGGAACCATAAGGTTTCTCATAACACAAAATGTATTTAAAGAATAAGACGAAGAAGAGGGAGGAGCTTTTGTATCAGTCACTCTCAAAGAAACCTAGAGAGAATTGTTGAGAGATAGAGAAAGAGAAGAAGGAAGAGAGAAGTGGAGAAGAAGCTGACTCGTTGTACTTCCCCGATCAAGAGTTTTTCGAAGTCGCTGCCTCCTGTCGTCCATTCAAATTCATATTTCATATTATTTTCAATTTTAATTGTATAAGATTGGAATAATAGTTGATGATAGGATTTCTGGAAGTTGATGTTGTTTCTAAACTACCTTCGGGGTTTTATCTTTGATTTAATAAAATTTTCTTGTTTGTGTTTTACTAGAATTATTGTGATTTAATATTAGCAATTGCATAATTCGATGATAAACTGAGAGGTTGAATCGAGTAAAAAATTATTAAATTGGGCTAACGAGAGTCAGGCGATTTAATAGAATGAGAATTCAATTAAATCGGTAAATTGTGCAAAGAGAGATCTTGCAATAGTTTCTGATAGTTTATTGTACAACTTCAGATCTAACTAGGGTTTTGAATAGATGGTTAATTGAGAAATTACGACTTCTATAATCTGATTAGGGTTTATAAATTAAGGTTATTGGTTGTAACTCGAGAGAGAGTAATCAACTCTAGGATCGTCTAGAACCAATAAAGATTAGTAAAATTCTCTTTCTCTCAATTGGTAGTTCCTTAGGTCGATTCTTGATTGCGCGTTGCAATTGCTAATTTGTTAATATTTTCGTGATTGATGCTTTAATTGATTTGCTTGATTGAATTGCATTCTTGTTTTAGTTTCGTTACATTTGAATTTCTGCAATTTTCTTTGGCCTTAGATTTTGAAATTAGATTATCCCTCCTCGTGGGATTGACACCTTAGGTACTATGCGAACGACTCGTGCGCTTACAGATTATTAAGGTTAATTAATTAAGACTTACACATATCGAAAAATCATGATCACTTCATATTCTAACATAAGATTTTTTTAATTTTAATGTAACTGTTGTTAACATTTTTATACTTTTAAAAGGATAATTACGATTTTCTTGGCTTTTCGTTAATATGCAAAGCTTATGATTTAGTGCAGGATTCGATCCTACACATAGCAGAATAATTATGAAACCCATTTGAATGATTTCTTAAAAAGCTAAGATCAGATTAAATCTATAACATGATTAAAACATAGAACATAATAAAATATGAATGTTAATTCATATTTTATTCTTAAGCTTGATCATTTTCTAGTTGTTTCTTTAAAACATTTTCTGAAACTGACTTACCTCATCCACTATAATTACATAAGTGTTTGATCTCTGAACACATCTGCAAAACATATTGAGAGAACTTTACAGCTATTATAGAGAGGGTTAGGCAAGAAGTGATAGCTTATTTAGAGCTTAAGCCTATTTATAATAGGTCTTGATCTTTTAGTAATTTAATTAAAATAAATTTTTAAGTTCAATTAAACTTTAATTATAATTATAATTAACTCCAATTAAATACCAACTGGGCCCAAATAAGATCTAATATCTTATATTTATTTATTAAATATCTCATATTTAATCATAAAGTTTCTTAAACTTTACAATCAAGTCTAACTTAATTAAAGCACCTTTTCTTTCTTTAACTTATTGTTTATTTGTGAACCTTAGATTCCTAAATATATTGGAAACGGATATAAATTATAAACATAAATCATATTTAGGATTAGATAAATTAATCTTCATTAATTTTTTAACTATCTAATTAAATAATTTATATCTATAGATAAAAATTGGTATCTAGTAACACATCATGACTACCTAAATATTTAGGAATGTCAAAGTGATTTTGACTAACTTTTTTTGTGCATAATGTTTTGTATAATTCAATTCTTTCATCATACATTGTTTTAATTAGACATAGGATATGTAAATAATGTATCTTCTATTTGAGTTGTTTCAATTAGACATAGGACATGTAAATAATGTTTATTCTATTTGATTTCAATCATATTATTTCTCCACCATTAGTATTTGATTCTATTAATGACAATTGAAAACTATTTTTACAGTGTCATTCCACCTTGGCCAAGGATTTCCTTAATCAATATTAATCAAGAGTGGAACATTATTCCTAATTACTTTTAGGGTGATGAATCCTATGTTGATAACTTAAGTACCTCCATATAATTCATCATATATCTAATAACTACCAATTAAGCTACCTTTGACAAGAATAGATCATAAGTAGTATCAAAATATGGAAATCCCTATATAAGATACTTTGGTAATCTTAACTTAAAGGATCACTTATATGATCATAATAATGAGAATTTCAATAGAGATACAAGTAATGCTCTAAATAGAATTCTCAACCAATGTTAATTAAGTGAACTTGTTCTCTGTTAGGTACCCATACATTTAAGTTTTTCCGTACTTTAGTTTATGAGATCAACTACTTCTTTCATAATGAAGAAAATAATGTATGTTGGTCCTTTATGCTCCATTAATGTCCATTCTTAATAGAATAATAAATAGGGACAATTTAGGGATAATACATAAATGCAATATGAATCTTATGATTATAATCCCATCATAACTTCATTTTTAATATACATTTATCCCATGGACTTTATTATATACATCTAAATATGTATAAGATAAACAATGTCTTTAAATAATTATTTCATTAAACTACAACCAACCGATTGGCTCTAAGATATAAACTAATATAAGAGACCTTGATAAGATCAAATAGGTTATAAACACTCAGGAATAATGCAAAATGATATGATTTTTATCAATGAAGAACCGATACCATATTTGTTGTCTCCTCACATATAAATCTTTTAACAATTTCTTTGATTAACATTTGACTAAATAATTGCAATAAAACTTAAATGAGTAAAAATAAGAGTGTTGTTATATCTCCTAAATATAAGGAATATCAAAGTGGTTTGACTCAACGTATCAATACATAGTTATAATGTATAATTTATTCTTTTCTCCATCTAATGTTTCAATTCATCAATGGAATTAATGTATACTTTATTTAAATCCAATCATATTTGTTCTCACTAGTTAGTAATTGATATTTAAAATATCTTTTTAAATCTCAATTTACTTTAACTAGAGAATTCTTAAATTACTACTAATTGAGAATCAGGGAACATCTTCCCTAATTATTTTATAATAGATGATTCTTTACTAACTTACTCAACTATCTCCATATGGTTCATACTATATCCAAATACTATCACTTAAGCTATCCTAAATAAAATAATTTATAAGTAGTATCCAAAAATAGTAATTCCAATATAAGATACCATGGTAATCTAATTATAAAACGATCATAATGAAAAAACCATATTTGATATCTTTTTAATTAGGTCAATTCAAAGAATTTATTCTCTAATAAGCACACACATGTTTATTTAATGATTTCCACACTTTATTTTTTCAGGTCAATTACTTACTTTATAAGAAAGAAGCACAACATATGTTATTTTTACCATTCCAAAAAAATCACTTATTAATGAAACTTCAACTAGAAACAATATAGGAATAATAAATAAATACAAATTAAATCTTTAAAATTATGATCTCATTATTACTTCAATTACCTAATAATTATTTCAGGGATTCTAAATTTAACATTAAAAAATAAAATATAATTAACAAAATTTACATAAAGAGAAAGAGTTTCTTTATTAATTAAAATAATAATGTCATATATTAAATTGTAACCAACCAATGACTACAATGATATAAACTAACACAAATATTTAGGTGAGAGACCTTTAAAATGCCTTAAGATATCATCAAAGCGTTGATGTCAATGGCTTATAGCACATGGAAAGCAAGAAAATTGACGTATGCCATACCTTGCCTACTAAATCAACTATTTGCTTTAAGTTTCAAGGAAATGTGGACTTCACTAGTGGCTACAACATCCACTACTATACCTATGTCTTCAAAGATTGAAAGCGCCTAAGCTAAATAATAATTGTAAATTATAGTGTGTTTTATAGGCTTTGGAGTGTGTTTTAAGTGTTCTCTGAGGTGATAATCATATGATTGGGACTTAGCTAGATTTATGTTCTTGTTAGTGTTTTTATGTGTTTTGTTTGATTTTTGTTAATTAGGAGATGATTAATGTGTTTGATGATGAGTGGAGACAAGAAATTTGAAGAAAAGATTGAAAAAGAGTTAAAAAACAAGATCCGACATGATTGTGCATGGTAGGAGGGCAGTAGGAGCTTTTATGAAGCCTCTATCATTATTGTGCATGGAATGCATGATAGTGAAAGAGAGTTAGTGCAAGAAGCCATGCATAATTGTGCACTATGCACGATTATGCAACTACTAAAATTTCAAGTCAGAAGATTTTATTACTTTTGGTGATTCAAGACTATTTCTGATAGGAAACAAGTGGAGAAATCCTAAAAAGAACCCGAAGAGGTTCAAAAGTATAAAAGAGAAAAGAAAAAAATCAAAGAGGCAGTTAGGAAATATCAAAAGGAGATCAAAGAGAGAAAATTCAAAAGAACACAAGCTATAGAATTTTCTAGCTCAAGACAAAATAAGAGAAGACATCTAGAATTCACATCTTTACTCTTTTATTTTCTTTCTTTATTATTGAATATTATTGATGAATCAACTGGGATATATGTGGGATATGGATTGCCAAACTTTCTTTAAGGATTAATCTTGAGTTATTAGTGGAACTTTTACATTATTGATTTGATTTTCAATATACTTTATGATGTTTATTGTTTTATATTCATTTTGAATCAAAGGATTAAATTAAATACATTTTTTTATGTTATACAGAGAGAGTTGGTACAATAATAGACCTATAAACATCAAATTAATAGGAAATTGAAGAGAGATCTTAATTGCTTATTAGTTACCCATATGATTGCTTCAAATATAGTAGGATAGTTAGGAAGAGTTTTGATAAATCAAGAGGCCACAATTCAATTTCTATCTATTTAATTAGGATTACTTGGTTAGATTTCGAGATAGGGTAATCATAATTATTGGATATCTAAGGTCAAGTCTAATTAAATCAAGAAGGTGAAGTGAAAATAAATATAGATAATAGTAATTCCTAAGTCTTCATCATCAATTAATCAACTATTTCACTGCTACTTGTTTCATCATTCAAATATTAGTTCTTTAATTTTTAGTTTAATTGTTAATTATTTCAGTAACCTTAAAAAAGGTGTACGAAAATTATTAGGTGACTAATACATTCCTTATGGAAATTACACTTTTTATACTATAAGATGTGATATTTATACTTGTGGTAAAGAAATGTTATAGCTGATTGCTTTCTAATGGACAACAATAATATGGAGCAACTCAACTATGTGGGAGCAAAACTTAGTCAGGTTGGTAACAATCCCTATTCTAATTCTTATAATCTTAGGTGGAAGAACCATCTAAAATTTTCTTGGTCTAATAATGCACGAAATCAAAAGAGAGCACAAGGTTCAATAAAATTTCAGCAAGATAAGCTCGATTTGTTGTAATTAAAGATGGACAAGATAATTGTAGCACCCAACTCTCATAGTGGATATTCCCGAACATACCATCGGTATTCGAGAACATACTTTATGAGAGTGGCATGCTAGAATAGTCAATCAATCATACTCATTACAAATTTTTTTACCATCACACGTATTTCAAAAAAACCAATAACCATTTATGACTCATTTTATTCTTAACCATTCTTAGTTGCAAATATTACAAACAATAAACATATCATCAGAATTTCAGTAATCACTTGGGCCTATTACAATTACAAAATACTTCCAATCATAAAGTCATTACACTTTACAATTTGCATAAACACTGTACAATATTTGAGAAATACAATTTCAAAATACAAAAAACATTGTAGAAATATACAGGTGCAAACTAATCCCGACCTCTATCTCTTATCCGAATGTAGTGATTATACTCTAATTGCTCTAACTGGGTATCCCCCTGAACCTAAAAGACAACGTTGCAATTTTGGTGAGTTTTGGGAACTCAGTGAGTGGACCATCCTTGATGACTCACTCATATCACACAACACAAATAGTTCACATTTCACATTCAATTTGCAGATAAGTATTTACCCATATAGCACATCACTTCATTAATTCATCATATAGCATCAAATAACACTTTATTCACTTATTTCACATTTCACATTCCGAACAGTCAAACAGTTCATTTTGATTGTTTAAAACATATATATCAATTATATATGCAATGCTCATGAGACTCACTCTCAATTGTTACGTTGTTGTGACTGAGTTTCTGTAATTGTCCTATATCCATTATGGATACTGAGCTCATTAATAATTGTATCGTATTCGTTGGGGATACCACGCTCATTATACATAGTGATCCTTTGGCTCTTAATCGCATTCTGAACTTTAAGGTCTCTTTTGGTGGCTACTCTGGTCATAACTGCCTTTATCTATTCATGCATTCATGTAGTGGAATGCATCAAATCACAGAAGTTCAATCAGTCACTTTATTTCACTTTACACATTCACTTTCACATATCATCGGATCTAAGTTTGGCATTCAATAAATATGTTGAGAATCACTTATTTTTGGCTCATTCACAGTCAATGAAGCACTTCTAACACATTCACATTAATCAAACTCCTCGGACTGTTAATGTCTGAAATTATAACATTCACATTCATATCGATAATAATTCAATACAGATGCTTAAACAAAACAATTAATTAAGAGGAGGTCATCTAGGTCGACTCACAGTACGTTCCAGATTAGCATTAGCTTTCATGATCAGAAAGCCTCTGGACGCTGACTTTCAATCGTGTTTCTCAACTTTATGTAATACACATTGTATATACATTACTAATTTGCACAATCACATAATCATTCAATTAAACACATATGCATATGTGTAATTTATAATGCATGCTCAATTTGACTATTCTAGGTATGTTTTCTTAATTCATATCTTAAGATCATTCATACTTCATAACTCACATATGTCAAATTTGAATTTAGGTTTATATTTTTAAGAACTTGTCATTCTAATATCATCAATCATATATCTATGACATACATGCTCTCCAATCCTTTTTCTAGCATTATAAGATCTCAAAATATCCAATTTCTCATTCATTTTTACTTAATACACATTTCTCATCTTCTTTGAATCACATTATCACTCATATGAACACCTTCATTCCCATTATACTCATAATTTTCCAAATTTTGGTACTTCGATATCAACAATTCAATCACTATACTGTAACCTCATTTATCACTCTTAACATATCACACATTTAATCACTTATTCAAGCATCATACTAGGTTCATTTCAAGTCTCATTCAATCCTAAATGCATCATAGGAAAGTACCTAAACAATTATTGTTTCAAACCACTCATAAAAGAAGCATATTTTATGTTTAAACCATTCCCACAATTGTGGACAACTTCCTACAATCATGGGTTTCAATAATAAAAAGTTTAAGCCTTCATTTGGCTTTCCCACGATCATGGACATATTCCCACGATCGTGGGATGCATTCATCTGAAAATTGCAGCATTGTTCCTTCCATTTTCTAGCTTTTCCAACTCCTTTAAGTTACATCTAAAACATCTTATGCTTAGTCTATCATTTCTAGCTTAATTCCTCATAATCTCTTCCTTATTCTCACTTCCATTTCAGCTCAATATCATTCATAAGCAAATCATGATCTATGATGGGTCATAACACCAAAAACATATACACATTCATCATAAATTTCTGTACATGTTCAACTTCATTAACACCTTCATTTAATCTCTAACTTATCATTTTAATTAACCTCATTTCAAGACACTACTTTAGCCTTTTCTTTAACTTTAAAATCATTCTAACTCATTTTTATAACACCTAAAGAAATCCATGTTAATATACATAAAAAACAGAACATGAAACATCCATTTATCTATCAAATTTTCTATATTTTTTTCTACACCATTACAATGATCTTTCTATCTCAAAATCATCTCTACAACATCTTATGAAATATTGATCATCATATATGCAAAAACATGACATCTATATGCTCATTTCTTCACTCATGTTTCAATAAATGATCATCACCATTTTATAGTCTACCAACTTCTAACTATCATCAAAATATTTCTCTTTGACACAACCCATAATCTATTATTGAGCATAACCACAAAACAAAACATCAACATGTCATACATTCATCAACGTTCTAGTATATACTCAACTCTTTTATCATAATCATTTACCACTAAACTATCATCATATATACTTCATTTAACAAAGCATGAAGATTAGTAATAATACACTTACTTGTTTAACTCCACTCTTATCAAATAATCACATAGCCCTAGCTTCCAAGCATCATTCGATCGTCATCATTCAAAGTGGAAAGGTTAGGTCTTTTTTGTAACAAAACGGAGAAGATGAGAAAAATGGAAGTAGCAAGTGAAGGGTGAGAAAAAGATTCAACGTTGAGAGGTGAGAAATGAATGTCGTGATATGGAGAAGAAGAAAGAAGAAAATAACGAAGAAGAAGAGAAGAAGTAATCATATAACATAAGTGAAAGACCATAAGATAGTCTTTCATTTGAAAATATCATGGATGGGTGTGTAGCAAGGTAAGTGACATTTGTCACTTGCCATATGTCACCACCTTGTGGTTTCCAATGAGTCCTTTTTAATAACCAATCCATTTATCTCCAATTTCTAATCCAATTGTCTCCCAATTTTTTATAATACTTGCCATTAAATCTTAATGTCACTTATAAATAATTTCTACTGCCATTTTACATTTATTTCTTCTGCCATTTATTAATTGTCTTACTACTTGGAATTTTTTCTAGTCCAAAAATAATCTTAAATATCATAAATTTCCCAAATTTTCACCAATATTTCTAAATCAATAATTTAATTCATCAAATCAATTTTCAACACAAAATATTCATTATTCACATGATAATCATATTAGAATCATTTATACAAGAAAATGTCAAATTAGTGCATGAACTGTGATTGTAATGTGTGCAAAACAATCAAATTCACGTGTGTGTTTGCTAATATTTTGTATGAGTATGAAATGTATTTTTCAAATCTCTCGTTGCTATTTCTCATTTACAGAAATTTGGGGTTTTAGCCCTTAGTATGAAAACGAGATGCTACAATTCTCCCCCTTTAATAAATTTTGTCTTCGAAATTCTTATCTGATTGTTCAAAGAGGTTGTGGTAATGTTTCCTCATCTACTCCTCCGTTTTCCATGTAATTGTTTTCTCTTGAATGGTTCCTTTCAAAGGACTAAAATGGATGGAATCACTTGATTTTTCAGTTTCTTACTCAAATATCCTTCTATCTTAACTGATTCCTCAATATATATCTCATATTACTTGGAAGTTTCACTATATGAACGGATAATTCATCTGTCAGATTACACCAATTTCTCCTAAACAAACTCATGTAACACAGTGTGAATCTGACACATTTTTTATTGGTTAGGCTAACTTATAAGTCAATGGTCCTATTCTCCTCAATAATTTCATATGGACCAATATATTTCGGGCTTAATTTACCCTTTTTATTGAACTGTAACACACTTTGCTAAGGTGGTACTTTCAGAAATACTTTATCTATCTCTCTATATTCTATATCTTCGGTGTTAATCCACCTAACTCATTTGTCTTTCTTAAATCACTCAATTTCTACTACAAATCAATTTCACTCATCACTATTATTTTCATTAATTCTGGGCCTTCAATAATCCTTAGGCCCTCTTCATCTCAATATAAGGGTGGACTACTCTTTCTATCATATAAAGCCTCACACAATATCCTACCAAATCAAATTTAATCAGAACTGTATCAATGTTCCTAGGAACTCTAAAATATAAGCTCTAAGCATATGTCCAATAGTTAAAATTATTGACAAACCAAACAATCAGTCATACATTCAGCCACTTACTTCTTCGTCCTTAGCCACTAAATGATGTTTCAACATAATATACCAAGATGTATAGCATGGGCAGTTATGTGTGGTCCATCAAAATTTTCTTTTCTTAAATTATCTACTTCGAATGCATATACTCTATACTTTAATCACAAAGTCTCATTTTACAATTCAAACTTAAAATTTCAGATTTATTTGTAATTTCTCAATAAAATTCACAAATTCTAAATCCTCACTTTGGGCTTTTCTATAAAACTGATCTTAGATTTAATATAGCTATTAATACTTCATTTTGCCCTAAATTTAACCTAACATTCAATGCTCTTCATTTCACTAGGTTTGGTTACCTCAATATCTAAATTTGTGCTACACTGTTATTGGATTTTTTGTTTAATGCATCAGATACAACACTAGCTTTACTAGATAATATTCAAGTGTACAATCAAAATCTTTAAGTAATTTTATCCATTGTCTCAGTCTCGTATTCAATTCTTTCTGACTCAATAATTTCCTCAAACTTTAATGATCTATATAAATCCGAAATGTTTCACCTTACATAAAATGTCTCCAAATTTTCAAAGCAATTACTATTATAGTAAGTTCTAAATCATGTATCAAATAATCAACCCATGAGACCTCAAATGTCTCGATGTATATATAATCACTTTACCATACTGCATTAGATTACATCCTAATTTCTGGTGTGAAACATCATTATATGCTACATAATCTCCAAATCCATATGAAATAGTTAACATCGATGTTGTAACTATTGAGTGTTTTAATTCCTCAAAATTCATTTTACATTCATCAGTCTATTAGAATGGCATATTTTTCCTCAGAAGTCTTGTCAAAGGGCTAAGACCAGTAGAAACCCTTCAATAACCTCTGGTAATATCTAATATCTAGCTAATTTTAAAAAATTTGGATCTCATATATATATTCCTTGGAGTTTCTTACTTCATCGTTACCTCTTTCTTTGGGTCTACCAATATGGCTTATTCACATACTATATAACCCAAAATACTACTTGATCAAGCCAACTTCACTTTTACTAAACTTGGAATATATTTGTTTATCCCTCGTGATAAGTAAGGCTCGCCTTAAGTGTTCAAAATGTTCTCTTTACTTTTCTAATACACTCAAAATATCATCTATGATCACAGTCATTAATTGATTCAAGTAAGGTTGGAACACTTTATTCATTTTTGCCATAAATACTGCCAGGGGCATTCATCAACCCAATTAGGTATCATAATTAACTCAAAGTTCCCACAACTATTTGTTAAAATTCTTAAGTATCCAGTTCCTTAAATGGGGTAATGTTATCTCATATTTTTCTCAATCTCCCAATCGACTTCTTTTTTCGAATGATTTTCTCCATTCATTTTATTTCCTCTGCTTTCATATCAACTTATTCTAATGTCAGGCCATTCGTACTAGTTTCTCCATACATTTCAATTTATATACAAGTCTCAATTTATCTGAAAACAATGTCAGATCTAATTTGCACCTTCTGAATATGCTAGTATAGAGTGCATTGTGGACCTAAGTTCTTCTCACGATATCAATATTATTACCTCCAATTCAAGAATCCAATAACATAGTTGGACACTTTACAACAGATAAACACATATATTCTCTATAATATATTCATTTTTTTTCTCAAGTCTGAGTCTCATATCTATCTGACTCCATTATTCACTTATGTTTCATTCAATATTCATTCATTTTTAGAAGTAAACCATCTGATATACTTAACCTAATTCGGTGCCAATCTTCTTCAAAAGAAGATTTATTGCTGCCATCATCTATACTATTCACGTAATCCTTATCAATTAACTATTTTCATCATTGCTTCTCAGCCACATTACCTTAATAAGATCAATTTCTATCATTTCTTACAAGATCATAATGTTCTATTTACTAAAACTTTATGAAGTAAGAGACATGTTCATTGTCTCATATGCTTTGGTGTGTATCATCAAGGTCATCCTATCTTATTCAGAGATTTATTTCGATAAGTCACCAATTAATATCAATTGATTCTAGATAACATTTCTCTCTTTGTGTCTACCTATAATCGTGGTGGACCTTCCCATGATCGTGACAGAATCTCGTGGAACTGGCCACGATCGTGGGGACTTTACCATGATCATGACAGAAATAATTAATCTTGGCCACAATCGTGGGGACTATGCCACGATCGTGCCCTGCTTCTATTTTCTTGAACTCCTCACACATAGTAACATCTTTTACACTTTCAATCCGTCCTCAATTAATCCTTATAAGTGTTTTCATGCTCTATTCTGAATCATCTCATAATTTTAACTATGAGAATTATGGCTAAAGTAATACTCAATAGATCTTAGATCACTTCCTATATCATCTCCAAACATATAATAGGTAAGTGTTTAATAACATCACTAGTCATGGCAATCACATTATCAAATATGCACTCACAATAACAAATCAACTTAACCTGGAGAACTTCTACATATATCGCTATCATTCATTTCATTTTCCAATTATCATTTATTCATCTTACATATATATGTTCTCAATCAATTCAAAATTTTAGAAGAATAATTATCATGAAGCTCTGATCTTAATTCCATTGAAATAATCTTATACTAAATCATACTCTTATCACATTAATCAGTTAACCATTTCAATTCCAAGTTAAATCTCTCAATGTCATAGAAAACTTTGTTTTCTTTTAACTTAGTTTGTACACTTTAACTCTTGTCATTTCTATCATATCTCTACTTTTCCTCAATCAATCCAAGTCAATGTATTCACATCTATATCACATTCAAGGATATACCACCACAATACAATATTGATGTCATATTCAATAATACATCCATAATTACAAATGCACTAAATCTTTGTCTATCATATATAACTATGTAGTATTTCTTATTTCTAGATATCCACAAATCCTTATTTTCTTACATTCTAACAGATCATCATCTTTCTCATTGTTTCTAATAGCTCAAACTCTTAACAAATGCTCATGTGTGTGACTGATGTAAATGTGACTCAGACAGGGGATTAGTTGCCCTGCATGCTATGACATGTCTACAATGCATGCACCTTATCACATATTTTCAAATGCCCATGTAAGATACTAAGCCTAGGCTCTAATACTAACTTGTAGCCCCACTTTTATATGGCATATTCTCGAAAATACCATTAGTATTCAAGAACATACTCTACGAGGGTGGCATGCTATAACAGTCAATCAATCATACTCATTCCAAATTTTTCATGCATCACATGCATTTCAGAAAAACTAATAATCATTTATGGCCCATTTTATTCATAAACATTCTTAGTTGCAAATATTACAAACAATAAACATATCATCGAAATTCCAATAATCACTTGGACCTATTACAATTACAAAACACTTCTAGTCATAAAGTCATTACACTTTACAATTCGCATAAACACCGTACAATATTTGCGGAGTACAATTTCAAAATATAAAAAAGACTGTAGACATATGCAGGTGCAAACTGATCCCGACCTCTATCTCTTATCCAAATGTAGTGGTTATACTCCAATTGGTCTCATTGAGTATCCCCTTAAACCTAAAAGACAATGCTGCAATTTTGGTGAGTTTTGTGAACTCAGTGAGCGGACCATCCTTGATGGGTCACTCGTCTCACATAACACAAATAGTTCACAATTCACATTCAATTTGCAGATAAGTACTTACCCATATAGCACATCACTTCATTAATTCATCATATAGCATCAAATAACACTTTATTCACTTATTTCATATTTCACATTCAGAATAGTCGAATAGTTAATTTCAATCATTTAAAACTTACATATCAATTATATATGCAATGCTCATGAGACTCACTCTCAATTGTTACGTTGTTGTGATCAAGTGCCTGTAACTATCCCGTATCCATTATGGATACCAGGCTCATTAATAAATATCTTGTATCTATTGGGGATACCGGGCTCATTATACATAGTGAGCCTTTAGCTCTTAATCACATTCTGAGCTTTAAGCTCTTTTTCGGTGGCTACTTCGGTCCCAACTGCCTTTATCTGTTCATGCATTCATATAGTGGAATGCATCAAATCACATAAGTTCAATCAGTCACTTTATTTCACTTTACACATTCACTTTCACATATCATCGGACCTAAGTCTGGCATTCAAAAAATATGTTGAGAATCACTTATTTCTGGCTCATTCACATTCACATTAATTAAACTTCCTGGACTGTTAATGTCCAAAATTATCACATTCATATTCACATTCACATCGATAATAATTCAATACAGATGCTTAAACAAAACAACTAATTAAGAGGAGGCCATCTAGGTCGACTCATATTACGATCCAGATTAGCATTAGCTTTCATGATCAGGAAGCATCTGGACGCTGACTTTCAATTCTGTCTCAACTTCATACAATACACATTGTACACACATTACTAATTTGCACAATCACATAAACATTCAATTATACACATATCTATAAGTGTAATATATAATGCATACTCAATTTGACTATTCCGGGTATGTTTACTTAATTCGTATCTCAAGATCATTCATACTTCATAACTCATATATGTCAAATTTGAATTTAGGTTTATATTTTTGAGAACTTGGTCATTTTAATATCATCAATCATATATCTATGACATACATGCTCTCCAATCCTTTTTATAGCAGTATAAGATCTCAAAATATCTAATTTCTCATTCAATTTTACTTAATACACATTTCTCATCTTCTTTGAATCATACTATCATTCATATGAACACCTTCATTCCCATTATACTAATAATTTTCCTGCTTTTGGTACATTGATATCAACAATTTATTCACTATGCTATAACCTCATTTATCACTCTTAACATATCACACATTTAATCACTTATTCAAGCATTATACGAGGTTCATTTCAAGTCTCCTTCAAGCCTAAATGCATCATAAGAAAGTACCTAACCAGTTGTTGTTTTAAACCACTCATAAAAGAAGCATATTTCATGTTTAAACCATTCCCACAATCGTGTAAAACTTCCCACGATTGTGGGTTTAAATAGTAGAAGTTTCAGCCCTCATTTGGCATTCCCACGATCAACATTGTTCCTTCCATTTTCCAACTTTTCCAACTCCTTTAAGTTACATCTAAAACATCTTATGCTTAGTCTATCATTTCTAGCTTAATTCCTCATCATCTCTTACTCATTCTCACTTCATTTCAGCTCAATAACATTCATAAGCAAATCATGATCTATGATGGGTCATAACATCAAAAACATATACACATTCATCATAAATTTCTGCATATGTTCAACTTCATTAACACCTTCATTTCATCTCTAACTTATCATTTTAATTAACCTCATTTCAAGACACTACTTTAGCCTTTTCTTTAACTTCAAAATCATTGTAACTCATCTATATAACACCCAAAGAAATTCACGTTAATATACATAGAAAACAGAACATGAAACATCCATTTATCTATTAAATTTTCTGCACTTTTTTCCACACCGTTATAGTGATCTTTCTATCTCAAAATCATCTCTACAGCATCTTATGAAATATTGATTATCATATATGCAAAAACACAACATCTATATGCTCATTTCTTCACTCACTTTTCAATATATGATCATCACCATTTTATGGTCTATCAACTTCTAACTATAATCAAAATATCTCTTTAACACAACCCATAATCTATTGTTGAACATAACCATAAAATAGAACATCAACATGTCATACATTCATCAACATTCTAGTACATACTCAACTCCTTTATCTTGATCATTTACCACTAAACTATCATCATATATGCTTAATTTAACAAAGAATAAAGATTAATAATAATACACTTACTTGTTTAACTCCACTCTTCTTAGATCATCATATAGCCCTAGTTTCCAAGCATCATTCAATCATCATCATTCAAGGTGGAAATGTTAGGTCTTTTGTAACAAAATATAGAAGATGACAAAAATGGAAGTAGCAAGTGAAGGGTGAGAACAAGATCAACATTGAGAGGTGAGAAATGAATGTCGTGATATGGAGAAGAAGAAAGAAGAAAATAATGAACAAGAAGAGAAGAAGTAATCTTGTAACATAAGTGAAAGACCATTAAAGATGGTCTTTCATTTAAAAATATCATGGATGGGTGTGTGGCAAGGCAATTGACACTTATCACTTGCCACATGTCACCACCTTGTGGTTTTTAATGAGTCCTCTTTAATAACCAGTTTATTTGTCTCCAAGTTCTAATCCAATTGTGGCCCAATTTTCTATGATGCTTGCCTTTAAATCTTAATGTCACTTATCAATAATTTCTACTGCCATTTGACATTTATTTCCACTACCATTTATCAGTTGTCTTGCCACTTGGCATTTTCCTAGTCCAAAAATACTCCTAAATATCATAAATTGCCCAAATTTTCACCAACATTTCTAAATCAATAATTTAATTCATCAAATCAATTTTTAACACAAAATATTCACTATTGACATCATAATCACATTAGAATCATTTATACCCAGAAAATGTCAAATGAGTTCATGAACAGTCATTGTAATGTGTGCAAAATAATCAAATTCACGTGTGTTTATGCTAATATTATGCATGAGTATGAAATGCATTTTTCAAATCTCTCATTGCTATTTCTCATTTACAGAAATCTAGGGTTTTAACCCTCAATATGGGAATAGGATGTTACATTAATTGATATGTTGAATTCTAAATTTATGAGCCAAGATGAGAGCCAAAAGAGGATGGAAGTTAAGTTCGATTAAATTGTGAATAACCGTGCATCTTCCACCCATAATTTATAGGTTTAATTAGGTCAATTAGCTAATGCATTATATACAAAGAGTGTGAGGTGTCTCTTGAGCAATCTGGAATCCAATTCAAGGGAGCAATTGTTAGCCATTATAATTAGAAGTGGAAAGGAGTTGCAAGAAGCAACTAAGAAGAAGGTCAAGCCCCCATAAGATGTCAACCAAGAGAAAGTGGATAAAGAGGAATAGAAAAAGGAGGAAGTCCTATATGTCCCTCCCCATCCATATATGCCAAAGATCCTATTTCCACAAAGGCCGAAGAAAAGTCAAATGGATATGCATTTTGCAAAGTTTGTAGAGAAGTTGAAGAAATTGAAAATTAACTTGTCTTTTGTGAAAGAATTGGAGAACATGTCCAAATATGCAAAGTTTCTCAAGGATATAGTAGCACACAAGCAGACTTAGTAGGATAATAAATATTCTTCTTGCAAAAAGTTGCAACTCTATAATTACCAACCATATGCCTTCAAAATTGAAGGATCCAGGGAGTTTCACTATACCCTCTATAATAGGTAATTTAGAATTTGCTAAATGTTTAAGTAAATTAGGTGCAAGTATAAATCTTATGTCTTTATCTATTTTCATGAAATTAGGGTTAGGAGATGTGAAGACAACTTCCTTGCTGATCCAATTGGCAAATTAATAAACTAAAAAAATTTTGGTGTGGTAGAGGATATGATAGTCAAGGTGGACAAATTCATTATTTTAATGGATTTTGTAGTGTTATATTTTGAAGAGGATCAGAATTGTCCATTAATTCTTGGTAGATCATCTATAAATATAGGTAGAGTCTTAGTGGATATCTATAAAGGGAAGCTAGTTCTTTGGATTAGTAATGAATAAGTTAAGTTTAACATGGATAAAGTCTTGAAGAATCTAAAGGAAGGCAACTCTTACATGAAGATTGATATAGTGGATGAGTGTATAAAAGAGCAAGGGGAGAGCTATAGAGAAGCTACTATAAAGAAGGAAGAAGATGAAGGAGAATTAGAGAAGGAGGAGTTGGGTGATAAATTAAAGCAAGAGATCTTAGTGAGAAAAAAACACCCATCCTACCCTCTATTGATAAAAAAAAGGGCCCACACATCTTAAATATAACTTTCTAGATGATGATAATAATTTACTCATCATAATTTCAAACTAGCTAGATAGGGAACAAGAGACGAAAGTGGTAGAGACCATTAGGAAGAGGATGAGAGCCATAGGATGGCAAATATCTAATATAAGAGGTATAAGTCCTAATATGGTGATGCGTAAGATTAACCTTGATGAAGGTTATAAGATGGTGAGGGAAAGACAAAGAAGGCTAAGCCCTCACATAAAAGAAGTGTTCAATAAGGAAATAATGAAGTTACTAGATACGGGTATTATCTACCCTATTTTAGACATTGAATGGGTTAGTTTGACATAATGTGTGCTTAAGAAAAGAGGCATAATGGTAATGTAAAGCGAAAAAAGGTAAGATGATCTTTTCATAGAGTCACAAGTTGGAGGGTTGTCATTGATTACAAGAAGCTCAACACAATGACCAAGAAGCATCACTTTCTTCTACCATTTAGATCAAATGATTAATAAGATGGCTGGACACGCATTATATTATTTCCTTGACGAATATTTAGGGTACAATCAGATTTTTATGTATTCAAAAGACTAAGAGAAAACCACTTTCACATGTCCTTATAGATCATTTGCTTATAGATAGATTTCATTTAGGCTTTGTAATGTGGCAATAACTTTTCAAAGGTGCTAGATGTCTATCTTTGCAGACATGATTGAGGATATTATGGAAATATTTATGGATGATTTTTCAATCTTTAGATACTCTTTTCATCATTTCTTAGAAAATCCAGATATATTTCTTCAAAGATGTGAGCAATCGCATTTGATTTAAACTGGGAGAAATGTCACTATATGGTGGCATAAGGGTGTAGTCTTAGGACATAAGATATCATGCTAAGGTATAAAAATGAACAGAGCCAAAATAGATTTTATTGAGAAGCTTCCATTATTGAATAATGCCAAGAGCATACGTGCATTTTTTGGGCATGCTGGCTTTTATCACCAATTTATCAAGGGCTTGTCTCTTTTTACTAGACCTTTAATTAATTTATTGTTTAAGGATGTATCATTTAATTTCTATAACAATTGTTTACTTGCTTTCAATAAGTTAAAGGAGGCACTCATTACAGCACCCATATTGTTATCACTAGATTAGTCTTTACCATTTGAAGTTATGTGTGATACTAATGATTAAGCAATGGGTTGTGTATTAAAGCAACAAAAGGAAAAAAAAATTGCATGCTATTTATTATGCAGGAAAGATGTTATCAAGAGGCCAACTGAATCACACCACTACTAAGAAGGAGTTGCTAGCAATTGTATTCACCTTCTATAAATTTTAGTCTTATCTTTCAGGGTTTAAAGTAACCATTTATATCACCTACAATGTTAAGTTATCTCTTTTCCAAGAAATATGCAAAACTAGGACTTATTTGGTCAGTGTTGTTTCTTTAAGAAATTGATATTGAAATTAGAGACAAGGGAGTAAAAAACTTAATGGTTGATCACCTATCACGTCTTGAAGGAGGGGAGGTGCAATATGAAGAAATAAATAATCAATTCCCCTATAAATCCTTGATAATGATAAACTACCTTTCGGTTCCATGGTATGATGGTATAGCAAATTATGTTACAAGTGATATTCTTCTCCTCGATTTGTTTTATTAATAAAGAAAGACGTTCTTGTATGATTGCAAACATTATGTATGGGATGAACCAATGTTGCATAAGACTTGTACAAAGGATTAATTATGAGATATGATCCATAGGAGGAGATGTTAGAAATACTAACACCTTATAATTTCACTTATGCATGACAATATAGAGCCAATAAGACGAAATCTTGGATTGTGGATTCTATTAGTTAAACTTTTTTTAAGGAAACTAGTGAATATATGATGCAATATGATAGATGTGAAAGAGTGCAGGACATTTTTAAGAGAGACGAGATGACTCTTCCTAACATCTTGGAGGTGGAAGTATTTGATGTAAGCAGATTGGATTTTATGGGAACTTTCCCATCCTCCATAGGGTACACATATATATTGGTAGGAGTGGGTTATATCTCATGATGGGTGGAAGCAATGACAACTCTAACTAATAGTGGTGAAGAGGTATAAAATTTTTAAAAAGAATATTCAGTAAATTTAGAGTGATATGAGCACTCATAAGTGATGGAGGAACCCATTTCTATAATAAACCATCTTAAACTCTTCTTAAAAGATATAGATTCTACCATTAAGTGGCCATGCCTTATCATTCACAAACAAGTGGCTAAGTGGAGATTTTTAATCACGAGCTAAAGAGAATCTTGGAGAAGATAATTACTAGTTCAAGTAAGGATTAAGCGTTAAAGCTTGATGATTGTCATATCAAATTACCTTCAAGACACTAACTGTTACAACACCCTTTTGACTTTTTTATGGGAAGGTTTGTCACTTGCCAGTGGAGTTGGAGTGTAGGACATATTGGGTGATTAAGGTTTTAAATTTTGATTGGAAGATAGCTAGCGAGAAGAGACTCCTATAATTGAATAAGTTAGAAGAATTGTTGTTAAATGCTTATGAGAATACCAAGTTGTATAAGGAGAAAGATAAAAGATTACATGACTCTCATATTACGAAAAAGGAATTCAAAATTAGAGTGGTCCTTTTAAGGAGACCAAATTATTCAAACATGGACCTTTGGAATTAGAAAATGATAAAAAGAAAACATTTAAAGTTAATGGTCATCAACGCAAACCGTATTTTGGAGGAGGATATTCACATGAAAGGGAAGTAGTATATTTCCTTTCTTTTGATTGAAAATAATTGAACTGAAATACTCAAGCTAGTGACCTTAAAATAAGCATCTTATGTTTTAGTTAGTTTTTTTTGTAATTTCTTACATATTTTGTGTTATATTTTGTATTTTTTGGAGTGAGTTTGATTGATGGATGTTCATGGATTGAAATGTGTTAAATGGTTAAGGCAAATATCTAACAGGATGCACAATTGTACACGTGGAACTCCCAGCCCTCTTGTATGACCGTGCAACCACCTTTAAATCCTCCGAAAAACTTTAGCCTATTTATTTCCCTTTTCTTCTTTCTTCCTCCCTCGTCTTCTCTCTCTATAATTGGCATTCTCCATTCTCTCTTCACTTGATTTCACATTTTTCTTCCACTTTTCATCCATTTTAACATTGTTTAACTGCAAATCTAGTGATTCCTACACTAGAAAACCTCTTTTTCTTAGGTTTTTCAAGCAAATTTTCCTGCACTCCCTCTCTTACATTTTTGGTGTTCCTTGTGGTTATTTTGCAAGTTCTCACACAAAAGGGAATTGAGAGTGAAGAAAGTTACACTAAGGTTCAAACCCAAGGGCACGAAGAAGGTCTCTAAAATTGGTGTATGTGATTTGGTGACAGATTTTAAAGCCTTATTCTTAATCTTCTCATAAGAAGAAGGTTAGCCATTCCAAAAACTCCATTATAAAACTATAGTTACACCTTTATATTTTAATTATTGAATGGTAGAATTAATTGGGAAAATTAATTGTTGAAAGAAATAATTGGGAAAATTTTATTCATTGTAAGTATCTTATATATGAAGAATTTAAAATTCTACACTACATTAAGTTATGAGCCTAAAAATCTAGACAATTTTTGGTTTAGACTTAGAGGGAAACCATGTAACTTATATTATCATATTATGGAGGAAATATTTGGATTCCCTAAAAATAGATTGTCGAATCATATAACGATTTCCATACCACCCCTTATTGGAATAAATTGACTGGCTTATATATGTTTGACTCTCATAATGCACCTAATAATGTCAGTAGGAGCTCAAAACATCTTTTGCCACATAAATTCAAGTGTCACACTATTTTTCTAAAATTTAAAGTAAAAATGTTCTAAAAAGGATTTAACTCTTACTTTGGTGTATAGAGAACAAAATCAAGGTCTATACATCTACCCATATCTTCTAAAAAATAGTTGCTTCCTTTACAGAAAAAAGTAGCTATTTAGGCATGGACTTTTTAGTAACTATTTTGGCTCAGTATAGAGATGTTGACGTTAATGGACTAACCTTTGTTTTCCCTTAAATGTTTAATAATACACAATTGAGGAGGGTTGAATTCTTGGAGTCCCATGGTATGGAACTCCTAGATTTAAGTTGTAAATCTACAATTAAGAATAGCACAGGACATGTAGGATCTAGTTTAGCTCTACCATAGCAACATCAAGAGATACCATCGAGTGAAGAATCTGACAAAGAAAATAAAGGTTTGGAGACGATGCTTAGTAAATTAGAAGCAATCAACAAGTGACTAGAGGGTAGAATAGATGCCATAAAGGCATAACTAAAGGAGGTAGTGTGACATAAATGCTACAAAATAAAGAAACTATTGAAGTTTTTTGTAGTGGAAGGCGTCCAAGTCCTTTCTCCTAGGCTATCACCACCACTATCCCCATAAGTATTCTTTCCTTATTTTTATTTCTTTTCTTTTTATTGTTTAATTACTTTGTGTTTTGATTTTGATTGATTTATGTGTTGATTCCATATTGGGGACAATATGTTATTCAATTGGGGGACATATATGTTTTTACATTTTCATTTATATATGACAATCATTTGCATTATGTGTATTTTTGCTTGTGTTAGCATAATTTAACTTTTTTTTGCATGATCCTTACGTTGTCTGAATGTGTCAATAACATTAAATTGCAAGGAGTTATCTTATCTATGAACATGATAACTTAAATTATGAAGAAACATCAACTTGTGAAGTTTATGTATTAAGAGTTTTGAGTGAATATATATGTTGATTAGAATATTGTACCTATTCTTTCATTTTATGACACTTGTTTCGATGCAGTTATAATTAAATTCATTTAAATTGGTAGGCATCATTACTAGCTGTTAATAGGAGTGATTGATTATGAAAAGATAATGTAGGCTAAAAAATATGGAATAAATGTGTTAAATAAATTTCCTATTCTATTGGCCCTTTTTGAAAAATTTAGGTTAAGAATAGAGCTAGTATCTTGTTGTGAATTATGATATAGTTGAGTAACTAGGGGACATTTATGACAAAATGTTTGATTTCACGTTAAAAGGCTAGAATGGAACACTAACTAAATTGTAAGAACATAACCTAGTTGAGTAATGATAGGTGTAGTTTATATTATGTTTTCATAGGTGTTTTAGTGTGTTTATATGAGTTTATTAGATGGTTATTGCATGTATAGGATTAGAATGATGTTAATATGATTGTTTGCTTATGTTTTAAGTGTATGTGGTTTAAAGCAAGATTTTGAATCTTAATCTTAAGTTTCTTAAAGTTAGAATGTGCATGGGTTATATGGAAAGGTGTTTGTTAGTGATGGAAACTAGATAAGTTAAGAATGAAAAAAGTTAGAATGTGCATGGGTTATATGGAAAGGTCACAATCATCCATGCAATGTCACAATCATGACAAAAGGCAATTCTCCAGGGTTATGATTGTTTATATAATGTCATGATCGTGACAAAATATTTTTCTCTAGTTTCATGATTGTGACAAACGCTTGTCAAATGCGGGAATTTTTCATCTATTTTAAAGTTAAGGGCATTTTTAGAACCAAATGATATAGGTAAACATTATAGTTAACCCTAAGATCCTCAGCTACTATAAGAGAAGATAAAACACTCCAAAAAAGGAAACCGTCATCTTATCAAATTGGGATCAAAGAAGGAAGATCAATAAGAGCATTGAAGAAGTTCCAAATTTTCCAGATTCAGTCCAAATCAAGTTTTTCTTTCTCTCCTTTTGTTATTTTCCTTAAACTTTGATGTGTAATTGGATTTAAAGGTGTTGCTTACATTTATGATGTTCAAAATTTGTAGATTAGTATTTGTTCTTGAGTTTCTTGTGACATGATTGTTATTGATTTCAAGACAATATTCTGGCCTTGTGATATTTTGGTATTTAACACTTCGATAATAAATAAAGATAGTGAGTTGAAAGTAATTAGCTTAGGTTGGGCAATGAGAGTTAGTGACTTAATAGGTCACAAAACTATCAAATTGATAATCATACAGAGAGAGATCTTGTGTGAAAACTTAATAATTCAATATATTGCTTAAAAGCTAGTTGAAAATGTTAGGCAGTTTTTGTGAATCCAAATATTACAAAATCTAGAATTTTGTAATCAATTAGGGTTAATTGGTTAGGTCTTGAGAGGGAGGAATCAAACTCTTCAAAAATCTAGGATCGACACCTAATTTAATCAATAGTAGTTAAGGGAGCAAAATAATGAAAGAATGAATCCTAAGTTTCATCTTTGATTATCCTTGCATAGTTGTGGTAACTCAGTTGTAATTTGATATTTGATTGATTTTATTTGATTGCTTTAATTTATGTTATTTACTTTTATTCAATTCATATTTCACTACCTTAGACAAAGTTAGGTTCTCTTAGTTTTAACCATTTCCTTGTGGAATCGACACCTTTGATAATATAAGTTTACAATATGCATACTTATGAATTTTGATGGTTATATTATAGGTAAAACTTACCCAATAAGCAACTAGGGGACATCCATGACAAGGTGTTTACCTTCACGTCAAAGATTAACTAATCATTAAATAAAATCTAAAAATATGGTATTGTCAATACAAGTGAACCTATTGATCTCGTAAAATGTCAAGAAATTCCATGAGGAGATACTTAGTGGTAGCCTATGTCTTTAATTGGCAAATAAGAATTAGTGTATGCTTAGAAGTGCCATAGAAATATGAACATGGTGTCAATATTTTGATTGATATAGGTATTTAAATCAAAGCACTTGAACATGAATGGAAGAAGTTGGTGTTTTGGATCTTTCTAAGTGACTTTTATTATGGGTAAGTTAATTTATTGGGATTTGAGGTCATTGTGTCATTATTGCATTGTTGCTTGCTTGTGTTAATATGTGTGTATTGTGTTTTATTTGTTTTGTAGTTTTAGTTTTACTTGGGGACAAACAATAGTTTAATTGTGAAAAAATTGATAGTTGTAAATTATAATGTGTTTTATAGGATTTAGAGTGTGTTTTAAGTGTTTTATTAGGTGATAATCATGTGTTTAGGACTTAGATTTATGTTCTTGTTATTGATTTTTATTTTTGTTGATTAGGGTAAGGATATGATCTTAATCGTATGATTTTGGGGCTGATTAACATGTTTGTTGATAAGTGGAGATACGAAAATTGAAAGAAAGATGAAGGAGCTAAAGAACAAGATCTAGCACAATTGTGCATGATATGCATGATCATATAGTAGGGTAGTAGGAGCATACACGATCTTGACAAAGAGGTGGTGCAAGAAATGCATGATCATGTAATTATCAAAATTTTAGGTCATAAGATTTTTATACTTTTGATAATTCAGGGCTATTTTTGGAATAAAATAAGTGGGGAAACCCTAAAAGGTACCCTAAAACGATCAAAAGTATAAAAAGGAAAAGAAAAACACCAAATAAGAGGTTGGAAACACCAAGAGGAGTTTAAAGAGAGGAAATTCGAAAGAACACAAGCTTCAAAATTTTCCAGCTTAAGGAAAAATAAAAGAACACATTCAAAATTCCCACCTCTACTCTTTTCTTTTCTTTCCTTATTGTTGAATGTTAATGATGAATCAATTGGGATATATATTATATATGGATTGCCAAACTTTCTTCAAGCATTACTCTTGAATTATGGTACTTTTACGTTCTTGATTTGATTTTTAATGTACTTTGTAATGTTTAATGTTTTATATCCAATTTAAATCGAGAGACTAGACTAAATTACTTGTATGGTGATGTGCAATGAGAGTTGGTACCATAATAGACCTATAAATATCAAATTAATAGGCAATTGAAGAGAGATTTTAATTGTTTATTAGTTACTAATATGATTGCTTCAAATCCAATAGGATAGCTAGGAATAGTTTTGATAGAGAGAGAGGTTACAATTAAATTTCTATCTGTTTAATTAGGATTACCCGGTTAGATCTTGAGAGAGGTTATCATAATTATTAGGTATCTAGGATCAATTATGATTAAATCAAGAATGTGAAGTGAAAACAAATTAGGATGGAAGTAATTTCTAAGGGGTCGTTTGGTTCCACTTTTGTTTTTTTGTTGTGGTTTTTAGTTTTTAGTTTTTGTTTTACTTTTAAATAAGAACAAAAACTTTATTGGTTGTTAATTTCAATATAGTTATATTTTTATTATTGATA
>JAOQML010000007.1:19324488-19343085 GCA_027568935.1 Erythroxylum urbanii | reverse complement strand
TATGTTTCATCGATTAAAATGTGATGTGTTTTGTTTTCAGTTTAAGTAAACAAAATGGTTTGAAAAAGAAAAAGTGGACCCGAGTTAATGATCATTGATAAGAGTATTAAAAAAAATGTATACCGAGTTTTAATTGTTAAGTGATGTGACACGCTACCCTCGCGGGGCACGGATTCGGATATCACCATCGATATCGGGTTCGGGTCCAGTAAGAGTGGGGTGTTACAATTTAACTAGAGCAATTTCATTTTGAAATGCCTGCTTTTAATGCTATTTTACCTCTAAAAAAGAAGGCTTTGCATGTATGATGATGGACCAAACTATTTTTTTTAACAAATAAAGATTGATATTTGCTCCATAAATAAATTCCTTCAAATTTTTATAAAAGACCAACTCTTTCTAAACCTGTTTCACTAAAGTAAAGAAAACTCCTATGTTATAAAATAACTTGTAATTAGTAGGTTGGTAATGAGAATGGCCCTGCGTTGAACTAGTCATGAAGATAATGTAATTAATATCAAATTGGGAAACAATAAATTGCAAAAGTATAATTACATATAATTTGGATTCAAAGGTTTCAGATTCTATTTTTGCCACAAGAATTCACACAAAATTTTAAGACATTCAAGGAAATTGTTTCTTATTCCTCCTCCTAAAAGCCTGAATACAAATAATAATGTTACTACTGCCATCATTCATTTACCATGAAAGCAACTGCATGCACTTCTTACTCAATTCCAATTATGTACATCCACAGAGGTGTGACAGCAATTAACTTCAGTGTTAACAACTCACCTTACAAAGTATCATTCAATGCCTTCCAAGAAGGATAAAACAGCAGCAAGTTCAAAGTTCGAAACTATGGAGTCTCCGTTTGGGAGTTGGAATTTTGAAAGAGACAGGAAAAACCCACTTGGCGTTTTGCAACCATGCCCACAGTACTGCTACAGCAAGGCATGAGCTTGGATTAAACTATGGTGAAGGAAACCCAAGCTTCTCGTGACTATATAATATATATCTACCCTCTCTTTCACCGCACCTACTACCCCATCAGCCCCTTCTCTTCCTCCCACTCTCCTATTCCTTCTTATTCAAAACTCTCTCGATTCTCTTCTTCCTTCACACTTGTCTCACTAGTGTCTCATTTCCCGATGTAAAATCAAAACTTGGATACAACTGTACGTAACTCCATTGGAAGATGTGGGGTAGAAATTTTTTGGGTTATGTAAATTAAGACGTAGAACATCAACAGAAAAGTAAAGCAAGACACGTGTATTTCTGATACTCTTTTATTTAGAGTTAAATATTTAAATCTCATTATTTAAGCTACGTATTATTTGACCTTTTTAAATCTCGTTTTATTGCAAAATTTCAAACTGAGTATAATGATAATAATGATTTAAATTTCATTATTCTTTTGGGCTCTATTTGAATTATTGTTAAAGAATGTTGCGAGTAAAAGCTAGTAAATAAATAACCGTTTAATGGAAGTATTGGGTAAGAAATAGTTAAGTATTTGATTCTCGTGGCAATGCAATCAATAAGGTTGGTTAATGCGTTTGGTAAAATTACTGCGTAACTATAAAAAGGACTAGTAATTTATTATTAATAAATAATAAACTGAAGACATAAAGCTATGAATAATAAATTTTATAGTTTAAATAAAAATCAAATCACCCTAGACCATAGTTAAAAGATCATGTATTTTCTCAAAACCATGAATCTGTTTTTAGGTTGTCATAAAAAATTCCAGAAATAATGCTAAATACACTCTTAAATTTGACAACAAAGAAGTTCTAAAGAGTTTTTGGTATTAAATGAAAGATTTAAGAAAATTATTGAACTAGCACTACTTGTAAACTTCAAGATAAATCTGTTAGCCAATTTAACATATATTTAATAGTAATATACGTTAGAATAACATATAAACTAAATATGGAAGAAAACGAAATACCTATAATTATTGTTGTTTTTGAGTCTACATTTTGTAATTCTTCTAAGCCCTCAATTCTCAATTTTAATGGTGTATATTTTTAGAAGAGAAAAGAAGATTAAAGACCTGAAAAGTCTGCAACAAAAACATATATTGATGTCCTCCCATCAAGCACATTGTCAGGTACCACAAAATAGGACATTCATATCCATTAACTACATAACGTTGGACCATTTATAGCATTAAATCAAAATATGAAAATTTCTCACAAAATCTTCTAACAACATTGAAAGTACTAAAATGATGAATTTAAAAACCGAAATTGAGAAATTTAATTTATTGAAATGCTCAAACCTATAAATCCCCTCTATTAATGTAAACTTCCCAAACTTGTCGACGCATTAGTGCTACAACTACCTTCTAAAAGGATTAGTGTGCTTAGAGTCATAATAATTCAAGCTTGAAGTTTTATTATAAAATCGTGTATAATTTATTATGATTGTCAATTAAATTTTAAAGAATCATGCATAACATTTTAATAAGTAATTAAACATAATTACCTGACATGGAAGCATGATGTATAGACCCTATTAGATTTTACTTTCATATATAATTCTTTTAAAACTAAATTATATATAAAATTATATGAAAAAATTTTAAATTCTAAAGTCGTGACTATCACAGCTAGATCTTGTTAGATAGCTTAATAGTAAAAGTTAAGGTAATTAAGGAAAACTGAAAAGAAATGACTTCTTTGATTTCATGGCAGTTATGGATTCTAAGGCTATTAAGGGAGAGCAACATGTTTAAATACAAGTTACTTCCTCCTTTCAATTCACGTGATATAGCTAAAATGGTAACCATGTAACTATAGCTGGAAAACATAACTTTTACTGCATAAATATAGATAGGTTGTACTCGGTGTTTAGATTTGTCTCTAAGTTAGCAGTTGGCTAACTCCAATATGTGAAGTGGCTCTTAGTTTTCTCTTAGCACATATTATCATAATTCAAACATCACCATTAATTTTTTCCAAGAATAATGCACATTAATACTATGTAATTATTTAGCTAATTTTATTTCTTTAGTTAGAATCGTCTAAAGAATATAAATAGATTAATGTACGTAACATTGAATATACACAGAAATACAAAAACTATTTCGTTATTCCTTCTTTACTCTTCATTTCCACATGGTATCAAAGTCTCCATTCTAAAAAGGAGTCAAATTCTAGAGTTTTTCTTCAATCCTTTCTTTGCAACAATCTTTCATACTTTTGGGGTTCTTTGGAGTAGATTCCAAAATTACAAAAAGCACCAACACCGATCATCACATACACCCTTACACGCCACCCAAAGTCTCAGAACTCAAAACCAACCCTTTAATTGTGGCTATTTGGAGGAAAAAGACGATATAAATGGCATCGTTAAGCTTCCAAGAAAAATGATACCACTTAGTCATGAAAGGTTAGAAATTCTATGGAGCGACATTGTTTACCACATCATTATAAGCACCTACCACATCATCCAACATCCTAGTTAGTGCCATATCATCTTTTGTCGTGTCAGCTACCACATCATTGTCCACTTCATTATCATCTCAGCAAATATTAATTATCATCTGCTTTCCATGTTGCACTACCTGATTTGTCCATTTGTCAGCATAAGTTCTCTTCCTTGGTTTGGTTTAGATCCATATGTTTAATTCGATTTAAAAGGAGTTGATTAGTACTTTGACCGTTCGATTCAGTATCTTTTTATTCAATTTCTTTGCAAACTAAATCAGTTCCTAAGGTTTTTCAACATTTTGAATCTAATTGTGAGATTAGAATAATCAAATTTCATCTCTATAAGTAGGCTTGCTCCTATTTTATTGTCTTCATTCATTATAGATTCCTTTAAACTTCTCCAATACATTTTTAATCCTATTAATGTCATCTTTTTTGGTTCCAAATATGATCTTTGGGTTGAGGAATGTGTTGCTTTCTTAAAGGGAGACTCCCTTGGCTTGTTATTACTAGAGAAATACATAAACCCACTCAAAAGAAAGATGAAGACATTGATGCATTCACCAAATGATTGACAGTATGGGAAGGAATAAACTATCAAATCTTAACATAGTTTCGAAAGACATATGTCAAAGCTATTAAACTTGACTTCCAATGTTTTGACATAGCCTAAAAGGTATGAAATTTTCGAAAAAATTGTTATTCTGTATTTGATAATGTCCGCTAATTTTATTTGTATAGGAGATTTCATTGCATACAACAATAACCTACATAAATAATAGTTATGTGTCTAAATTATAAGAACTTTGGGATCAACTAGCATTTGTTTATCTTGCCTGGCCTAGTCCTAATGCTGCTATGAGCTACATAAATCTTCAAGATCGTCATCATATATGACATTTAGTGATGACTCTTAAGGATGAATTTGAACCCATTCGTAGCTCTTTTCTTTATAGAGGAAGTCTACCCAAATCTCGAAACAGTGATTAAGGAGCTCATCTCAGAGGAAAGTTGCATCAATATGCTCCACATGAAAAAATATGTCCACTAGTGTTATTCTTGTAACTTATACCTCTTCCTGAACTTTTCACAAAAGGTAAGAAGTTCTATAAAGGATCTTACAGTGATTACAAAAATCCTTGGCATCACATCTCTGAGTGTAGAAAATAGCTCAAACATAACTTTGGATAAGGTAATTCTTCTAAGTCTCCTCATCCTGCTTCCACTATTGTTGCTACCACTAAGGGGCTAAGAAAAAAAATCTCTCTTAAATTTTCTTTGAAGGACCTTCACGTCTTTCTTTAGTAACTTTAACCAAATTCTAGTACAATCCCCTCCTTTGCCCTGTTTGTAACATTAAGTATTTTAAATTCCTAATATTTCGATTCTGCCAGTTTCAATCATATGACCTATGATTCTTTCATTTTTGAATCTTTAACAATAGCATCTGTTCCACATTTTTTCACACTGTCGATAATTCTACTATGCATGTACAACATATAGGTATTGTTTACATATGCAAATTACGTTTACCTAAAATCTTTCTTGTTCTTAAACTCTCATTAAATCTTATTCATATTGGATAATTATGTGAACTTAGTGTTAATTTATCCTTTTCGAGTGATGGTTACTTTATACAGGATCTACAAACAAGCAAGATCTATACGAGAGGGTGTAAAGTTAAATGATTGTTTGAGCTTACTTCTTTAAATCTTCCTTTAATGCTTGTTATTGGTGCTGTCAATTCTCATATATAGCACTCTTACTTGGGTCATCTTTCTACTTCTAGATTATGGTCTTTAATCTTTAGTGGTACTTTAGCTGATGTTAAGACTAGTCATTTTGATTGTGTCCCTTGTCAATTATCTAAAAGTCATACTTTAACTTTTTCTCTTAATGATTCTATCTCTTTAGCACCTTTTGATCTAATTCATTTTGATATTTAGGGTCCTGCACTTCATGAAAATACATATGGTATGCGATATTATGTGATCTTTGTTGATGATTTTTTTTGTTATACATGGATTCATCTAATATTACATAGATCTAAACTATTCTCTAATTACTCTCGTTTTACTAAAATGATTCAAACTCAGTTCTCTTATAAAATTAATGTATTTTACAATAATAATGTCATGGAACACAAAGATACAAAATTCATCAACTTCCTTAATTAACAAGAGACCATCATTCAGAGATCTTATCCAAACGCATCTTAACAAAATGGTCAAGCCGAACGCAATATAGAAATATTATTGACATTGTTTGAGCCCTTCTTATATCATCCTTTTATCTATAATTCCTTTGGGGAGAAGTAGCTTTCATTACTGTCTATACTACCAATTGCATTCCTTCTCCTATCGTAGGCAATATCTCTCCTTATGAGTGCTTATTCAATCATGCTTCTAAGTATTAGTCTCTTAAAATTTTCAAATATGCGTGCTTCGTTCTATTACATCCTCATGAGCATACCAAACTAGAACCAAGAGCACATTTATGTTGTTTCCTAGGTATGGCATAGAGAATAAAGGATATAGATGTTAGGATCCACTATCTCAAAGACTTTGAACTTGGTATGTCACTTTGGGAACATAAAATGATTTCCATAATATCAAAATTCCAAGTTAGCAAACCCTCACACAAATTTTTTCTGATCCTACCGTATCCTTATTCCATGATATTTATTCTACAAGTTTGTCTTATAGCTCTAACAATTTATCACATTCTACGTGTAATTCTATCATATCTTCTTTGGCTATATATCCTCCACTTTCACTAAATAGCTCTTTCCCTTCTATTCATTCTCTAGAACCCACAGAATCTCTACAACCCCCTCCTCAGTCCTCACCTAATTCAAGCCTCTATTTATCTTTAAGACTAACATGTTTATTTCATTACTCTCTCTCTATATGAATCGTGTACCTATCGCGAGGCCAACTCTAACCTTTTATAGCAATAAGCAATAACGGAGGAATTACAAACTCTCTCCAACACTAACACTTGGGGACTAAGTTGACCTACCTCTAGATAATCTATTATTGGTTGTAAATGGGTCTAAAAAATTAAGACTCTAGCTGACAGATTATTTGAAAGATACAAAGCATAGTAGGTTACAAAAGGGTTTACTCAAGAATATGGCATTGACTAAGAGAAGAAATTTACTCCAGTTGCTTGCTTGACTTTAGTCTACAATCTTATTGCAGTAACAGCCAGCAAGCACTGAGAATTGTTTCAGATGGATGTCAAGAATGCCTTTCTTAATGGTGATCTTTATGAAGAAGTATATATGTAACCTCACCTAGGTATGCTCATCCACCTAATAGAGTTTGTCGTCTTAGTAAAGCCTTATACGGTCTTAAGCAATCTCTTCGAGCATGGTTTGCTAAATTTAGTTCCATCATCAACCGTCTTGGCTTTACTCCATCTCTTATGATCATGCTTTGTTTATAACAGATCAAGCATGAACTCTTCTCCTTCTATATGCTGATGACATGATAATAACCATCGATGACATTCAGGGGATCGCTACACTCAAATCTTATCTTCATTAACAATTTAAAATGAAAAATTTCGATCCCTTGAGCTATTTGTAAGTCTTGAAGTCTCTTATGATGATTAAGGTGACTACTTATCTCAGGACAAGTATGCTACTAATCTTTTATGTCGTGCTGAACTTACTGGCACTAAGATTGATAGCACTCTGCTCCATTCTAATAATCATATCTTTTCCATTGATGGAACTTCTCTGAGTGATGGTACACTTTATCGATAACTAGTTAGTAACCTTATATACCTTAATGTAACTCGTCTAGATATTAATCACGTGATTTTTATTGTCAATCAGTTCATGTCTGCACCTCATACCACTTACTTTTCTGTTGTTCTTCATATACTTTGGTACATTCGAGGAACCTTGTTTCATAGGCTTCACTTCAGTCATTCATCTTCATTGGACTTACATGCAAACTCTGATGCTAACTAGGCTAGAGACCAACTGATCGTTGATCTACTACCAGCTATTGTTTCTTTCTTGGCACATCTCTTGTTTCTTGGCATAGAAAGAGGCAAACTATTGTCTCTCGCGTAAGAACTAAAGTAGAATATCGAGCCCTAGTTGACACTGCATCTGAACTTTTATGATTATTATGATAATTACTTTAAGATATAGGTGTCTCCTTTTCTTCAACAGTCCCTCTCTTTTGTGACAATCATGGTGTCATGCAAATTGCCCACAATGATGTCTTTCATGAACAAACTAAACACATAAAGATCAATTGTCATCTTATGCATCATCATATGCTTCAAGGAATTATACAACTTGTCTTAATCTCATTTCAATCACAAATTGTTGATCTTTTTATCAAATCACATCTATCTCGACATTTTCAAGAACTTCTCTCCAAACTTAAATTATGGTCTTCACTACCACCTTGAGTTTGAGGGAGGATATTAATAAGATTTTCGGATGTCAAACATTACCATATATTTAGCATTAATTTTCTTCTAGAATCATGTACATTCATACGGTGTAATTATTTAGTTGATTTTGTTTACTTAGTTGGAATCACTGAAGTGTATAAATATGGATACACATAACATTAAATATACACAGAAACACAAAAAACCTTCCGTCATTCCTGATTTACTCTTTATTTCCACAGCACCGGAATGTATGTGTAAATATTTAGGCTATTAGGTCTCTCGCGTCAAAGACTAAAGAGGGGGCCCATTCCCAAAACATTCAGACCAAATGCTATTAATGACATGGAAAGTTATGTCACTCCAAAAGCCGGGCACGTGCGTACTTCTTTAGCCATCTTTCCATGTTGGGAGATGGCTACTTGCTGATTTTATGATCTCTTAGTGTATAAACGAAAATAATGGATTCTCAAACATACATGATACATTAAGTGATTACTATTTCCCTTTCTAATGATCTTATAGTTCTAGAGGAATGAAAATTCAAAGATCTGTTTCTAATGTTAAAAAGCAACTCATTTTTGGAAATAAGAAAGAAAAAAAAAGCAAGAAATAGTTGAAACTGATTGAACCTCCAAACTACACAATTTGATCAGGAGAAGGGAAGTCAAGAGTTTTAAAGCAAGTGAACCCTCCATCAACAACAAGGTTGTGACCGGTAATATACTTGGCTTCATCTGACGCCAAGTACAGGGCAGCCTTGGCTATATCTGTTGTTTCACACTTGGTCCCTTTCAGCTTGCCTAACCCATTCACAATCTCCACTAACTGTTGGTAAGTGGCACCAGGGTAATAGTTGGCTATTTGGGTGACCGCCAGTGGAGTTGCAATTGGGCCAGGTGAGATGCAATTGAGTCGAACCCCATTTTGGCATAGCTCAGTAGCCACGGACTTGACTATCCCAGGTATGGTAAATTTGGATATTGTGTATGGATGCGTTCCAAGGCCACCCATAAGGCCACTAATGCTGGAGGTGCAAAGGATTGAGCCTGAGCCCCTTGGGATCATTACTCGAGCTGCATGCTTTATGCCTGCAATTGTTCCCCTAACATTGATCCTCATTACCTTATCAAACTCATCCAGATCAAGCTCCGTTACGCCAGGCGGGACCAATGCCCCAACAATTCCTGCATTGTTATACATTACATCCAGTTTCCCATGTTCATCCACTGCGCCCTTTATAGCTTCTTCAACTTGGGCCTCTACTCCCACATCACATTCCACAAATTGTGCCGATGGCCCCAGTTCTCTGGCTACTTGTGCACCCAGAAGACTGTCCTTGTCCGCTATTATTACTTGGGCTCCTTGCTCGATGAATTCCTGAGCTGTTGACTTGCCAATGCCACTTGCGCCCCCTGTAATTAGAGCAACTTTGCCTTCTAGCCTGCATTTCAGTATGTATTAGATGATCCTCCTATTTTACAAATCAACTTTCTACACTTCCATCCATCATTCACTTTAAACAAAGAACTAGCTCACCTTTTTAATTTATGGGACACGGATACATAGTTTTTAAAAGACAAAAATTTGCCAATAAATCCAATCACCGCCACAGGTATAAAACAGTTTGACATCATTCAATATAAAAGATAGAAAAATATCACATGGTTTAACTGCATTGACGGAAAGAGAACATGCTACAAGGAAAAGACCCTGGGAGCTTTGTATGCAATATTATCACTTGTACGAAAGCCTGTTGGTCCTGTAGGACCTTCGACTGTTCATTATATCAAATATCAATAATTGCTGCTTGGCTTTTACCACTGTTTTCGTTTAATGAACCTCATTCTACATATATAATGTATACTTCGAGCGGCCTCCTATTCTATCCAAGTTGCCCTTAAAACGAAAATAAACATTTGAAGCCGATCAACCTTTGATGTAAGACAAACGAAACCGGAACACCAACAAAGATATATCTTGCTAAAATTAAAAAGGGAAATTATGAAACTATTTAACATTATAAGTACTTATCAAGTTAATTATGAACTTATTCATAATAAAGACTAATCCAATTAAGGATATTAATATATGAAAGAATAAATATATTTAATACATGCATCAATATTCAATGATTATATAAGATGAGATGTAATTCTAAATTGATAATTTTATTTTTATCATATACGTACAATATTCATCAATTGATACTAAAAAATATATAAAAATTTTATTTATAAATGACTTTTGTCAATAAATTCTTTAATAACCACTTTGTAAACTAACATCTATTGCTAAACATGTAGCTGCTAATCCTCATTCATAACTAGCACTCCAGTCCCATCTATTGATAAACAGGTAAACCCAAAAGACCTATAAAGACTGTTGATGCATGCATTACATTATCCTAGTGTACAGTTTTCTTTGGCAAGTGCCGTTGATTATGATGTTAAAAAGACTAAAAAGAACAACACTTTTTTGTTTCTCGGTAGCAAATAACTATTAATAAAATAGAATTCTGCTTTCCAGAGTTGAGTAACATCAGAGGCAATGTATTTCAATCCAGCTTGAATCTCCTAAATAACTAATCTAATAGAGAGAAAATGAAGAAATGCCTCCATTAGCGACCTAGTTTCAGAAGGATATAAAATAATAAATAAATAATTACCTTCTGAAAGCACCTGTAGAATAAGGTCTTCTATGTTTGTTGAGCAACTCATCAATAACAGACTTGGAGAGCCCTCTGAGAAATAGAACATCAAATATGTAAATAGTTAACACCAGAGTAACCACATATTATATTATTGTGGATAACAAGAAGAAAGAAAAGCTTCATGTATAGAGAGCCGGCAAAAGTAGCTCTGAAGAGGACCTGGTTAGTGATCTGATGAGCATGTCTACAGCTGTAAGTAGGGTCTGATATGGAAGAAAAATAGAGCTTAAAAGCGTTGATGTTGGTGAAAGAAGAAGAGAGGATATATGATATGTGTGTGTGTGTGTGTGAGAGAGAGAGAGAGAGAGAGAGAGAGGTGAGGAGAGAATGGAAGTGTTAGCGTTGGGGATGGATTAACGCATCCTTGACCTGTCCTATTTAATGAGATCCTTGTTTTTAATTTCCAAAGCAGAGCTACCATTATTACTGTGTTGTCTCTTCTTTAATGTTTATGTGACTTTGTTATTTCATCTTTTCCCTTTCAGTGTAAGAACATGAGTGTATAAAACAAGCTGATGGGATTTGGCTAAATAGTAAAATACATAAATAAAAAGAGTGATGTTAGCGTGTTAACTTTTTTGGTTTGTAAGTTAATAACCAATTTGCCGATTATTTTAATTCACGTTTAATCGTAAGTTGTGTCTCTAACACCATTACAATAAAATTCTAAACATGTCGTAATGCACAATCACATATCCTTTAGTTCACTTGTCTACATTTATGGTTTGCAAGCTCATCATTAGGGATTTAATGGAGACAGAAATATCTTAGAAAGGGGGGAAAAAAAGTCTCTACCCCACAATTAACTCGTTCCAATTCTTGATACATACACGAGTTGATTATAGTATTGATAATACAATTTCAAGTTCACTAAATATGCATAAATACATTGATATATTAATAGGATAAAAGATTAATATGGACATTGAATCAAATTTTGTATAAATTAGCACAATATAATTCAGTATTAAAATTAGATCATAATAACTATAATAATTAATTATGTAACAACTTCGATAAAATTTTAAGTAAATTTAAATCTTAAAGATAATTTATAAAATAAGTATAATCTTATACCGTATACTAATATTATATAAAATATACTAATTAAGCATTAATTCCCATTTCAGTACATTCTTCAAATACATAATCCGTTAATAAATGTACAATAACAAGTCAACGGACAACAATGGTAATATGTATTTAAAATGATAATAACCATTAATAGTGTGACTAATTAAAGCCAGCTGTATAGCGGTGCACAGTAGAACTGGAAGAGAGTAATCAAACATTATATAAACTAATTAACTAGTTGGAGAATATAATCACGAAGATTAGGATTCTCACGCATCGTTAGAGTTAGATTGCTCGGACCGACCATATATTTCACTAGCAAATTTTTTATTAGAATTGTGAGCTAAAGAATGCTGGATAGGGAAACTTTTCTAAAGACTATATTATAGGCAGAGAGTCTACCATATCGTGGGTGGTGGGAAGTATTATTTACCTTTTTCAAGTTCTTGACCCAATATAATTATGTATAGATAAAGCTTAAACTATTACTAAAAATTAAATGTAATTTGAACAATAATGGGTACCTTATCAAGGTGTAATTAAGTGCAAGACATTCCCTCACAAGACGATAGAACCGAAGTTACAATGCTTTTATACGCTAAATTACATTTTATACAATTAAATAATTGTAATCGTTTTGTTTGTCTACAGATATTCAATTTTCTTGGCGCTAAATAATTTGTTATACTTGGGTTAGCTGCATTTTTCTATGGATTGTGATGGATACGTAGGCTAGACAAGGAAAATAAAACAGAAGAACTGCAGTTCTGGTTGAAGTACCCAAGGGGCCACACTGAATATATATATTATGTCTCCCTGGATCAGATATCCCTTTCTTTTAACTGTTTGGGGATAACGACTAATAAATTTTGAATGAAGCATAAGACTACTCCGAGTAGAGCTGTACTGATTACCAAAAATTAAGAAATGAAAAAGAGCACAGTTCAAATGCATTTGCTGCTACGTCTTACCATACTTTCTACTACAAAAAAGTCTTTTTATCACATATATTTATCAAAATTTCAGTTTCAACCATACGAAAAATTTCTTCTGTATGCAAGGAAGTGCTCTTATGGTATTTTCTTTCAACAAATTTATTCATCACTTATTAATCCATTTAGTATTTCTTTTAAGTTTATTTTACATTCAATGAAAAAAAATAAAAGTTTTTGACTTTCCTGGTGTCTCATTATACAAAAAAAACAAATTTCCAACTGGTATAAAATAAAAACAATGAGATTTAATTAACAAAAAAACAATGAGATTGTGTACATATAAATATATAATATATGAAGCCCCCGCCTCTTCTATAGGATGATAATTAAATCTTGAAAGTTCAAACAATATTTAAATTTGTACATTTAAACCTGTCTTCAATTTTTTTTTTAATACGAGAGAAACTCTTTCTGAGAGGCCTATTGGTCAACACCTCTCGTGTAATGGGTGACTTAGAGAGCAACACTTCCAATGAAAGGATCCACCCCCAACGAATAAAACTTCCAGCTATCCTAAGCTCTTACAAAGACTGTAATAATACAGTAAGGAATGGAACATAGGACCTAACACACGCCAAAATTTTGCTCTCAATCATTCGGCCACAGCCTTCTAGGACTACACATGTCTTCATGCCTTTATGTAATTTCTAGACCTCGAATGCTTCATGTAAGCGGAGGAAACTCCACAAATTTCCCCCACTAAATATAGGTTGACTTTTTTAAAACGTAAAAAATAGGGGAATCCACCTTTATAGTTTATTAGGGCATGTACATCCATCTACTGCTCATCCTTTGCTAGGGATGGCAATATTCTAACTCATGAGTCTAAATTCAAGTATTTTTAATGGAATGATTTGTAAGTTAAATTCAGACCCAAGTTAACTCGGGATCTAACTATTCTAAGTAAAAAGACATCATTTTATTTAGAAGAATTGAGTCTTAACTTAGTTTAGGTCTGAGCAATTTAAACCTGAACTCAATTAAAAAAGACGTTATTTTATACTATTGATTTTAAAAAAATTAGCGAGACTGGCCCATGGGCTAACCGTACCTATTGTCATCCCTATCCCTTACCAATTATATATCTTCAATTCAGAATGTAAATTATTAACTATATTACTCTTTCACGAAACTAAGTTCTAGTGAATGAGATATTCTTTTCTTTTTGGCATAAATAATATCATTGGATAGTTAATTAAGTGTGGGGTTCGGTTGACGTTAAACTAAGATCACTGACCATGTAAGAGATGATTTAAGATTTTGTTAAACTAAAAAATTGCATAAATATGAAATTTAATGAACATATATAATTACAAGGATAAGAGAGGTAAACCTCCCTTAAAATTTTATTTAATTTTAAAATTAGTATTATTGTTTGAATTACTCTGAATAATATTCTAGTATTAAAAATTTTGAAAAAGAACTTCTTCTTAAGTAATTATAAAGTTATTTCAATCAATATTATAATATGATTGATTGTTGTAAATTGATAACAATTTAATAGAAAATCCTTATTTTAAAATTTTAATATTATAAAATTTCTTTTTAATATCATAATTAAAATTTTAAAAATAAGTGAAACAGTAATGGAAAAGTCACAGGGTGCGAGTGACAATATTTGGTGGAAAAAAGATAGATCCCATTTGCAGCTCATCTCGTTTAGGCTTTTGGTTTAACTGTCACCCAATCAATCACAGAGTGCAAGTATACAATAACGGACGTAAAGAGACAAACCCATTATATAATAATTAGTTTAGGATTGTAAGAAACAAATTATTGGGTCGTTAAAGAATGGTAAAGTTGTCAGCTTGTGAAGATTGTGGAGACAAACATCAGACAAAGTGATGATCCTACAAGCTGGACTGCTTTGTGTTTTGTCTCTTAATCTAACCGCATGATGTTCCCATTTAGTGATTAATTATAGGAAAAGCAAGGCTTCCATGATAATCGTGATCAGGATACATGGCAGAAACCAAGGAAAGTGGCGTTTGTGTTCTTGCCATTAAAATAAGGAGTTTAACTAACAGCAGTAGAGTTACAGGGCAAAGATATTACAAGTAGGGTTACCTGTGATGATTGTGTTCAAAAGACTAAGAAATGCATGCGTTGGAAAATATTATTCAATGAGAGGACGGCTAATAAAAAATTAAATTGAAGTAAACAAACGTAAAATAGTTATAGATGTGTATCTTATAATTCAGCAGAACTTATGTTTAATTTATTAATGAAATCATATTTAACTCAACAATGAAAAATTAACTTGTCCATAAAGTTAGGCTTAGTTTGTATGAGGCCTTATTTAATCTGGAAAAGGTCTTAAATTTGAATTATGATGAGCTGACATATATCTATGTTTCAACAGTTCTAAACTCTGACCTAATGCAGGTGTTGTGGTAAGTCCTTCAAATTTACGTGAGAAGGTCTTATTGATGAAGGTTTCCAAGTAGTTTTTACTCCTTTTCATGAAGATGAAATACATACATACATACATACATTTACATTTACATATATATATATATATATCTCCAAATAATCTAAAGGTTTGAACACAGCATAAACATGATGATAAACCCTACAAGCAGGTATAAAAGTGAAAGGAGAAATATCCACCCCGTATTGGGCAAATCCCTTTTTATATCCATTTTATAAAAAATGAAATTTCAAGTTTGTTTTCAATTGTATATATTATGTCATAATTTATAGATTATGAAAATACATATTAAATTTATTAAACGAAAATCACATTTATTATTTTAATCCTACTAATCTTTCTTTCCAATAAAATTTGGGGAATTTGTGAATAAGATTGTTGTAACAGACTTATTTGTCACATTAATATCTTCTGTTTGATTATTCTTGAACACTTCTAGTTTCCTATTTTATTACACTATAACATAACAGACTATTAGCTATGTTTTCTTTGGCGACGAAATGAAAATTGTCGTCAAATGTAGATTTTTGGTGACAATTTTAAAATTCGTCGCACAAAGTCGTGGTTTTGGCGACGTTATATGATATTGTTGCTGAAAGAGTTTATTTAAGGACGAGCTTCTTTAGTCATCGCGAAAAACATTTAATTTTGCGACATTTTTCCTATTTCGTCACCAAAGGTCGAGCATTTGACGACGATAAATGTAAATGTAAAAAAAAACGAGAACCTTTTCTGATGAAATAGTAATTCGTCGCAAAATGTGAACTTTTTGCCACTAAACCTTTTATTCGTCACAAAAGGTCTATATTAATTAACTTATGATTAACTTGATAATTTTTTAGTGGTAATGTTGTAATACCCATAATGCATATGCCATAACATATCCATGGATAGTCGAGAGTATACTCTACAAAAATGGTACGTTAGAATAATCACATAAATACAGTCTGAGGCATCAATATAACTTAAGCATTCCAAATTCTTATTTCCTTCACAATCATAATAAGTCATATATGTCATTAACATTCCAAATTCAAGTAGACCATACACAACAGTTTTGAACTCAATCTGAGTACATCATACAGTATAAAAATTACACATTAGAGATAAAGTGTGTCATAAGATGGAATGCTAATACAAAAGACATCTATCTAGACTTCACAGTTATCAACTGACCAGACATTTGAGTCATTCTTGTCCCTGAAATAACAGTACTAGAATTCCATTAGATCGCTTTAGAAGCTAGATCTCCCTTGAACCTGAAAATCAACATTGCACTTTTGATGAGTTTGTGAACTCAATGAGTGAACCATCATTGATGTGCTCATTCAAGTCAGAACATTAAAATAAATTACACAACTTAATTCAACAAGTATATTACAAAATCCAATATCAAATACCACATCACATTTTGTCATATTTTAACAAGTACTGTATACCAACATTGCATATCACAATTTTAGAACAATTCAATAATTTCATCACAATCATTCATATGATACATGTATAATTGTATATGCAAATGCACATGTGATTTCTTTCTTATTTTGCTTTGTTGTGACCGAGTGCCTATCAACCAAATTTACTATCCCATATCTATTGTGGATATCGAGCTCATTTCATATAATGTTCTGTATCTGTTGTGGATACCAGACTCATTGTTATCTGAGCCTGTGGCTCTTTGTGCACAATCTTGGGCTTTAAGTTCTTTTCCACACATTGGCTACTCCGGCCACAACTCTTTTATCTGATCATGCATTTCAATGTAATGAGATGCATTAATTCACATATCATGCTTTTAGTACTTTTCATTTAATATGCTCATGTCATATATCAAATCCTTCAGATCTAAGTCTGGCATTTATCATTCATTTCTTCACACCTTCCCCAATACACATACAATTCAAACGGAAGCACATATAATTGAATATATACATCTAGGTTAACTCATAGTATGCTTTAGAAAAGCTATTGTCTTGATGATCCAGTAATGTCTGGATGCTGACAATCAAATTGTGTGTCTAAAGTCATGCAATACATATATAATTTACACATCACTAAGTTGTTCAATCATATGAATATACAATCATGCACATTTATATGTGTCATATTTAATGAATGCTCAATTGACCTTTCTGAGTATGTATTCTTATTCACAAGTCTTGACCATTCAATTATTATAGCTTGTATATTACCCCTTTGCTTTCAGATTTATACCTTAAGTAAGTTTGATTGTTCTAAATTCATCAATAATACATTCATCAATCTTTTATAGCAATATACATTCACACAATTTATGTAGCGTCCCCTTATCGTAGGGTACACAGTGGGATGCCCGGAGGTCATTCCGGTATATATATCCTACGATAAGGGTGAGCTACGTTCGATTGCTACAGTTATTTCACAAGGCATCATATCACTTATCACTTATAAAGCATCATAAGGAAACCACAATATTTTAAAACCAACTTTTTCCTTGTTTCATTTCACAAAACCGAAAGTCTACATTGTATCTTTCAACACTTACTACATGTACATCATCAAAACCTAGTACACAAGTACTACATAAAAGAGGAAAAATATACAAAGTCTATCTAATCTATCTAAAAACCCCAATTGACCGACCTTTGAGCCATGAGTTCTCTTGCCAACACATAATCTACATGGCTGGTAGAGCCTCTCGGAAGTTAGAGTCGTCTCTCGGTCCTGAAAAGGCAACGTTGCTATTTTGGTGAGTTTTGCGAACTCAATGAGATAACGATCATCGATGGTTCACTCAATTCATGCAACACAACAATTCATATAACACATATTTCACCAAATTATGCTTTACATCAGTATCACAGTTTCACTTAAACATAAGCAATTTTACATTTCAATCAATCAAACATACTTAAACAAACGCATATGAAATGCTCATGAGACTCTTTTCCAGTTATTTCGTAGTTGTGACCGAGTGCCTGAACTGTCCCATATCCTTTTTGGATATCGGGCTCATTAATAACTGTCCCTTATCTAATGAGGATATAGGGCTCATTTTACATAGTGAGCCTTAGGCTCTTAATCACTTTTTAAGCTCGAGGCTCCTTTTTACACTTTGAGCATTAAGCTCTGATTGGTAGCTACTCTAGTCACAACTGCCATTATCTGATTGTACGTTCATGTATGGAATGCATCTTTCACAATCAATCATATTTTGAAGCACCTAGTTCTGCACGTTCACATACAAGTAGCACTTCAATATCTAAATCCAATATCACAGTCATCGGACCTTCATTGTCTGGAATCAACAATCAAGCCACATTCATTCAATCATTTCAAAATAGAATTTAAACGAACAAGTAATTAAGTGAGACCGTCTAGGTTACTCATAATTTCTCCCGAAGCTAATGCCTGGAAGTTCTGGCAACGTCTGGAGGTTGACGTTCCAATTGCTCCTCTATATCAGACACCATACATATATATCACAATTTGCAAAATTATGAGTGTTTAATAATGCACATGTATGAAATGAATTATGTACAA
>JAOQML010000007.1:19309033-19320947 GCA_027568935.1 Erythroxylum urbanii | reverse complement strand
ACAAAATTTACCTAAACTTTCCTTTAGTGATATCTTAAAATCCTTTGAGAATTTCTCAAATCCAATGATAGATTTGATTTCCTTGATCCCAAATTAACTTAGAACACCTTGGTTTGGGTTGAAGAATAAAAAAAATGGTAGAAATTGGTTGATGGCTGAAAGTGTTCTTCTTCACCTCTCTTCTCCTTTTCCTCCTTTCTTTTAATTAAAACAAAGTTTTTTAATAAGTGTCTAATAAGCCTATGAGTCATGTCTAATCACCTCTAAGGCATTCAGAAACCTCTATGATTTTGCATACAGATGAACTCTAAGTACATGTAAGGGCATATAATATTATATATCACTGGCATATATACCGAAAAGACTCAAATACATTTTTGAACTTATATACAGCCGTGTATATATCAATATATAGTAGTATCTCTAAGTATAGACCAATACAAACTGGCTCAAAGAGCTCGACATTACATATTTAATATTGATAAAGAAGTTGTGCATAATTAAAGGTCGGAAATTAAAGACTTCATGAAAATCCTAGTAAGAACGTGTCATTCAAACTTAAGCAAAAATCTCTCAATTTTGTGTTGATTAAAGGAATTCTATTTTTTCAAAGAAATGATAAACTTCTTTTGAGATGTCTTGGTATGCTCGAAGCATTAACATTAATACGGAAAATTCATAAAGGGGTATATGGAATATAATAATCTAGAATATAAATGAGGTGGCTTATACATCACCATAGGTTATTAGCCAATCATCCTAAAAGATTGCATATCATATTCCAGAGGCTATAAACCTTGTCAGAAGTATGGAAGAATTTAAAGAATTCTTGCATCTGAGTTGCATTATATAAATAAAACATGAACATTTAGAGGGTGAGCCATTGATCTCATGGGGAAGATATATCTTCCGTCCTTAAAAAGGCACCATAGTTTTACATACTACTTTACTAAATAGGTGGTGGCATGACCTTTAAAAAAGTTAATCAAATATACGTGGTCAAATTCATCAAAGAATAGAGTGTTCATCAATTTAAAATTCATCAATCAATCACAAGCGACTAACTAAGTTTGCAAGCCATGAGGTTAAAGATTTCGCTGAAGATTATAGGAAAAAAAGTTATTGCATTCAACTCCATCTTATGCTTAGGCTCATAGCCAAGTTAAAGCGTCCAATAAGATAATTATTTAAATTCTAGAGAAGATGTTAGAAGATAATCTAAGAGAATGGCATATAAATTTGTTTGAAACCTTTTGGGCTTAGTGTACTTCTAGGCATAATGCCATAGGGGTTAGTCCGTTTGCCTTAACCTATGGATCTAATGTTGTACATTTAGAATTTATAGTGTTTTAGGCATAAATGCCTATTAGTTATCTAGTTTGGAAAGTGAACCTCATAAGCTTTTTTATTAATGGAAAGTATTTAAAACCTTATATGCCTACCCTTTTTGAAACATATGAAGACCTAAGAATGATAGCAAATTATTGAAATAAATAACTTTATATTACAATACAAAAATAAAAGTTCAAATCCCATTCGAAAATACCAAGAAGTTAACAAGAACAAAGAATTTTACAGTTAGTCCTTATCAAATGATCAAATTTCACCTTATTGATTAATGCATGACATTTGATCCTCCTTGGCTTGTTGCACATGTTGCTTATAAAAGATTTCATCCTTTTATATCATAAACAATTTCTCCAACTCAGTAGTTGTCCATTTAACTTTATAAAATTCCTAGTTGGGCTTCTGTCCATCTTATTTGAGGGCTTCATATTTTTCTCTGATTAACTTGATGGATTATTAATTCTTAATAACTTTTTTTCAAGAAATTGAATTCATTTTTATTAAATTTTGGGAGATTCTTGCCTTTGTTCTCATCCACATCATAGTACATTCTTCGCTAATGTGAGAGACTCAACTTCTTAGAGTATATAACTTGATTGTGGAAAGATTTTCAAAAGAAGAAAAAACTTTCTCAACCTTGCTTAGAATTCCCCCAACATCAAATGATTGAGTTATAAATCTAACATATTATAGTATACTTAAAAAAGAACTACATTAAATTTCAGTTATAAATTACAAGTCAGGCTACATAGTCAATTTTAAAGACTCCTTAACTCTTGATAGTTCTTTAGAATTAATCATTGGTATAGCACTAGAAGGAAGGTTTGGGGGAAGATCTAAGAAGCTTAAGTCAAAGACATCCTTTAGGATCGTCAATATAGATCAAACATCCTTTTTTTGCAAGTCATAAAAGAATTCATTGACATACAATAAAGGAATTCTTGTTTCACCTCCATTAAAGAAACCTTAATGGCTTTTAAGTTGGGAGAAGTCTTGATCTTTCTAGATTATAGTTTTAAAGGGAAAGAAGGAGTAAATATTTCCAACATTATATCATCTACAAAGAAAAAGGAGCAATGAGAATTTATAATGGAAATAAAGTTAAAAGTAATATAAGGAAGGTCCATACCATCAATAACTTCTTCATCAACCCCCTCAAGAGTAGAAGAAGTACTATTGGGCCCAGGTCTCGGTATTTATTTCATGGCTACATTATGTGAGGATTGGGGGAAGATCAAGTGAGAAGGAGGCTGGAAGCTCAAAGTTGTAATAAAAAACTCAAATTAGTTACTTTCCTAGAAGCTGTCCAGCATTGTCTTGTAAAAATCATATCTCTCAATTATGAAGTCCAAAAATTTCAAACTTTATACCATTGTAAAGCTAAGAGGATGAACTACAATTTTCATGAAGACAACTTTGCAATTCTTCCTAGATTAATACAGTTTATTCGTGGAAGTTAGAGACACTAATTCTGTCCAGGGTGTCGGAGCTGTGTCCCCTTTTTCTTCTTTTGCCTATTATGAGCTTTTACATATTCTAAAAAGACCCAGATCCAATAAGTACTAAATGTACATTCATGACTCCCAGCATGAAAATTGATTTTAAATCTATCTAGGGCCATCTAACAACATACTTTTCCATTTCCAACAACAATTAACAGCCCAACAAAGAAGATAGTTTTGAACATGTACAAAGGGAACTTCTTCAACTCTTACTTTCATTGCAAAGGGAACTTCTTCAACTCTTACTTTCATTACCTAATCAAAATGGAGTTCATAAATAGCTTTAATTACATATCAAAGGTCACATCAATAGCATAATACAAAATATAAATGAATTCTCATGCTTAATATGCTTATAAAGCTACCAAATATAGTCGAACTAACTTAGTTACAAAAGGTAGATATCGTGGAGTTTGTCAAGGCTTGCAAGGATCAATTATCTTCTAGTTCTGCACCTGAGGAGTGGAAAAAATAATAGGTTGAGCTGTGAAGCTTAGTGGCTAACACGTTTATAGCCATTGATAATAAGCCACACACAATCAAGCATGCATATATATATCATTTTAATCTAGCAATTAAATTATCTACAGTTCTAGCTCAAAGAACTTATAGTTAAAAAATGTTATAACATTAATCATATCATGTTTATTTAACCATAAAAACATAACACTCAATTGTGTATCATGCTCAACAAATCAAAATGAAATGCACAAACATAATGGCTTGAGAGAATACCATGGATTGAAATATAGAAACCGAAGTTGACACCATGAACTAAATGAGTCAATTTTTTAGGAGCTCATGTGCCACAAGCGGGTAGCCGAGAGAAGGCTTTAAGTCAACGTGCACGTGACGAACGAAATGGTATCTCTCTTTCCCAAACACAAGAAAATTTTAATGCTCAATTCATTTCATTACATGTTTATACTTTAATGCTTCTTGTGCTTTTTCCTCTTTTCATTAATCAAAATGTCGTAACATCTTTCAAGGCATAACATAATAATAAATCATAGTACATTTTCCAACAATCGCAATATTCAAAGTCAACCAAATAAGCATGTGGGCAAGAAAGAACTATAAACATATTACCCACCTAATTAATTGTAAGTCTAAACTCAAGTTTGCCTTTCCTTTTTCTCTTGCCTTGTATTTTCCTAGTTTCCTTCAAACAAACAAATTTTCATTCAAGCTAATATACAGATAGAAAATCCATAAAGCTTTAATAATCAAAATTGAGCTTGAACTTAGTCTACCCATGGTTTATCTAGGCTAAAATAACTAAGATCTAGTTGAAAAACCATGAAATGGGTTTCTTCGTCTTCTCCTTTCTCCCTTTGTTTCCAACATATGAAACTCATTTTCTCTAGTTCCTTTTTCTACCAAAGCAAGAAGAAAAGATGGAGGTTACCTAAAACTCAGCTGAATCCTCTTCCTTCTTTTTAAGAGCTTGTGTTATGAACTTTAAAGGCTCATGGGATGATCATCTACCTTTAATTGAGTTTGCTTACAATAATTACTACCACTTAGGTATTCAAACGGAACCTTATGAAGCTTTGTATGGTAAGAGGTGCAAAACTCCTATTTGTTAGAATGAGGAAGGAGAAAAGAGACTTTTAAGACCTGAGTTGGTACAAGCTATAGTTGATAAGATTAATTTGGTGAAGCAAAGACTCAAGGCAGCTCAAGACAAGATAAAGAGCTAAATGGACGTACATGGAAAGGGGATGGAATATGAAGTTGGAGACAAAGTATTTCTTAGAGCCTCTCTATGGAAAAGAGTCTTAAGATTTGGTAAAAAGGGCAAGCTCAATCCAAGATGCATAGGCCCTTATGAGATTATTTAGAAGATTGAGCCTCCAGCCTATAAGTTAGCCCTGCCACTAGAATTATCTAAGATTCACAATGTTTTCCATGTATCAATGTTGAAAAGATATAGAAGAGTCCCATAAATCAAAATGGAGAAACCGAAGTTTACACTATGAACTAAATGAGTCTATTTTTTAAGAGCTCATGTGCCACAAGTGGGCAGCGGGGAGAAGGCTTTAAGTCAATATGCAAGTGACGAACAAAATGGTATCTCTCTTGCCCAAACACAAGCAAATTTTGATGCTCAATTCATTTCACCACACGTTCATACTTTCATTCTTCTTGTGCTTTTTCCCTTTTTCATTAATACAAAATGTTGTAACATCTTTCAAGGCATAAAATGATAATAAATCGTGGTGCATTTCCCAGCAATCACAATAATTCAAAGTCAAGCAATTAGGCATTCAAGCAAGCAAGAAATCAGCCCATCATCCACAATAACTATAAACATATTACCCACCTAATTGATTGTAAGTCCAAACTCTAGTTTGCCTTTCCTCTTGCTCTTGCCTTGGATTTTCTTAGTCTCCTTCAAACAAACAAATTTTCATTCAAATAAATATACAAATAGAAAATCCATAAAGCTTTAATAATCAAAATTGAGCTTAGACTTAGTCTACCCACGGTTTATCTATGCTAGAATAACTAAGATCTAGTTGAAAATCCATGAAAATCAAAAATGGGTTTCTTCGTCCTCTCCTTTCTCCCTTTATTTCCAGCACATGAAACTCATTTTCCCTAGTTCCTTTTTCAACCAATGCTATAAGAAAAGTTGAAGGTTACCTAAAGCTCAGCTAAATCCTCTTCCTTCTTCTTCTTTCTCCTTTTTTTTCTTTCCTTCTTTTTTCCTGGTTCGTTTTCTCCTTCTCTTCTTCTAGTTCCTTCTACGTTTTTCTTTTCTTTCTTCCCAGCTTCTCCAGCACGCTTCACTTCATCTTTCTCATTTCTTTTCTTTTTTATTTAAGACCACTTTTAGTCCTTCCAAGTTTACCCTTCCACATTTAATTTAATGTCTACTTGCTCTTGTATTCTCTTGTGCCTATTACACACTAACTTAATTCTAACATTTCTATTTAATTCATGCAACACATGTAAATAAAATATATTCATGACTAAACTCCAACAGATTCTAATTTAATTATTCTAATTTCTATTTATGCTTACTAAATTAATAGACTAAATTCTAAGAAAAAATTTTGGTTCCAACAAGTACCTTCTAAAGGAAGCATGTTTTTAGTAAAAGGCTTGGTGGTCACAAATTCTTTGAGCAATTTAGAGGCAAAGCAAGTGGATGGCATAAATTCTTTGAACAATTTAGAGGAGGTGCACGTGTACTTTCTAACAAAAACTCTTAGAGCTAGAGTCTTGACTTTTTTGGAACTAAAAATAGCTGGTGACTTCTCTTTAAGTTTTCTTTTATAAATAGGATTATGAGCTACATCTTTATGAGAATAACGTTGACTATCTTCTTTGTTTTCAACATCTAAGATTCCAAAGTCTGTAAATAAATAAATGTTAAGAGAATTTTTTGAAATTAAGAATGCATGAGTAGAGTGGAATTTCTTTAAGGAGTGTAGAATCAGGTCAGAGGAACTAAACTCTGAAAGCTTTTAAGCCCCCAAGAGTAGTAAGCTTTATTGTTAGCCACACTAGTAGTAATAATCTTGTATTTCAAAATGCAATTTCTCATAGGAATCGTCGTTAACAACACTTGCTTTAAAAGGAACTCCTATTAGATAATATAAGAAATGTATAGCAAGAGGAATTCTTAGAGAGAGTCCAAATTGCCTGCTCCATATGTAAGGGAGATACATTCTAAAACCTTAAGTCATAATAGAAGGCTTGGGTTTCAAGATTTTGTCACCACCGATAATGAAGACTTTAGGGTTGGTATAAAATAAGAAGAGCATTTGATAGACAACTAGATAGTATGACTCAAAAGTTTTAAATATTTTTAGGTAGTAAGGTCTTTCAAACAAGTCTCTAAAAGTATTAAATTGATCCATAGATCAAAAATTCAGAGTCAATAAAAACTGGTAAACTAAAAGCCAAGAAAATTAAAAAAAATCTAGGGGTCCAAAGAAGGAAGGCTTTCTTTATTCTTAAGCTCAGGAAAATAAGAAAAAGTCTAAAATTGCACAAACCATACACATAGAATTAGGTTTTTTAAATGAAGATTAGAAAGACATCTCCTCATATTTCTATATAAAAATCCTAAGAAAACAAATCCTAAGGAAAAAAAACTTACCAAAAGCTATTGCCTTACAAAATGAAAGCAATTCCAAACTAGGTTTATTATTAGCGAGACAAAAGACAAATTATTAGCGAGACAAAAGACAAATTGGTTTAGAAGAACACAAATGAACTTCATATGTTCTTCTTTAGATATAAGAGTTATCGAAGAAGCATAGTTGTTTGTTATTCTAGAATAAGAACATTTAAAAATGTCAAAATCTAAATTAGGAACTTCTTTAACCGAATAAAAAAAGTCCCCTCGAGTGATAAGCTATCCAATTAAGAAGAAATTGTCTTCCAAAGAAATAAAAACATGAAAAAAAGGGAAGATAAATGAATTATATAAGGAATCCAAAATTTCAAAATCGCATATATGAGTTTAAGCTAATACTGAATAGGATTCTTGGAAAGAGCTATCATCTAAAGAAGCCCTTTCCTCTTTCAGGTCAAATGATATGATGGGTATAATCTATCTACCTATTTAACCCATTGGCCTATGTTCCTAGGTCATGGTTTTAAGGATTCCAGACTCTAGAAAAAAGTAAATTTTAGGAAGAAATTAGACTTACTTATTTATCAAAGATAAGGGAGCAATAGATGAGAAACATCCATAAGCAGGGGAGTACTAATAGTAAGAGAAAGGCCATATTCATGGTCAAAGTGTGGACAGACTTTAACACTGCTAAAGCTAAGAATTCAAATGTTGTAATTGATAGGTTAAAAGGAACATTAAAGCATAAGAATTATTTACCTAATTGGTCAAATGGAAAGAAGAACACTTTAAGTTTAACGGCTTGCAAAAGAAATGGAATTAAGAAAAATTATAGGAGAATTTGGATAATGATGGAATTAGACACATACATTAATGGCATTTAACTGAGTAGAATCTGTTGAGGAGGAAAAAGAGGCCTAGCGAGAAGAAGTCATAATTGCAAAAGTCAGAAGAGAAGAATGTGGAAGTTAGAAAAGAGAATAAAAGACTATTTAAATTTGGCCTATTTGGCCCATGAGTGAACAAAATCAATAACATAAACAACAACAACAACAATGATGAGAGTCTCCCCAACCAAACCTGATAGCCTTAATATAACAAACTTTTCCCCCACCACCTAACAGCCTTAATCCTTAGCACCTAACAACAAGCCATAACACTTACATAATAAAACCTGTCCTGAAATAGAAACTAAAAAGAAACTAGAGAGTGAGAGTCCATAAGCTAGTGTCTAGTCAACAAGTGAGTCTTCAGTGATCGTATTGCCAAAGAGTGACAATGGCGAGAGGGGAAGCAAGATGGTAGTGAGACGAGAAGGGTGCGAGTTTCCTATGGGCATGGTGTTACATTGTAGATTAACTATAATTAATCTATAGTGAAGTGAACATTATTTTTTAGTAAGCTTTCATGTTTGAGGGTTGTCGAAGGTTATCTAAAGCATTTAAGGCATCTTTGGGAAAATGTGTTAGCTTCTTTACATGTTTTATTTAGGGATGATTTTCGAAGCTCTCTTGAGAAGCTTTAGAGGTTAAAAAAGGTTAATCTTTAGCTCAGCCTCTTGAAAGTGATAACAATAAATCTCCTTTAATGCAACCTGTTAAGAATTCTCCTTCTTTAATTAGCGGGCCTTGGAAAAAAAAATTGAATATTCAACACTATAAGGGCCAATTAAAATGCTTTCATAATATTATGTAAAATGGTGTGCTGACCCTCCTATTGAGTTGCTAAAAGATGGAGCAAATGCTTGGCCTTCAACCTTGGTTAGGTTCTTTTAAAGCCAAAGACCAGCCTTCCTTGTGGTTCAAGATTGAGCCACTATAAGATGGGGAAAAAAGGGATTGAAATAATTGTACTAATGGAAGATTGTTCCTTTCTATTCAAGTTCAATGATAATTCATGTTTGAATGAAATTGAGTAGGGTCTATGGCATATAGGTGGTCTGCCCATGTTTGTGAAAAGATGGAAACTAGGAACAAATGTGATAAAGGTAATATTGACTCTTGTCTAATATGGATTAACTTTCATAATGTTTTATTAGAGTTCTTCGCTATTGAAGGCTTGAGTTATTTGGCTAGCTCATTTGGGAGGAACCAATATGCTGAAGTTTGTGTTGAAGTTAAAAGAGATGTTGAACTTCCTACAAGTATTTCAATCCTTAAGCTCGAGGAGGATGGTGATATGGTTTATTGTGAAATTCCAATTACTTACCCTTGGAAGCCTAATAATGGATCTAAGAAGTGGAAAACTACAGGTAAGGTTTTCAAGACTGATGAGCATGAAGAATTGCTGGGGTTGGATAAATATGATATTATTCCACTATACAGAAAATGTTATTGTTAATGTTGACAATGTTGAAGTTATTGAAATTAAACCAGAAAAACTTGCTATTTATGTTGTAGTTAGAGATATTTTAATTGAAATGCCCCAGATGGTACCTAAATTGGATGAGGAATTCCACTTGAACCATTTGAAATCCCTTTGCATAACGAAATTGTTAAAGAATCACTAACTAGCATTAAAAGGAGACCAGTAAGGAAGAAAGGAAGAATAAAATAATTGGTGACCTTACCCCTGATGACAATTATGGTGTGGAATGTTAGAGGTCTTAATTATCCTCTGAAAAAAATCTTTTGTTAAGGAGTCCATAGTTGACAAGAAACCTTGCTTAGTGGGCCCTCTTAAAACAAAAATAAAATCCACTTATTAATAATATGGCCTTAACTTTTTGGCTACAAAATGGAAGTTTTTTTCAAATCACTTATGCCACTATCATGGTAGGATTATCTATTGTTATAATTTAAACCTAATTGAAGTTTAAGTAACTTGTGAAAGTGAGCATCTTATGCTTTTATAGTGGTAGATGATCGGTGTGCATCCGCTATTTAAGCTAATTGTAATTTATGCTTCCAATTTCTCTTTTTGGAGATAAAAACTTTGGGAGGATTTCCTTTCTATTTATTCTAGTAATTCAAATACTTGGCTATTAGCAAATGATTTCAATTACATTCTTTCATCACATGAAGCTAAAGAGGGGGAAAAAAGCAACCTAGGAATATGTAGGGAGTTATCTAATATGCTTTGTAGAGCTAATTTGGTGGATTTAAGCTTTACAAGCAGATTTTGCACCTGGTCTAATAAACAGTTAGGTGAATTGTTTATTAGGGAAAAGCTTAATCGAGCCTTGGTTAATCATGCTTGGTTGTCTCAAATCACTCAATCTTATGCACATTTTGCATATGAAAATGCTTGCTCTAATAACTCTTTTGTCCTTATACAAAACATTATTGCTACTGCAAATAGTGGTTCTCCCTTCATATTTTTCAATAGCCTAGCTCACAGTGAGGGGTTTATGGAAATTGTTTTGAATTGTTGGAATCATCCTGTTATAGGATATAGGGTTTTATAATTGATGTAGAAACTCAAATTGGTTAAGCAAGCCTTTAAGATTTTTGTTAGGAATCAAAACTCTAATGTTTATGGTTCAAAATCATATTTCAGGAGACTCAAGAGAAATGCTATAAATATCCATAAAATGTGCCTTGAGAGTAATTAAAAATTAGAGAGTTCAGGAGCACCTTAAACACTTAGATTATAGAACTTTATTCTTAAGCAAAAAGCTAAAGTGAAATGGATAGGTGAAAGGGATGCTAATACCAAATTCTTCCACTCTACTCTTTTATCAAGAAGAAATAGAAATAAGATCACTGAGCTAAAGAATGATAAAAGGGTCTCTTATACTGAGCTGGAAGATCTCTAACTAATTACTAGGAACTTTTTCATCAAATTGATGGGATCTGAAGTATCTGAGGTAAATTTTAACATTAACAGATTCTTTGATAGCTCTATAAACTAGGAGATGAAAGAACTATTAGTAACTCCCTTCACTTATTAGGATATTAAGGAAGCTCTTTTTAATTTTCATCCCTCTAAAGCTCTAAGCCCTGATAGGTTCTCAGCTTTTTTAGCTATCTTATTTACTGAGGTTGTACTTAATTTCTTTACTTCCTCTAATATGCTAAAAGAAGTGAACTTCACTCACATTTTCCTTGTTCCTAAAAACCTAAACCCCTCTTTTATAATGGATTTTAGACTTATTTCTTATTGCAACACAATTTACAAGGTTATTGCTAAACTATTAGCCTAGAGAATGAAGAAAGCCTTAGTTGATTTTATTAACCCTACTCAAGTTCCTTTATTGTTGGGAGATCAATTGGTGATAATATCCATCTCTTGTAGGAATTACTGAAGGATTATAATTATGGTAAGAACATCAAAAGCTATCTATTCAAAATTGATTTCTTTAAAGCTTTTGATATTATCAAGTGGAGTTTTATTTAAGCTTATTTAAATGCTCTTGACTTTCCTACTTAGTTTGTGAATTGGATAATGGATTATATTACTTCCTCCTCTTTTAGCATCCGGGTTAATGGTATTTCCATAACCTTACTTCCTTCTCTTTTGAAATAATTCCTCTTCTTTCCCCTTACCTGTTCACTCTAGTAATGGAAGTCTCTTTAGTAATGGTAAATTCTTATTCCACCACAAATATAAAGAACTTAAGATCACTCATCTATTAGTTGTTAATGATCTTATGATGACATGTAGGGTTAATATTCATTATACTCAGATACTATTGAATATTCTCAATCTATTTGGTGAATGGTTTGGTTTGAAACTGAACAAAGTAGGTGTAATCTATATGTCTCTTTTGATGTCCAAAATCAAGATTCATTGAGCAGTAGCTCAAGTTTTAGCATTCATTCTTCCCCTTTAAATACCTTGGCATTCCTATTATTCCTTCCAAGCCTAAATTTTCAAATTGTATACCTTTCATTGAAGCTTACCAATTTAGAATTAATGCTTGGCATAAAACGTTCTTATCCATTGTAGCAAGGAATTTTCTTATTAATTCAGTACTCACTAGCCTACATGTTCACTGGATTTACAATGTAGCATTTCATAAAACATCCAT
>JAOQML010000007.1:19296899-19307591 GCA_027568935.1 Erythroxylum urbanii | reverse complement strand
GAGAAAGACGAGAGCTCAGACGCGAGTGATAAGGGGTGAAGAGGGGGGGGTTGGGCGCCTTATATAGACGCCCATTTACCGACGGAACAGAAAATTCCGTCGGTGAATGGGCGGGATAGCCGACAGTTACCGACGACGAACTTATTTCCGTCGGTAAAAGAGCGGCAGGAACGTTCCGGAAGAAACTCAAATATCGACGGAACATAATGCGTTCCGTCGGAAAAATAGGTTGTTATGCCGATAGTTACCGACGGTGAAATGCTACCGTCGGTATGGCCGAAACAGATACCGACGGAACTGCCACTGACCGTCGGAAAAATTATTAAAATATGATAGCTACCGACGGTTTCTGTATTCCGTCGGTAAATAAGGTTTACAGCAAATATTCCTCGACGGTAGGCGAATATTCCGTCGGTATAGTGTTGGATTTTCCGACGGAAACTTCAGACCGTTTGAAATATTATCCAGTAAACTAATCCCCGACGGAATATAAAGGACCGTCGGTAAAGGCGACGCAATTAAATTGCGGGAACGATTCCCGCATTTTTTACCGTCGCTGAGTCATATTCCGTCGCTATTGTCTGTCACAGATTTTGGGACGAATTTTCCCCGACAATATTTTCGACGGATTATATGTCCGTCGATAAAATTTTGTTTTCACCGACGGATTGTCCCTTTTCCGTCGGTAAACTGCGACGGATTTTGTTTCGTCGGTAATATTCCGACGCTAATTCTCAATTTTCTTGTAGTGAATAAACATATAACTATATTAATAATAACAAAAAAGCAATTTTTATTTTAATTAAAAATAAAACTAAAATCAAGAAATGAAAACTAAAAATTATATAAAAATAAAGTAAAACTAATTAACTTCTCTTTTTCTTTTATTTCACACCAAACCAAACAAGAAATATTTTTGATGATTGTTTATCACAAAATAAGACTGCATACTATTAAATATGTCTGAACCTATGAAATATGTGAATGTTTGGTCTATACTCCAAGGAAATTCATAAGCTTCGAGCACGCTCACAGTAGTGACGCCTTTCCCCACTGCTCCTCGCCAGAACAAGCGTTATTCCCTCTTACTACCGGTGCCTGTTCCAGTGACAGGGAGACATTGTACCTTCTGATCGAGACTAGCGTTTTTGCCGCCTTTATGCTCCATCCCGCCACCTCACTCCCTATCACCGTTGGTAACGTTTTAGTAATAGCGAGATTGCGAGAGAGACATCGTTCGGTAGCAAAGAGTGAGACAAAATGTTTTTTTTGAACAATTAAAAAAGAATTTAAATTATAGTTAAGCTAAAACGGTGTTACAACGAGTTCAAAGCTTTAATCCTACCAACATATGAAATATGACCAAAGAACCAAACCTACATAAGGAAGATAGTACGACTATCTGAATACTAGATATCAGCAATAAGATATAATTATAGGCACATTTAAAATTACTGGTATTTGAGATTTTTCTTTCTCTTTCTAGCAAATTTTCTTTTGCAGATTTGGTTTTTATGCAAAAATCGCCAAGGATGTCTAAGACATAGTCTACTACTAGTGGGGTATCACTGTCCTCTATTTGTTCGTTGTACCCTGTCCCTTGATTTTCAGTTATCCCAACAGTTACTAGTGGGGACAACATGTTGGCCCAATCTCTCTGACAGTGCTCTAGATATTAGGAGGTAAAATCTTTAGATTTACTAGAGTTTCCTCATTGCCAGCACTGGATTTGTCAAGAATTGTTTTTTCTTGAGAAATGTGTGTGGCAACTTGTTCAGTCTTGAACGCAACTAGTTAAAGACTATTTGATTGCTGCTGCACTGTTTGGCCAATATCTGCATCTACCTGTTCTGTGTTACGACTAGCTACCACCATTGCTCTATCACCTTCGGGTACTATTGTTCTATGCTCAGGGGTGGTAATAATCTTTGCTACTTGCACTGTCCTATTTTCAGGGGGTAGAAATATCAGTAGTCTCATCATTCTTTCCAATAACCAACTGTTGGGAGTTTGTCATCCTAACCAGATTTTGCCATTTATGAATACTAATAGTCATTGTACGCTTTTCACCACAAACAACAATAGCTTCATTAATTACTTGCTCACAATGAACCATTCTAGTTGCACCCGTCATTAATTCATCATGCCAAGCTGATTTGAAAGTTCGACCAGTGGGGGTCCATTTTTTAGAGGATGTATTCGGTTTCCAGGGGTAGGAGATATGTCATTTGCATAATGATTTATTTAACACTTTGGCTGAATTGAAACATGTGTCGGGGCTAAGGGTCCATCCCTCTAAGTCAAATGTATACCTAGCAGGAGTACAAGGCTGAATGAGAGATGACATTATGCAAATGGTGGAGTATACAATTAGGGAGTTTTCAGTCCGATATCTAGGGATCCCCTTGGCACCGATGAAAGTCTCTGTAGCACAATACTCAATCCTTATTGAATTCGTAGAGGCGTCTATTAACAATAGGAATGGGAAGTCCTTGTTTTATACAGGAAGGATTGAATTGATCAATTATGTGATCCAAGGAGTTCTATCATTTTGGCTTCAGTCTTTTCCAATTCCAGCTACTATCTTGGAAAGGTTAACCTCCATATGTAAACTGTTCTTGTGGGGAGGAAAACATTTCAGAGTTGCATGGGATAGTTTATGTGTCCCCAAAGAGGAGGGTGGATTGGGTTTGAAGAACTGCAAACTATGGAACTTCGCTCTGCTTTCTAAGGTGCTATGGAATATTCACTCTAAAGCTTTTTCTCTCTGGGTAAAATGGGTGCATGAAATCTATTTAAAGGGCCCCACAATATTTTAATTAATTATATTATATTATTTTAATTAATTATATTTTAGTTGATGAGTTTGAGAAGAGGTTAATTATTTAATTTTTCAAACTATAAATATATCAAGTAATGATTTCCATTCCTCTCTATCATGAGGGGTATGGACCAATACTCAAAATAGATGAATGAAATCACTATTCATTCAATTATAGTTCCTTACCAAGCATGTAGTTTTCATTCCTTAACCATACTTTCCTTCCCATACCCATTAACCAAGCACACCCTTATTTTTTTTTTTTTGGTTTACAGAGGAAAAGACCAAAATACATGCCCTGCTCAACCGTAGGGCATACCCCGACGATGCAAAGTCCCTTGCCTATCTAACATTAGATAATAAAGTGAATCCATCGGAGATTCTGGCAGAATATATAATCTTGGTGGAGCTCGCGCTGCCGCAGCAACCAGACTATCAGCGCTTTGGTTTCCCTTCCTGTAGACGTGTTGAAGCTTCACTTCCCAATCACGGTCTAGCAGCACGCGTGTACCCTGCACCAAAAAAGAGTCCTCAATCAATAATTGTTCGGAGGAGGAAAGGGGTCCATCTGACTGTGTGTCCAATAAGCAAAGTCTGTGGATTGGCTAATTGACCCCTTACCGCTTGTGCATGTCGTATCTAACAAACATACTCTAGATCAATACGGTGTCCGAATTCCGACCACCCTTATTTCTTATTTCCAAAGAGTTATTCTTCCCCACTCCCAAGTCCCAAGGCTTTTGTATCTGACGAACAAAATTTCCGAGGTTAGGTACTTGGTATTCGCAAAGGAGCTTCGAGCACTAGATGATGAATTATTTTAGTGGAATCAAGACATTTTCTTTCTAGATTATGAATTATTTCTATAAGTGATATGAACAGTTGAGTGTCTGACAACTTCATTTAGAATAAACATTATATGCTCGTGAGCTTGTTTTAATCAATGATGTTACATGAACGATGGATTAGAAGTAGCACGAGTGCAAGTGCGTCACCACTATTTCTATCAATGTTTAACCCTTTATTGATTTGAAGAAAAAGGTACGGAATTGCTGTATAAATGTTGAAGTTGGTGGCACTCGACCATTTAAATTGGATAAGAAGTTGTTAGTAGCAGTCTATAGATTATTAATTTGTTACGAATGAATGTGTTAGTTAAAATGGTAGGGAAATATTACTATAAATGATGTAATAGAAATCTATGAGAACAGAGAGTAATCATGCCTCCAATTTTTCTCATCTTTTCTATCTTCCTTTCTGAACTTCCACTCCTCGTTAACATTCTCCCTTCCTTTCTCATCTTTCTCTTCATTTTCAATAGCCTGACGCAACATACTCTATTTGAGGACAAGCCCTATACAGTACAATTAATGATGGAAAAGTTGCTTGATTCAACTTCACAACTTGCCAAAAGAATGAAAATCTAACCAAGATTATGACATCCTTTTAACTACTTAATCGAAACGATAAACTTTATGAGAGAAGTGAGTAATTGGCGATGAGCCTTCATGAAGCATAACTTCTCGCAGTTACAATAAATCAAGGAACAGAGTCATACCTTATTCGTAGTATCTGTCAATTTAAAACAATGACATCATCAAACGAACACCTTCCTCAGCAAATAGCAGTGATATTAAAGTTTCACGTACCTGGGAGAATTCTATTGGCAACCCTATTTTGATGCTTGCATCGGGTTGCATAACATCAACTGATGATGATTTTGCCAGCGACTCGTTTGAAGCTGATTATGTTGTCACCTGCCAAACACACTTCACCGCAGAAAAAAAAATCCTTCTAGAAATGTAGCAATTAAGTAAAGTTTTAAAAATTAGACCGGACCGACTGATCTGATAAAAAAAGTTTTAATCAACCAATGGTTCAGTTTAATTTTACCTAATAATTTCTATGTATAAAAATTAATTAATTTATCAAACCAATCCAACCGATCTTTCTCTATATAAAACTACGAATATAGCTAAAGGTTACTTCAAGTTTCATTTCATCTAACCCTCTCGAGCTTCTCCACACTTTTTCATTTCAGGTGAAGAAGGGAACAATACAATAGGCGACTCGGTGGGGGATTATTCAGGATCAGCCTTGTGATTGGGGAACGAGCAACAAAAGTAGGAGAAACCCAGTTGGTGAAAGCTCAGATTGCTATTACACTAATCTAAGTATAACAGGAAGGAAAACATGTGGCTTTTGTCTTTAGTCGTTGCCAGTGACACGACAGACCTGTGACTACCATCTATGGATGTACATAGCCATGTGGCGCAATCTCCATGTCTACCTATATCGAGATTCCTGTGATTTTGGCACCGCCGCTCCTATCTCTCTTTTTCTCTTTATTGCTTTTCCTTTCTTAATGTTGAAATGACTCTATAACCAAGCTACATACATACATAAATAACCTAGCGAAGCTTAATTGTTAGTATCAAAACACGACACCATGTGATATGCTTTTGAAAGATGTTGAAGTGGTCTAACACTTGTTGATGTTTTATTTTAACTATACCTTTTTTGTTATTATGTCACCAAGAAAATTTTGAGTGAAGGCATTTAACTACTAAACTATAATCTTAAAAAAAGAATGTAAGATTTGTAACGAAGTAAATATAAAATAAATGTTGTTTAAGATTTGTAACGAAGTAAATATAAAATAAATGTTGTTTCGCACTATCTTCTACAAAAATTTAAATATTATGCATCCTTTTTAAAACATTGTACAAATTTTAACGTTAGTCTTTGGCATAAGTATATATACGTATGACAAGATGCATTAAATCGTATAAATGCCTTGGCAATTAATAATCTGCATTGGGTGGGAAAACAAATGTGAAAAGCTAATGTTTCAAGGTAATCTCAAACATAAAACTGGTGTATGTAACAATGAATGTTATTAATATGATCTACTAAATCATATTACTAAATCATAAAATTTCGTGATATAAGGTGACGATACTAATCGTCCTTATTTCTAGTCTTACTTTACGCGCATCTAAGATCACAATTTTTTTTGTATAATCTTGTCAAATTTTTATCTTGATTAAAAAAGGAAGAAGATTGGGTTGAGATAGTGCGTCCTGCTACTATCAAGTTTGCAACTACATTTACTACTTTGAAAAGTGTTTATGAATATAAGCAACTACTTTAAAATTTAGTGACAAGTAAACAGTTTTCAAGTCATCAATTATCAAAGAGTGAAAAAGGAAAAGAAGTTTATGCTATTTTTCTAAATAATAAATTTTGGGACGCTTGCTTAATCATTGTGAAGGTTGTGGTTATTTTTACTTATTCTTATAAGTTTTACTTCTTATTTATTATGTACTGGTTTTATAGCGATTCACTAACGATTGAACCTTTAAACCTTAAACCTTTCCTTCAACTGGTTTGATGTCCAATCTAGTTTTTAAAACATTGCATTGAAGAGATAAAGGAAATTTTACGAAAAAAAGCTTGATATTTGTTTTTTATTTAGAGTATATATGGAGTGTTTTGTAGGTTAAAGTTGTGGCAACTTGGAATTTGGAGGAAGTTTATTATGCTAAATCTAGAAAATCTTGCTTCAGCTTATTGATTGAATCCAAGGATGTTGAAAATTAATTTAAAATTAAGTCTAGATTAAAAGCCTAAATACATAAGTGTTCAAATTCATTGTTAGGTGATTAATTATGTTTATGTATTGGTTATATAATTAAATATGGCTCATTTATGGTTTATTTGGGTTGAGTAATACGTTCATGTACTTAGATTTTAAAAGGTCATCTTTTCTACCTATAAATACCTCTTTATACCTATAAATACCTCTTTCTCCTAAAACAATCCTCACTTCTCTAAATCTTCCTCTCCTCTTAATAAAGTGATATCAAATCTTGGTTATTTTTTGGGAAACGGCAAACAATAGTGGAGTATACTCATTTTAGTTTCCTTGCCTCATAAAAGAAAATTATGAAACGTGGAGTTTTTATATGAAAGTCATGCTTGGCTCACTATATGTTTGAGAGATTATAGAGAAACGTTTTATTCAACCTTAAAGTGAAGTTGGCTTGTCTTAAAATGAGAAGGATGCTGTAACACCCACAGACCCCCTAGAAGGATATACGAATATTACCTAAGACAGGATTTTAAATATATCAAAATAATACAAAGCGTTGCTAGAATTCAAGCAACCGATCATTACTTTTCCATTCATATTTGACTTTAAACAAAATTTAACCAATACATCGAATTCATTCGAATACATGTGTCAAGTCATCCTGAATTAAGGTTATGACCTTATAGACCCTTAAAAAATGTACATATTTTAAGTTCAAATACACTCTGTATTACAATATTTACAAACGTTTAACAAAATACATCGTGTCTCATATTATACGTATAACTCAAACATACATTGCCAAAATAAAACACATTCTTTGTTGGCCATTGCGATTGTTATAGTCCCAATATTCATACCCTCCTATCTGAACCTACACGGGGCAAAATCACCTTGCTAAGCATAAAGCTTAGTGGGGAAATACTAAATCGTACTTAAACTGGAAACTGTTTAACAGTCACCTAACATCTGCATATATTGAATCAAATTGTATCATAAGCAACATAATTCGAACATAATGGATTTTAGAACAAAATATAATCTATCACTACAGAACATTTCTTATGCTAATGACAATCATTTAAGTATCAAAACAGATTGTACAAGTGTCAGAACTGATTATCAGAATAGGGTATAAACCCCTCAAATTAGAATATGATTTGTATCTAAGCAGACTTTGGTTTGTATCATTAAGAGTTTATCTTATATCAAATCAATATCAAATCAAAATTTTGTTTATATCAGAACTGAACATGTATCAGAATACAAAACAAGTTAAACTGCTAATCCTTTATATAGATGTGGATAATGGGACTAATACAAGAGATACCATGATCGTTATCACAAAACAGGAGAGACTTGTGTCTCAATATCAGGAGACACCAAAGTGTCAATATTAGGAGAGACGTATGTCTTAGATACTAAAGTATTATTATCAGGAGACACCGAAGTGTCGACACCTTAAATATGTCCAGAAGCAGCTAGAGACCCTTCTAGGCAAGCCTATTTACCCACGATTAGGACTTAACAGTTTAAAAACAAAACATGTTCATTTCAGCATTCTCATATGAGGAACATATTGCAACATTTACTACTTTATTCCATTTTGTTCAACTTGACATATTCATTGATTTTCAAACAAACTAACGTGTCATACATTTATAAGCATGTGCAATTTTTACACAAATAGAAGGCACTTCCAACATAATCCTAACTATCAAACTCCTCCAATAACTAATGGTCCAGAATTATCACAATACTATTGCAGAAATTCCCAATTCACAAATCATAATACATAAGTCTTTGGAACTCATTCATTCATGATCACACCAAGCAATTCAACATTGTAAACCATACATCCTTTACAATATCATCTTAATTAAGTTTAATTCAACCATTGTTCAGAGTCCTAACCTTATATATGTCAATAATTACACAATCAAGTTTAGCATTGTTTTCTGTATTTTCTTAGAACAGTTTTGGATCAAATGCATGCTGTCATTTTGACATAGAGGTTGACCTTTTTAGACAATAAGTTCTTCTAAACAAATGTTCCTTTATGTCTTAAGTTTCAAAATCAATAAAAATCATTCAATTTGGTTTAGTATTCCATGAGTTATGCTCAAAAGACTGAAGACTGTGCAAAACATGTGAAGGTCTAGTACACATTCGTGCTTGTGCACGATCATGCACATGGAAGTGCACAAGTGTGCACCACAAATGCGTTATGCTTGCCATGCATTTTAAATGCACGGCTATGAACACAAGGAAGAACGATTGTGCATGTGCACGATCATGCAATCTTAAAAAGATATGGGGTGGTTGTTAGACCCCATATCTAACTCCTACTTGCTCTGATACCATAAACTGTTAGACCCTGTTTTCGGAGTCCGACTTATGACTTGCTTGCATGCTCTATTACCATAAACTGTCACTTTCAAGCATGCAGAATATCTTACTACGTAAGTGATTTTTCAGAGATAACGCCTTGATCACTTTGGGTTATCTTCTCAAAACTCCCCTTTAATAATCTCAGCTCATCTCTTTGAACAGTCGACTAATCCATTCCTACCTTTCAACCTGTATCCTTTACTTATCAGCGTGGTTGAGTCCTCACTTCCCACATATACTTGCTTCGGAGCTATTTGTATAAATTTTTTTGGTCTCATTTCTGTCTTCCGTCTCATTTTTTCTTCCGTCTTAATTCTTCCGTCTCACTCCTGTCTTCCATCTCATTTCCATCTTGCATCTCATTTTTCTTCCGGCTCACTTCTGTCTTCCGTCTCAATTCTTCTGTCTCACTTTCGTCTTCTGTCTCATTTCCGTCTTGCGTCTCATTTCTTTCGTCTCACTTCTGTCTTTCGTCTCATTTTTCCTTTTGTCTCAATTCTTCCGTCTCACTTCTGTCTTGTTTCTCATTTCTGTCTTGCGTCTCATTTTTCTTCCTTCTCACTTCTGTCTTCCGTCTCATTTTCCCTTCTGTCTCAATTCTTTTGTCTCACTTCTGTCTTCCGTCTCATTTTTCCTTCCATCTCAATTCTTCCGTCTCACTTCTGTCTCCCGTCTTATTTCCGTCTTGCATCTCATTTGTTTCGTCTCATTTCTGTCTTCCGTCTCATTTTCGTCTTGCGTCTTATTTTTCTTCCGTCTCACTTTTGTCTTCTGTCTCATTTTTCCTTCCGTCTCACTTCTGCGAAGTCTGTGAACAGTGACACAGACGATGTTTTATGTTACACAGACAAAGTCTATTCGTCCGTGAACAATAACACAGAAGATGTCTTGAATTACTCGGAAGCTACTCTGTGAACAGTAACACAGATGAAATCCATTCGTCTGTGAACATTAACACAGACGATCCTATCCTCTATGCTCTATCTTCTATATTTTGACGTCTTCACATAGGATACTTATACACTTAATTCCGCCTTGCCTCTGTGAGCGACGTCAACATAGGCGATAATCATACTCTGTACTCCTCCCTTGTTTTTATCTTATTTTTTTCAATCTATTACTCTTCCTAACTACTATCATCCATTCTGAACTCATGTCATGTATGATTCACACTTAAACCATTAATCTTTCTCACTCCTTCATTAAAGTGAATCAACAGTAGCTATCATCATCGTTGCACAGAATTATAAGAGAACATACTTTACTCATTCATTTCAAACTGAATCTGTCTGATTACAAAACTTTACAAGTTGTGAATACATCAGAATTTATAGACTTATACAACTTGCAATTTGACTATAGCCTTGACTAATAAAACAATCCTAAGATTTTCTTCAGATCATCTGCAGACTAAGCTGCCTTGCATCCCGACTCAATCGCTCTCTTGAGCTTTACCTGAGTTGGACAGAGGGTGGAGTGGGGGAGCTTAAAGCTCGTGGGAAACAGGCTTATAACCTAGAAATAAGCTGAAAAACGTTTCCAAAACATGCATGCATTCATCTTGACAAAAAAACACGAACATTTAGAATGATTTCAAATCATGCAATATTTATCTTGACAGAAATTTCATGAACATAGCAGAATAGCTTGGGTAGTTCGGGTTCTTGACGTACCACACAGTTCCATAAATGGTTATGTGCAGCCGTAATTCTTGGGGAGTCCTTGAAGGAGCTCCATGCCACTAGCGGGCAGGCAGGAGAAGCCTTTTCATGGTCAACGTGCACGTGACAGTTCTTAGGGACTACCTTAAACCCACATAACACAGAACTTTCATGAATCTTGAAAACTTACTGCCTAACATGGCAGATCTTGAAAACTTTTCTTT
>JAOQML010000007.1:19276086-19288115 GCA_027568935.1 Erythroxylum urbanii | reverse complement strand
AAATTTTCAACATAAAAAGATAAAAATAACTAAAATTTGAATATAGTCTTATTAAAATTTATTAATATAAGCAATCTATTATTAAAAACCAAACACTCTATAAACAGTAGGTTTATACTCTGTGCCTTTGTAAATCCAACTGCAATAGCAAACAGACTCATTTTTAGAAATATGAATATCTTGAACTTATAATATCTTGAACTTATAAACTAGTACTGGATTTAGTAGGTACTAGAAGAAGTCTGCAGTAGAAAAAGATCTTGTTGTCTTCTTTTCCTTTTTGGCCAATAATCAAATGATAATGAAATGTACGAGTACATCCAGAAAAATAAGAGAAATGTCAAAATCATACGATGAGGCTTGTATGGATATAATTTTAGGAAGGCTAAGGGTGTGTTTTAGAAAAAATCAATGATTGATGTTTCTTTATGGTATGGCTTCTTTATCCGGCAAATTTCTTGGTGTGATAAACATAAAAGTTTTGAGTATGACACATTTGTCTCATTAAACTTTCTTAATTTATAGGTTACAAAAGTCAATTTATTGCATATATTTGTCTGTTTGAGTTTTTTATTATATAAAATAAATTAACAACCTTTATTTTGTTTAGAAAATGATGGACAATCTAAATTGTTTGGAAAGCATTGGACATCACTTTGGTGGCTTTGAGCAGGCTTTGTTTTTTGTTGCACTGTCATATTTGGAGAACTGGAACAGGACTGTACTTAGAAATTCGATTTATGATTTAATTAACTGCTTTTTTAACTGATGACACAATTTTGGAAAAGTCTCAAGGTGATATCAATGTATCTTGTGCAGTTGAGTTGGCCAAGTCTCTATTTCACTTGTATGTTTTCATTGACTAATTAGCTATTTCCTAGACATGCCTTAGTACTATGTCTTGGATGTGAAAGAAAATATTTTGTTTTTTGGTACTATCCTGTTTTCTGAGTATACTTTCTTATATGGATAGTAATAAATTTTTGATTACTTGTGAATGACATGAACTAGTTTAGTATCTGCAATGTCATATGCTTCTTGCAATGTCATATACTTCTTTACGTGAACTTATACACTAAAGATAACCTTTGATCAGTCTCATCTTTTTATTAAGGAAGTTTGACTGTACATGTACTTTTTCTCTCTTGTGTTTGTAGACACCTGCCTGCAACATTCAGCTGCAATGGGTTCCACGGCCATTGGTTTTGATGAAAGGATGTTGCTACACTCAGAAGTATGTATCTTTTATTCTACTCTTTATCTATCAATCTTTCTGCAATGAAGTTCAGAAGGTGATGCTTTTGGACCCATTGATAATTTTATCCATCCATTTTGTGGCTTATCTGTTTATGTTGCTTCTTGGCTTTGGATATTCCGTTTTTTCCTTTTCAATAAGGTTGTTAACGATTTTTCCTTTTGGATTGTGTTGGTAGTTTGCAAGTGATATAACATTGCAATAAGTAGTGTTTTTTTTTTTTTGGAGGCCTTATATTGACCCTATATTAGTTAGAGGCACTGGTTGGATTGTTACATATCACTTCTATGTCAGGACATTCAACATACCACCTTGTTTTGCTACAAGTGGAGACTGTTGTGAGGAGTTTTAACATTTTGGATTTCCAAAGAATACCCATTTTCTAATTTTATGATAATGATCTTCATATGATTATGTACATGTGTAAAGACATCTACGTTTGGAAAATGGAAGGAATGCCTAGTTGTTTGGCAAAGTGAATTTCGCTATAGTTATCTCCTTGGAGGAGAAGATATGATACTGAAGATTTTTTTTTTTCCGGTTGTGGACAGTGTAATCTTCTAATTCATGCATTTTCACGATGTCATTTCAAGCATTATAGTACTTCTTTGAATGCTTCACAAGCTATTTATTTCATTTGATTTTGGTTTGGAAACTAACTTCTGGTTGTTGATGCAATATGGCTACATTGGTGATTCTTATGTTAAAGTAGGTTGAAATGAAGTCACATCCACACCCAGAGAGAGCTGATCGGCTTCGAGCTATTGCAGCTAGCCTTGTGACCGCAGGTATAATACCTTTGCTATTCCATCTTATCATTGCTTCCTTAAATTAAGAGTTTTTACTTTCTAATAATCATTTTTTAGTCTCAGTTATGTTGGAAAGTGCCATAAAATTTTCCAAAGGCTACCAGCTGCTTGATTCCAACTTTTAAAATTTTCAGGTATATTTCCTGGAAGATGCTTTCCAATTACTGCAAGAGAGATTACCCAGGAAGAACTCCAGATGGTGAGTATTGAGTTTACCTTTATAATTGAGTGTTTAATATTTAATACAAACTTTGTACTGTTATCCTTCAAAGAGTTTGTGTAAAGACAAGGAGGAAATTCTTCTTTTGATCTTTGCTTTTGCAATGTTTTATCAGTGTGATTAAGATGATTTTTTTTAGTATATCGGAAATAATTAGGTTGAATTCTGCTTCCACAATTCCTGAAGCTCCATCAATCTGCTTTTCATAGATACTTTTTGATAAAACATTTCATGTATGGTGGTGCTACAACAATATTACTTTGGGGCTCAACTCACCAATTTGTCCTTTTCTTTTATTGAAAATATTATTAGTCATCGTTTAAAGCATTTGTTGATGTCCTTGGTGGTTTTTCCTTTTAAATTTAAGGTGCATTCATTGGAGCATATTCAAGCAGTAGATCTTACAAGCCATATTTATTCTAGGTACGCAAAGATATTTCCATTTTTAAGTGTGTATGCATTCTTGCTTTTGTCAACTTGTATGTTCCTTTGTGTATGTGTAGACATTTTTCTGTATGCTTTATTATTATTATTATTTTGATATACTTATATCTCACATCTTATTTGATGTGCATGGGTGTAAAGATAGAAGAGATACTCTTAGTGCTTCAAACAGTTGATCAAATGCAAATGACTTTAAAACTGCTCATGGAAGTGAGATATAGATTATGCTTTGGATTCAAGTTGGACTAAGTTAAGCTTTATGTTGATCTTGGAGTTGAACTCATACAATCCTGTTAATATGCAAACCTAAAGTACTTGTTTTATCCAAAAGCCTGCAAACCAAGGTTGTTACAAGATTTCTTTTCAAAAGCTTGCTGGGTTTATATGGGTCATTTAATCTAAATATTAAAAAGGACTTAAAGGGTGTATTCATGTCTATATAAAGGGACAGTCATAGTATTCGCTAGGCTTCTTTATCCAAGCATAGTTGCTTTGTTGGTCTATTGTTCATTGGTTTCATTAAATTAGGTTCTACTGTCTCAAGCATTGCTCACTAGAGTCCTTAACATGTCATTCATTGTTACATCTGTATTAATGACTAACCAAGCTATCCTCTTTGTCAGTTATGTCCTCAACTGCAAGCACAGTGAAAATTGGTATAATAGTAGAAATCATGTTGAAGAGATTGCTAAGGGAATTTTTTGTTTAGCCACAAAAATTAGCTTCTACTTGTACATCTCTTGGAATCTTCACTATTTTCAGCTTCTCGGGTTCTACCATATGTGTCATAAAGAAATTTCTGATTGAAGGAATCAAGATACAACTTCAAGTGTTTTACTTCTAAATTTTAGCTTTTGGATAAACTAGTCTTTCGATTATTTCATGTTTATGGGTTTAGAGTTATCATCCTGTGCATGGACCCAATACTTCAATGGATGCTTATTTAGGTCCAGGATTATCTTTTTTTTTTGTTCAAAGAACCCCCACCTCTTCTCTCCATTCTCGCTAAGACCCCTTTGTTTGTTCTGAAAAGGAATAAGAACTTTTGTTCCACATTTGGCATCTAACAAATAGATATGGAGATAACTATATAATGGTTGAAGATGATAACTTTTTCTACTGGTCATCGGCATGAGATAATGTTAAGGTTGATCCCTTTTTTGTATGCTTTGCTATTTGCAGTTATTTCACTCCCGACACATATGCCAATGAACATTCAGCACGCGCTGCTCGACTTGCAGCAGGTTTATGTGCTGATCTTGCTTCAGCAATTTATTCTGGACGTGCAAAAAATGGTTTTGCTCTGGTATTCATCATCATATATTTGAAGATTCTGGACAAAATATAATGAATCAGCATATGGGGTCTTCATGTGTTTTCAATTTCTGAATCAGGTCCGGCCTCCTGGTCATCATGCTGGTGTGCGGCAGGCCATGGGGTTCTGCCTACACAACAATGCTGCGATTGCTGCAGTAGCTGCTCAGGTTGCTGGCGCCAAGAAGGTGTTGATAGTCGATTGGGTAATGTCCTTGCCAATTTCCCTGCAATTTCTTCCCCAATCATTTCCCTGCCTTGTTCGCCGGTGTTTCTGATTGTTTCTGGCGTTCATTGTTTCTGTAGGATGTTCATCATGGAAATGGAACACAAGAAATTTTTGAGCAAAACAAATCGGTGAGCTTAAGAAAGATAAATTACGCCCATATTTTTAACTTAACTTCTGAAATCTACTGATTTTCAGTGAAGCACTTATTTAGGAGGTTGTATGATACTGTTACCTTACAACTTGTAGTAGAATATTTTGAAAATTTGGAATGACTAGCCTTCCAGAAGTTACCTCAAATGATTTCTTCAGTGATGAAATTGTTAAAAGAAAGTGAGCTGAAGTTTTAACCGTCAGAAGTTTGCAATGGCCTCTCCTCTTCCTTCTTTTATTGGATTTAGCTTAGTTGTTTAATTGGTGCAATTGTCACCAATTATCTGTTCAGTGTAAATATTTATTGGTTTATATTGTATCTGCCCATAGGTTTTGTATGTATCCTTGCATAGACACGAGGGTGGGAAGTTCTATCCTGGCACTGGGGCCGCTGCTGAGGTGCTTGACTGGCTATATTTTTTATATCAACGTTGATTTACGTCTTTTTCAAGCTTTTTACACTTTGAATTTTGTGCCTTCATATACATGAAGAACTAGTACACTTTTCAGATGGATCTTGGAATGTATTTATTTATATTTCTTATCCCTTTTGAAGGTTGGTACTCATGGTGCTGAAGGATATTGTGTGAATATTCCATGGAGTCGTGGGGGAGTTGGTGATGATGACTATATTTTTGCTTTTCAGCATGTTGTGCTACCTATAGGTTGATAAAACCTCTTTTTTTCATGCATCTACTTCCATTTTAACATCTATGTCATTTTGGTGAAGTTAATATGTCTTATTTCCTATTTCATACTGATGAGACTATAATTTAATGATGAGTTTACTATCTTACAGTAATATTGCTTTAATACTTGTAATCGTAGTTAAAGAAGAAATTGCTGGAAAATTTATCTTGTCATGTGAATTCAAATATATCATTTCTAACCAAGTTCATGAAGTAAGAACTTAAAGATGAATGCTGAGGTTGATTTTGTTCCTCACTTTTTCTCTCTCTCACTCATGTTCGAATTCTTAAAAGACTGTAGCAATGACAATCAGTACTCTAGATATATCATATTCCCATCTGATAAGTCAAAACTTATAAGTATCTAGAATTAGCAGTATGCATAATGTTGGGGGAATCACTCAGGTATAGAGCTAAGTATCTTGAATGAGGTGCAAATATTGGCCTGGGTTTACTAGGTTTGATTAAGCATAGAAAATGTTCTCTACTTGTAAGATCTTTATACTTGTTTTAGCATCTAATTGACCTTGATGCTAATGTTTGAAGTGTTGTCAAAATTTTCTTGGTGTATTCAGCTTTGTTATTCTCCACCACATTTGTGTTTCTGCTGTGGGTTAGCAGTTCACCTGGATTCCTTTATTTCTGCAACTTTTTGTTTGTTAAAGGATGTATCTTTTATAGTTGAATTACATGACAATGCTTAGATCACATTTTGGCAGCTGCTGAGTTTGCTCCTGATTTCACCATCATATCAGCAGGATTTGATGCCGCACGTGGTGATCCTCTGGGATGCTGTGATGTGAGCATCTCTTGCTGTTTTCCTTTTGGGTTATTTTAAGGTTGCTTTTTGCAGAGTTGTAAGATGAATTAAGTGATGTATGAAGAACACAATCTCTTTGGAAGTTGCATCAAACAACGAGTTTCTTTACCTTCTCTTCTTTATATATTTTGATATACCTCTTGATGTGCTTTATGCAACATGCATTTTGTGATAGTTTGTTGTTAAGGATTGACATCTCTGCGATGCTGTTGTTACAGGTAACTCCTGTTGGCTATGCTCGGATGACAGATATGTTGTGTACCCTCTTTGGTGGAAAGCTGCTTGTGATTCTTGAGGGCGGGTGTGCACACTGTTTTAATTAGCAGATAGTTTTATTATCATTATCATGTGAATAGTTTTATTATCATTATCATCTTTCACAAGGGGCTGAATAACCAAGTGAGATTTGTTTTCTTCCTGCAGCTACAATCTACGTTCAATTTCCTCTTCCGCAACTGCTGTAATAAAGGTGAATCTTGACATCTGAAACATAAAAACTTTACATATGAGTACTTCCACACATGTGGATCTTATTCTGTAAAAAACACGAATTATGCAATGAAAAATCTGTTTTTATTTTTAATTTTGTTAATTTTGTTTTTCGTGCAATTTGCCAACAAAATTCTTTCTGCATTCTTAAATCTCCTCCTGCCTGGCTTCATATATGAAGGCTTTACTGGGTGAAAGTCTTGGATCTAAACTGGACAACATTGTACCCACCAAGGCTGGCATACAAACTGTTATGGAGGTCCTGAAAATTCAGATGAACTTCTGGCCTTCTCTCGGATCTAGCATTGAAAAATTGCAGTCACAATGGGAAATTCAGTGTTTTGAAAATAAAAGTAAGGGGTTCTTCTCCTTCAATGAATTTTCGTTTCATTGCAGTTGTTATTCAAAATTAGATTACTAATTTGGACAAGTAAATGAAACTGAATTGCAGTCAAGATTATGCTCAGATATGAAACTAATTGTTGGCCTGTATTTGCAGAGAAACCAGTTAAGAAGAGACGTCGAGCTGATTTGCCTAGATGGTGGAAATGGGGAAGAAAGCAGTTATTATATCACCTTCTCAGCGGGCACATTCATGTAAGATCGAAAAGGTTGTCAAGCAAATAAACACATAAGTGAGAAGAGGTTCTTAAATTTACGTCTGTTCTTCATCCCTAATTATTGTCTAGGTAACATGCAAGTAGGCTCAAGTGTAGGTTGTTTTACCTGACTTCTACCTTAAGTGGTATTGTTGTCTTAATCGTATATTGTGGAACAGAAGTTTTTGTTTTTCTGTCTGTCCTTTTAGGTTCATGAACGAGCAGCTTTTGCTTAAATTGTGAATCCTCAAAGTCCGCAGAATCTGAATGAGACTGCTGCACAAGTTCAGCCAGTTGTGGGTGTATTTTTGGTATTCTTCGAGTTTGATTACAGAAAACAAGGAGTAATACCAATGCGGCTGTGTTCAGTCAATTTTGCTTTCTTCTTTCATATTATACTCAAGACCAAAAGAGCAATTTAATCCTAATGTTGACACTGAAATCTGAGTTAGACCTTAACATTTTGGAATGTTCACGCAAAACGTTCAAAATAAATTTTAACATTTGAAAAATGTTCAAAAGAACTTCTGATTGGAGAAAATTTTGACAAAATTAAACCTCCATCAATTGCTGACATGAAAATATAATCCTTCTCCATAGCTTAATTTGCAGCTTTTCTCTGTCTCTCTGGCTCTCATCTGTGACAATCTTAATGCTTTTAAAAGCTCAACTTCTCATTCTCATCACCGTCACAACCACCACTACAAGTGTGAAAATCATTACTCCCATCTCTTTAGGTCGTGCTGGAGTTATAAACAAACGCATAAGCATTCAGATACGTTGGCAGTATCTTGTGTCTCCATTGCGCAAGTGACAGTTCCGCACACTCCAGTCCAAGCTACACCTTCAAATTCTGCCGCCTCCTATTTCCAACCATCTACAGCCAGATGCACCTCTTCGCCAGTCGTAGCTCACCTAGTCGTCAGCGAGGAGAAGCATCACTAGATAGCCACACGTCTCTTTCTCTTACTGCGTCTCCTTGGTCATTGCGATTGGTGAATGATGGCAAAAAATATCTTCTTTAACACTATCGCTTCTCTGCTCTTCATCGCCAGCAACACAACTAGAAACTCCAGACCATAGCAAGCGATAGCAACTTCAGAGATCTCGCGTGGATAGCTGTTGAAAACTAGCATATTATATAGTTCTTTGATCTAGTGTTAATTAAGTATATACCTCAAACGTGTGGAATAATCTCGATTCGTTTCTGTTGATAGTGGATAATTCATTCATGCTTGCTCATCTCTTAATCTGTTGATAAATTTCCTCGTTTCTTCTTTTATCTAATGCAAAGGCGAACAAATGAGTTACACAACAGAAAAGCAAAGAGCTGATAATGCTGAAAAAAGATACGCTAAAGCACTAGAATTAAGTGAGAAAAGACGAAAGAAATTAGAAAAAAAAAAAAAGAAGAGTGTCAGGAACATATGGTATGTTTTTTATTTTATTTTGGCATTCTTTATTAATTGGACCATTAAGATAATTGGAATTAATTAGATAATGACTTAGATTCAAAAAGTTATTGAGGATAATCTTTTAGTTGTGATAGAGTCTTATCTTTAATTAATGTGTATCTTAACAAGAAGTATGGTGTATTACGTGTGTGAGTGTTGAGGTGTACTGTTGAAATTTTAGATTTTTTGTATGAATTTTGGGTCTTTGTCGTGGGCATCTTTGTTGTGTTAATTGACAGCAATCTTCAGTCATTTTGTTGTTGGTGCGTTAATGGCATTTTTTCCGCAAGATAGCTTAATTGAATTTGTGACATCTGGCTTTGGTGAGACACAACTATCTTCAGTGCTTTTGTTGTTGGTCCGTCAATTGCATTTCTGTGACATATAGCAGAAGTGACTTTATGGTTTCTTGTTTTGGTGAGACACAACTACTATTGTTTTTAGAGCGAACATTAGTGAGAAATTCACTAATATGTATTGATTGTATGGGGATTGGTCACGTTCGACTGTCATCTTTGTGGAGTGACTCACGATTGAACTGATTATGTGTAAACAACTTTCAGATCTCTTTTAGAGGAGCTAAACTCATAAGAGAATTGTTTTGTTTCAATCTTAAGTGTGTTCAGATTTTGATATTAATTGTTCAGAAACTTGAGCCTTTTATTTATTGTTTTTCATTAAAGATTGTTTAAGAAAATCCTCTGTAGAGGTTAGTACAAGGTGGTTGTACTATTGGATGTGAAATACTTTCATGGGTTGTGAGGACGAGGGTTAGTGTCAATGATTGAGTAGCGTAGGCTCAATAAAGCCTTGTATAAAACTATTGTCGTTAGTGAAAGTATTAAGCTGGGTGAGGGCCCAGCAGACGTAAGCAAGGTGTGCCGAATTGCATTAACAAATCTCGATGTTGATTTATTTTTGGTTCTTTTAATTTTTTTCTGATTTTTTTTTGCTATAAATGAATCAGAAAGTTTGCCAAACTACTATCCTCTACGATTTTTCAATTGGTATCAGATAGGGTCATTGAATCAAAACTTAGTACATCAAGTTGGTGCAGATCCGGGTTTCACAATTATGGCCATAAGGGAAGAAGCATCAATTATCAGGCTATCATTGTTGGACGGTTCCAATTATCCTGTATAGAAATTACGGATAAGGGTCTTTATTCAGGCACAGGGAACAAGAGCATGGAACTCGGTATTACATGGCTGGACACATCTGATGATTACTGACGATAAGGGAGAGGCAGTTCTAAAATATCCATCTAAATGGACAAGAAGAAAGAGCACTTGGAAACTTAGAAGCATTGCACACAATTTTCAATGCTGTTGATGAAGGACAATTCTCAATGATATCGGCCTGTGAATCAGCTAAAAAAGTGTGAGATACTTTGTATACTATTCATGAAGGGTCCAAATCTGTGATAACGTCAAAACTTTAGATGTTAGCAGTGAAATTTGAAGAACTGAAGATGGATGAAAATGCGACTATCGGGGATTTTCATAAAAGATTGCGTGATATAGCAAACCAAGCTCATCAACTTGGGAAGAAATACTCTAATATGAAACTGGTCAAAAAGATGCTGAGATCATTACCTCCGAGGTTCATTCTAAAAATTGCAGCAATCGAGGAAGCTCATGACATCAATGATTTGTCATTGGATAAGGTAATTAGAATTCTGACTAATTTTGAGATGAATTTGTTAAGGAGTAAACAAGAAAGGAGCAAACCATTGGCATTACAGGCTGAAACTAGAAAAGGTATGAATGATGTAGAAGATGAATCCGACGAGAATGAGAATATGGAGCTGTTAACATGACAGTTCAGTAAGTGGCTGAAGAGAGTGAAAAAGGATAGACCCGAGTTTAGGTAAAATGGAGGGAGCTCACTGAACAACAACTTTAAACAACAAGCCAAAACTCAAAAGAGAAAAAGAAAGGTGAAGAGAATTCAATGCCACGAGTGTCAAGGCTTCGAACATGTTCAAGCAGAGTGTTCTAACATCTTGAAGAAGAGAAAAGAGAAATCCTATATGAGCACTTGAAGTGAGAACGAATCTGGAAGTGAATATAGAAGTGAAGAAGAAGTTGTGAATAGTAATGTGTTAGTTACTTTGTACAGCAAAAATTCAGTTACTTACTTGACAGCAACTGAGAAGGAACTAAAGACGAAAAAGGATTAAATAGAAATTTCGAGATACACGCAGACAAATCATGTTGGTCCTCAAAATATTTTTATCGAATTAAACATGGTAGTTATGGAATAAGCACGGAATTTGAATTCTTGCCTTAGCGTGAATTATAAGGTCATGATAGAATTATTATTGGATTTAATTATTTATTTTTAGAATTGAGTCATTAATTTTGTAGGCATGAATAAAGATTGAAGATTTGATGGAAATATTGGAACTTAGTTAAAATTAATGTGGTGTTAAGTGGATTAAATGAGTTAGAGCCATAAAAGATAAAAGAAGGACAAAATTAGAAAGACCAATTAAATGAAGGGTAAAAAGGGAAGAGAAAGCTAAATTGTGTCTTAAAATGTGAAGAAGAGAGGAAGTTGTCATGAAAAAAGAAGAAGAGAGAAGAAAAAAACGTGAAAGAAGAAGAAAAGAGAGAAAAATTATGGAGAAAGAAGGGAAAGGAAGGAAAAATCGTGGAAAGAGGAAGAAATCAAGCTTCTTAAGGTAAGTTCATCATCTTCTTCTTGCTTTAGTAAAGAAATGGGATTGTGTTGAGAATGAAGGAGTTCTAGAGAGAGAAACGAGTTTTGTGTTGGAAGAAGATGGTTTAAGACCCATTTGATCCTAGGGTTTCTAAGTTAGGTTTTAGGTTTTCTAACCTAGATGGACTATGGGTAGGTTAGGTTTAAATTCAATTTTAGCATTTCTTTGATTCTTGTAGTATATAAATTTTGATTTGAATATGGATTAAATAGAAATTGGTTTATTGAAGGGAATCAAGAAAACCTTACTCAAGAGTAAGAGGAAAGGCAATCTTAAGCTTGGATTTTCAGCAAAATTAGGTGGGTAATTTATTTATAGCTATTGTGTAATGGGCAATATGCCTATGTGTGTGTATATGCTTGAATTGTCAAATTGTGAATTGCTTTGATATGGAGAGTGCATTGAAATGTGTTCTATGTTATGCATTAAAGGTGTATGACATTTTGATATGATTGAATTGTGAGTATGATCATGCTATGCCTTGAAATTGTATCATGGCATTTGGATTAAATGGAAAGAAGAAAAATCATGAGAATATGAATTTGTGATTGATTGAATTGAGCATGAAAATTGATTGTGTTTGGGCGAGAGAGGAACCGCTTCGTAGTCACGTGCACATTGACATAAGCCTTCTCCCGGCTGCCGCTTGTGGCACACGATATCCGAAAAGTGGACTCGTTTCATTCATAGAGTAAGATAAGATGAATTTACATTGTTGGGTTAAGATAAGATGAATATGCTTATATGTTTAGATTCATGTATGTTGATTGTGTGGCTCATCGCCAATGACTATAAATATTTTAGCCACTGAGCTGTGTAGCTCAACCCAATA
>JAOQML010000007.1:19255459-19265851 GCA_027568935.1 Erythroxylum urbanii | reverse complement strand
TTATATGCATAAATAATTTTTATTACAAAATAAAATATAGTTAAAATTAAAAGTATTTTTTATTTTTATGTTGCCAACCAACCTATTGTATGAAGTTCTTTCAAAAAACCTCTTTTTTAAATAACAGCCAAATAGTCAACTAGCTTCTTAGAAAAACTCTTCTCAGAAAAGCTCTATTGACAAAAGCTCTACTGATATAAGCTCATCTAAACAGGCACTAAGATTGGATATTAATAAAACGTAAAAGACTAGCATGCGTTTTGTTTTTTCTTATGAAGGAAGTAATCGATTTTATAGACTAAAGTATGGAGATACTTAAACAAATGTGTGGATGCTTGTTAGAGAACAAGTTCACTAAACAAACCCAATATGAGAAATCCATTTGGAACATTATTTATATATCTATGGAAATTCTTATTGTAATGATTGTATAAATGATCCTTTGACTTAAGATCTCTAAAGTTATCATATATAGAGATTGCTATGTTCTGATATTACCTATTCTAATAATGGGTCATTCAACTGGTAGTCATTATAGCATGAACTATATAGAGGTAGTTGAGTGATCAAGATAAGATTCATTTCTTATAGTAATTAGGGAGAATGAGTTTTTGTTTTCAATTAGTATTGATTCAAGAAATCCTTGGCTAAGGTGGAATGACGCTTTGTAAATAGTTTACATACGCCATTAATTGAATCAATAGCTAATGGAAGAGAACTAATACGATTGAACTTAAAATAGAGTAGACATTAATTTCATCCTCTATATTTGATCGGAGCATTGTATGATTAAAGGACTGAATTATATAGAAAAAATATGCACAAAAGGTTAGTCAAAACTACTTTGACATTCCTAAATATTTGAGTGATCATGATGCATTGCTAGACGCTAATCTTGATCTATGATTATAAATTGATTAATTGGAGAATTAAAGATAAATTAAAAGGAGTTTTAATTTATCTAATTCTAATTCTAATTTATAATTATAATTTATAATTATTGCTAACATATTTGAGAACCTAATGGGTTTCATATAAAAAATAGGTTGAAGAGAGCAAAAATATTTTAATCAAATTGGACTTGAATGTAAAGTTTGATAAACTATATGAGTGAATATGGCGTATTTAATAAATAATGATCAATATGAGATATTGAATTTTATTTGAGAATAATTGATATTTAATTAGAATTATTTGTAATTGTCATTAAAGTTTAATTAAAATTAGAATTTAATTTCAATTAAATTACTAAAATGTCCAAATCTTATTATAAATAGGCTTAAGCTTTGGAGTTAGCATTTCTTGCTTAACCCTCTTTGTACACAAAGTTCTCTCAAATTGTTCTGTGGATATTGTTATAAGATGGATCTTGTGTGGCTATGATGGTTGAGATGAGTGATCAAGATGGTTTACGTATGCTAAGTTTTAATATTTGTAACCTCGATAATACTGCAAGTGCACTAGTCGTTTGTGCAATACCTAAGGTATCGATCCCATAAGGAGGAGTAATTTAATCCTAAAATCTAAGGCTTGACTCAAATTCACAAATAACTGGAATAAACAACTAAGCAGAAAATTAATCAATCAATAATCAATTTTAAGAATTAAATTCAGAAAATATAAACAAGATAGCAAATTTTGCACAACCTAATCAAGAATCAATATAGGAACTACCAATTAAGAGAAAGGGTTTTAATCTGACTTTAATGAAAATCTAATTGATTATGGAATCACTAAATTACCGGATCTAGACGGTCCTAGGGTTTATTACTCTCTCTCGAGTTATAATCTTTAACCCTAATTAATAAAACCTAATTTAAATTATGAAATTCTAATCTCTCGATTTCTAATTAACCCAAAACCTAAATTAGTTATGAAATTGTCCAATAACCTACCGAAAATCTATGCTCGATCTTTCGTTACACAATTTTACCAGTTTGATTCAATTCTTAATCTATCAAACTACCTAACTCTTGTTTGCCCAATTCAATGATTTTCACTCGGTTCACCCTCTCAGTTTATTATTGAATTATTAAGAAAAGAAATTGAACCATAATAATTCAATAAAAACACAATAAATTAAATTTCAGTAATATCAAAGACAACTGAAGGTGAGTATAGACATAAATCAACATTCAACAAAACATATTCTCAACAACTATCCTAATTCTATACATCAATAAAATTGAAATAAAATAAGAAAATACTATTGGAATGGATTAGTGGAGGCAGTGACAGTGAGAAACCACCTATTCCGGGAAGTACTTCGCGTCAAGCTTCTTCTCTATGTCTCTCTTCCTTCGTCTCCTTTCTCAATCTCTTGATAAGCTCTATAAGGTTTTTAGAATTTGGAAGATGCAAAAAGCTCTATATTCTGTTCTTTAATGTTCTATTTATACCTTGGAAGCCCTAGGGTTGATTTAGGGTAGAAACGGTCTGAAAAGTCCCTCAAAACTTGACGTTTTTAGCTGTTTACCAGGTCTAGATGGTCCTAGGGTGGATTACTCTCTCTCGAGTTGTAATCTTTAACCTTAATTAATAAACCCTAATTTAAATTATGGAATTGTAATCTCTCAATTTCCTATTAACCCAAAACATAAATTAGTTCTAAAATTGTCAAATAACCTACCGAAAATCTATGCTAGATCTCTCGTTACACAATTTTACCGGTTTGATTCAATTCTTATTCTATCAAACTACCTAAGTCTTGTTAGCCCAATTTGATGATTTTCACTCGGTTCACCCTCTCAATTTATTACCGAATTATTAAGAACAGAAATTGAACCACAATAACTCAATAAAAAAACAATAAATCAAATTTCATTAATATCAAAGACAAATCCTGAAGGTGAGTATAAACATGAATCATCATTCAACAAAACCTATTCTCAATGACTATCCCAATTTTATACATTAATAAAATTGAAATAAAATCAGAAAATACTATTGGAATGGATTAGTGGAGGCAGCGATAGCAGGAAATCACCTGTTCTGGGAAGTACTTCGCGTCAAGCTTCTTCTCCATGTCTCTCTTCCTTCGTTTCCTTCCTCAATCTCTCGATAAGCTCTCTAGGGTTTTCATAATTCCGATGATGCAAAAAGCTCTATATTCTGTTCTTTAATGTTCTATTTATGCCTTGGAAGCCCTAGGGTTGATTTGGGGTTGAAACGGTCTGAAAAGTCCTTTGAAACTTGATGTTTTTAGCTGTTTACGTGTCTGCAGCGTCTAACCCTCTATGTCACGATCATGACCAAAGTGTCACGATCATGACCTGGATCCTGGTGGCTCGCCTCTTTCTACCACGATCGTGGCCTGGCAGTGGTTTTGGCCCGAAACTCTTCGAAACTTCTCCATTCTTTGCCGTTGACCTTGAAACACTAACAAACACATCAAGGTACCTAAAAAACATAACATTTAAGCTCAAAGACTCATACTAACCCATAAAACACTTAAACACTTAAACACATAAACTAACACAATTAAGACATAAACACACACTTAACACTCAAATTAACACTAAATACCTAATAAATTGAACCCTAAAACATAACGCAAATCACAAATATCAACATCCCCACACTTAAATGTTTGCTTGTCCTCAAGCAAACAAAACAACAAACACACAACAAACAATGTAATAATAAGGCAATGACTTCAACTTCACGAAATAAATTTAATCTTAAACATAATCATAGAAGTTATATCTAATCATTAACATGCAAAATCTGAGTTTAGGGGTTTTGAATGAAATATACAAATTAATCGAGATCTAAGTGTTAATTTATTTACCCTTTTCAATTGTACACACACATTAATAATTCTTTGGTCATTCAGACTCTGTAACTGTTCCGAAGTATATTTTCATTGAACATCAAGCTTATTACAAGTCTGGTAGATTTTTATTAAGAACACATATATTTTTAATTATCATCATCATCATCATCATCATTATCATCATCATCATCATCATCATTATTATTATTATTATTATTATTATTAATGAGCATAGACTTAGTCTTTTTACATGGAAGCAAACATTGGTAATGAATGTCGATTCAGTTACTCGACTAAGTCATGTTTTTATTAAAATGCTTAGTTGACACGTCATTATAGCTTTTTGACGTGAAGGTACACATTTGTGATGCGTGTCGATTTAGTTACTCAGCTATATCATGTTTTCAACTGGCTACTAACTCTATTCATAACCTGAAGGTTAGTAGAATAGTGATTTATTTAACACTTTTTTTTATTATTATTGCTTACCTTGTTGTTTTAGCTATTCATTTTCATAAAAAATACTAGTTAAGCTACTTAAGTTTAAAGGCCTCAAATTATGAATGAATGTGACAACCTATAGGCTGTTAATTTTACACTAAATCCTAATTAAGTTGTATATTTATCCAAAGACTCCTAATTCACTAATTTTACGAGCTAATGATTATTCACAACCTAATCGACTATGTTCAAAATTAAATAAATTTCACTCCTTCTAAACTATTGACACATTCAAACAATTCACACAATGCAACCTAATAACTATTATACAATATGCAAAATCACATTCAAAAGAAAAACACATAATCCTTTCCCACACTTGAACAACACATTGTCCTCAATATGAAAAGGGAGCAAGCCAAACATAAAAGAAAAGCAAAGATAGAAATTAAAGTAAACAGACAATAAAATAGAAATAAGCATAAGAGAAAATTAGAATTGAAGGCTAATTTGAAAAAGAAAAATAAATTGGTTAGACACAAATCCTATGAAGATGGAGGTGGTGATGGTGTCAGAAGTGGCAATTGAATGCCCTGAGCCTCGAAATATCTATATATCTAATGAATATCCTTGCTTTGGCATCTTTGTGTCCGGGCCATCTCCTTCATCATTCTGGTGTTCTCCGCAAATATCTTGTTGGTTTCGAAGATTGCATCCAGAACTTCCTTCTAGCCATGTTCATCCACTTTCTTAGACTTTTTACTGGTAGGATCCTCTGCTTGCTGTGGTGGGGCTGAACTTAAACTCGTCTGAGTGGCCCTAATTTTGACATGTGTTTTTTGGTTGATATCCCTAAGTTCCATGTTGTGGGACTTAAGGATTTCAGCCAGCCACAAATGGTAATGGTTTAGGAAGTCAGGTAAGTGGATAGTTAATCCACTCCGGTTCACGCCAAAATATTTTGCACTGACAGACACTATATACCCCATTCCTAGATTATTGCTCCTCTTATGCGGAGTCGCCATAATGGCATTTAGCACATGTATGGATGTGCACACTAGAATACTGTGGTCCATGCACCGCAACATAAAAAATTCCTTTGTGGAACACTTGTTAGTTTCTGTTTCGTCAAAAACTAACTAACACATAAATTTTTGCAGCACCAAGTGTTCGTGGGTCCTTATAATGTTGTTATGAGCATTCTTGACATGAAATTGCTCAATTCCAGTAAGCTCATTCCAATATTGAGAAGGATGAAAATCCTCATGCTGATCGATGATGGAAGATTTGGGGAATCTACACATATCGCACATGAGTTCTACATTAAATTCATAAGCTCTTCCTCTCAAACTAAACCACAATTCCTTGGGGTTCCTAGGGTCATATGTCAATGAAGTGAAAAATTCCAATGTGAGCTCCTGATAGATAGGAAATTGGAACCGTATAAATTAGGCCCATTGGATTCGTTCAGCTAAAAGTTCTTCTATCTCTAGCAACTCTAGCCTATCAAGTGTTTCAAAATCAAAGTATTTGGGAACCACATTTTGTCTAGAATTTAAAGCTCGAAAATAAATACCTTCCTCTTTCATGTAGATCAGGAAGGGCATGCCAAAGTCTACTGCTCGATTTCTTCTTCCATATCCTGTAACTTGAATTCGTTCTGATTACTCCCGTAGAGCTGATTACTTAATGCGCAACATAATTCTTGGGAATTGAGTAGAATTTGGAAGAAAATTCGAAGTTTGAATTTTTTTAGAGAGATATGAGAGTGTTTGTGGGCTTGAAGTCTAGAAAGATAAGTTAAAATGAAAATGAATGTAAAAGTGAAGTTAAAACTGTATATATAGGTGGTTAAAAGGGTAAAATGGTAAAAATTCTTTAAAAACTATGTGCTTCCTTTTTATTGCCCAGGCCACGATTATGGCCTGCAGGTTTCCCACACTTCTTGATTTTTTTCGTTCATTCTTTCCCAAATCTTTTCAATTTGACTTCTTAATATTTTTGTGGCCCCTTGTCACCTCTCTTTTCTTACTTGCTCAATCATCAACTTTGTCCTAAAATTCCTATCCCTTCTTGAATTTATTTGAAAACAAAATAATTCTAACTATAGAATTCAAATGTTCTAAGAAAAATAATCAAAGGAATTAATTTTCCATGGGTTATCTCACATTCAGCGCTTCTTTAACGTCGTTAGCTCGACGCTCTTTCCTTGAAAACTTAGCCGGGATCAATTATAAGCAGCTTGCTTCCTCCCTTTTTGTTTAATATCGATTTTGTAGCCTATAAGTAAGCTATAAATTGTAAAATGAATAGAAAGATAATATTAATAAATTTTAGAAAACCAATTAATTTCATCAATGTCCTTCTCGGTAACAAATTATCAATAAAATAGGGAATAATGAAACTCCCTAAATCTTCCATCGAATCCAATAGTTTGTCCTATAGGAAGGTGAATTGCTCCCCCTCTTGTCCTGTATAAAGGTGAATTCGTCTCCTTCTTCCTTAATCACCTTCGTTTCCTTAACTTCTTCTGCTTCCCGAACAGAGACTTCCATACTTTCTTCAAACTCGATATCTGTTGTCATCTGTTCTTCGTCCTCTTGTTCTTCAAAAGATTTGAACACATCAATTATCTTGAATGAGCTATTAACCTTCTGTTCTTGATTACATCCTTCATGTTGAATGTCAACTGATCATCATCAATCCAAAAGATAGAGTTCTTTTCCTGAACATCTCCCCAAGTTTTTTTGATGTTCATATATGGTATATCAAGAACTAGTGAATAATAGGGATGGTTGGCATTATTTTCTTCATCCTTTTCTTTGATTTTTTTGGTTTTCTTTAAGTTCAAGTTTAGCTTGATTTCTCGCTGGTATATTAAGAACTAGTGAATAATAGGGATGGTTGGCATTCTTTTCTTCATCTCTTCTTTGATTTCTTGGTCTTCTTTAAGGTTAGGTTTAGCTTGATTTCTCGCTGGTTCTTCTAGCTCTAATCCATTCCTAAGTGTGAAAGCCTGACATAGCTCTATTGAATTTACATTCATGCTGCGCATACAGTTTTCCACACTTTTCTTACAAAATTCCCTGGAAAGCTGACCTATTCAAACCTCTAGAATGTGAATAGAAGAGGCATGATCTTTTGCTACTTGCTTAAACTTCTCTTCCAATCTCTTCTAGTTCTCTTCCATATCCGTGAGCTTATCCATTATTTTGTCTAGCTTGGAATCCCATAAACTAGATTTTTCATGCTGAAATTCAAATAGGTCTTGATGTCCCATATGAGTACTTACATTGTTAGACCAATAGAAATCTGGGTGATTTTGCCACTCCGATGTGTACGAGTTCATATAAGGATGATGATTTTCTCAACCAAATTGGGCTTATTAAACTCGGCAAGCGTCCTTTGCTTCCTATATTATACATCCTCCATGATCATTCTTTTGATCTCTTCTTATCATTCAACTCTTCAGATATCCCATTCTCATTCTAAGAAGTCTTGATATGTCTCTACTTTATGCCCTAATTTAAAAAAAAAAACAAAAGACCTTAGACTAAGAACTAAACTAATCGCCTCCCCGGTAATGGTGCCAAAAACTTAATCGAGACGATTTACATATGCTAAGTTTTAATATTTATAACCTCGATAATACCGCAAGTGTACGGGTCGTTCGTGCAGTACCTAAAGTATCGATCCCATGAGGAGGAGTAATTTAATCCTATAATCTAAGGCTTGACTCAAATTCATAAATAATTGAAATAAATAACTAAGCAGAAAATTAATCAATCAATAATCAATCTTAAGAATTAAATTCAGAAAATATAAACAAGATAGCAAATTTTGCACAACCCAATCAAGAATCAACCTAAGAACTACCAATTGAGAGAAAGGGGGTTTCAATCCGACTTTAATGAAAATCTAATTGATTATGGAATCACTGAATTACAGGGTCTAGACGGTCTTAAGATGGATTACTCTCTCTCGAGTTATAATCTTTAACCCTAATTAATAAACCCTAATTTAAATTATATAATTGTAATATCTCGATTTTCAATTAACCCAAAACTTAAATTAGTTATGAAATTATCCAATAACTTACAGGAAATCTATGCTCGATTTCTCGTTACACAATTTTACTAGTTTAATTCAATTCTTAATCTATTAAACTATCTAACTCTCATCAGCCCAATTTGATGATTTTCACTCGGTTCACCCTCTCAGTCTATTATCGAATTATTAAGATCATAAATTGAACCGCAATAACTCAATGAAAAGACAATAAATTAAAATTCATTAATATCAAAGACAAATCCCGAAGGTGAGTATAGACATAAATCAACATTCAACAAAACATATTCTCAACGACTATCCCAATTCTATACATCAATAAAATTGAAATAAAATTGGAAAATACTATTGGAATGGATTAGTGGAGGCAGCGATGATGGGAAACCACCTATTCCGGGAAGTACTTTGCGTCAAGCTTTTTCTCTGTGTCTTTCTTCCTTCATCTGCTTCCTCAATCTCTTGATAAGCTTTCTAGGGTTTTCAAAATTCGGCTGATGAAAAAAGCTCTATCTTTTGTTCTTTAATGTTCTATTTATACCTTGGAAGCCCTAGGGTTGATTTGGGATTGAAACGGTCCGAGAGGTCTCATAAAACTTGACATTTTTAACTATTTTTGTGTCTGCCCGATGCAGGCTACGATCGTGTCCCTGCCTGTCATGATCATGACCAGCGTCTAACCCTCTCTATCACAATCATGACCAAAGTGTCATGATCGTGGTCTGGTTATGGCCTCTTTGTGGGCAATGATTTTGGTTTGAAACTCTTCGAAACTTCTTTATTCTTCATCGTTAACCTTGAAACACTAACAAACACATCAAGGTACCTCAAAAACATAACATTTAAGCTCAAAGACTCATACTAACCCATAGAAACACTTAAACACATAAACTAATACAATTAAGACCTAAATACATACTCAACACTGAAATTAACGCTAAATACCTAACAAATTAAATCCTAAAACATAATGCAAATCACAACTATCAATGAGCTAGCTGCAGAAACAGTTCGAGGGATACAAAAAAATGGTAAAGCTTTAGAATAAGATATAAATTAAGATTCACACTTTTTTATGATATATGTGTTAATCATTTTATAGAACTAAAGTGATCTTGATTTTTGGGAAATCAAAATACAAAAAAGTTTCATAATTATTCTACTTCGGTTGAGATTGGACACCATCCTAATTTACCAACGGTGGTACCAGAGCCATCTTAATTTTATAATTTGATTAAATTATTTGATTGTTATTGATTGATTTTGGAATTAAAATTGAAATTGTTGCAAACTATAAATTATTAAATCTAAAAAGTTCAAATTAATATTAATAACACATAGATCCTAAATCACCAAATTAGAAACAAATAAGGCTTGTTCAATTTCTAAAAAGTTAAGATTTACAAAACTTAGAATTTGGAAATTAAAAATTCTAAAACAATAAAAACACAAGAAAAATGGATTATGCAAGTCTTGTCCACGATAGATGAAACAATGGAAACATTGAAAGAAGTAGAAGATGGAGAGAGAATGTAAAGTTCAACGTGTTATTACGTTAGCTATGATGACGAACATCACCTACTACTAATCATGAGCCTTATCGACCAAGAGCTAAGTGAGCACTACTTTATCTTCACTTATCAATTCTTTGTTTACTTATGGCCCCAACTATGTTTCCTGGCATTTCGTAGAGATAAATGTGTTGGAACTATTATGGCGATGGAGGCAGTAGATCAATAATGGTGTTGTGTCTATGGTGTTCATAAAGAAGAGGGGTGTGCTTGGATATGTTGTTAACCTTATTCTAATAGTAGAATAGGCAGTGTTTGGTGATTAAAAAAAATTATCCTAGGTCTAGATTGGGCTTACTCTAGGACTACAATAAAAGATGTTTGGCAATAAGGATAGTGTATCCTAAGGTTAGAACAATGAATGGTTGGGTATTGGAATATTCCAAACCTAGTTTAAGGCTTGTTTATGTTTATGTTTATGTTTATGTTTATGTTTATGATTATTGTAATCTTAATAATTTTATTCAAAATAATTTTAAAATTTAAAAATTAATTCCAAAATTAAGTTAATTATTTTCTTAATATGATTAAGATATTTTT
>JAOQML010000007.1:19162618-19179052 GCA_027568935.1 Erythroxylum urbanii | reverse complement strand
AGAACTTTTTAAATCAAGTAATACTTTTATTTAAAAGATTACGGTATTTGGCTAAAATTTTTACTACTATTAATAAGAAAAGTATAACCATAGTAATACACAATCTCTTACGAAAGCTTATAAAATATTATAATTCAAAAGTCCTACAAATGTCCACCGGGAGCTAAAATTTACAAAATAACAACACAGCTTCACAATACCATATGTAAGATACAATTGTTTTAATAATATCCCACAAATCTCTTATTACAAAAATGAGAGGATAAATAAAATAAAACAATAAAAGGTGATCACAAAGCTCTTAAGAATCAAAAGACAAGTAAACTTATCATGAAAATGTTGGAAACTTGGGCTAGGATCTGATCTCACATTCAGTAGAATAATTACGATACTTTTTCCTTTAATTTTTCGAAAGTCAAGATCATTAAAATTTTATAAATGACTAACCCATAAATTATAATAAAGCATGAATTTTAATTTATACCTTATTCTAAAACTTGATTCTTTTCTTATCGTATCTCTTAAACCGTTTCCAAAATTGATTTATCTCAACCATCATAGCCGTACAAATGTCCAGCCTCTAACGGTATCCACAAAATAAGTTGAGAGAACTTTGCAACTGTTGCAGAGGCAATGAGTGTTAGCTTTATTATAGCTTAAGCCTATTTGTAATATGTTTTGAACATTTTAGTAATTTAATTGAAATTAAATTCTAATTTCAATTAAACTTTAATTAGAATTACAAATAATTTTAATTGAATGCCAACTATGCCCAAATAGTATCTAACATCTTATCTTGATCCTTATTTATTAAATATCTTCTCATATTTAATTATAAAATTTCTCAAATTTTACATTCAAGTTCAACTTGATTAAAATATCTTTTTCTCCCTTCAACCCATTCTTTATGTGTGAATCATTAGGTTTCCAAATATATTGGCAATGGATACAAATTATAACCCTATATCATATTTAGGATTAAAGAAATTAAGCTCCTTTAATTTATCTCTAATTCTCTAATTAAAAAATTATATTCATAGATCAAGATTGACATCTAGCAACATATCATGTCCATCTAAATATTTAGGAATGTCAAAGTAGTTTGGATTAACCTTTCTGTGCATGATTGTAAAACCTCGAACTTTTCCTTTCATTTGAATATAAATTTTTATTTTCACTGAATAATGTTTCTGGATGAATAGTGAATCCGGGTGAATATTATTTTTGCTTGAATAGTTAATATGGGGACTCAACCTTAAAAAAATTGAAAATATCTAAAATAAGTATTAGAGTCTAATGATACTGAAATGGATCAAAAATAAGTTCGATTGGATAGATTTTGGGAGTTCTGAAAGTTTAGGATTAAAATGTCCTTTTTGGAAAATAATGAGTATTGATGATTTTAAACCCAATTGAATTTTTTTAAAAGCATCTAATCAATAAGTATTGACCCTAATTAGAGTATTTCATCGTCAATTTGATGATGTGACAATTGTGGAATATTTTTGGAATTTAATTCGATTAGTTCGTGAATTAAATTCATTAAAGGGCGATTTGATCTTTTTATATAAAATGATATTAGTGGATTAATGAATCACACTTAATGACCAATTAGAGGATTTTTTAAAGGTTAAGAATCATTAATTACATGGTGATGAGTCATTAGAGATGGCCAAGGAGAAAATGACATGTGTAATGCACTAAATTAGTTTAAAAGCAAAATTTAGTCATAAATTGCTTCATTTTGGTGTGTTAACCGTGAGAGTGGAAAAAGAAAAAGTAAATTAAGAGAAAATAAGGTGGGATTTTGGTCAAGGAGAAGAGAAAGAAGAGGGCAACTGGTTTTAATGGATTTTGAGTGTGATTTGGAGAAATTTTGATCAAGTCTAAGTGCTTATCAATTAACTAAGAGACTGAAAGAAAAAGGGGTAGTTTTCCTAGCTTAAGCTACTAGTTTTATGGGTTTTTAATGAAATGGATTTATTTATAATTAGTGGTGGTTTTTGACTTACCATGGAGTAGATAATAAGCTTAGAAGCATTTAAGGGTTAAAAGTAAGAAAGTAAACCAAGAGATCAAGCTTGAAAGAATTGGTCAAGTTTAGGGTTTTGTGATTAAAAATTGGTTTGATTTCATTTTATGTGTTTGGACTTCAATTCATATATTGAAGAAGCTAATTGGTGCCTTGAAAATAAAAAAGAAAATGATTGGAGGTTTAGATGATGAATTTGGACTAGGTGAAGTTTATGTAAGTTTGAGGATTTTGTGGTTAAATGATTGGGGATGATATTATGTGAATTGAATAATGTTATAGGTTTTAAAACATGTATTTGTGATATGATATGTTAAGTAAATGGAAGGAAAATTGATGTGTTTTAATTTGGCCAAGCTAGAAAACTGTTGGAAAAAAATTGTAATTTTTAGTTGATGTGTTTAAATGATGCTTGATATGAATCTTAGGCAAATTGTGTTGAAAAATTGGAAAGAAAATGAAATGATATATATATATATATATGTATGGTGAGGGAAATTCGGCCTTAAGAGGAAATGTAGTTGTTGGTGTAAGTTATTAAAGTTTGATTATATTTATGGTGTAAATAAGTTGAAATTTTAAGGTTGTTATTATGAAAAATCAAATGGAAAAAGTTAGCACTAATAACATTACATATTCGTCCATATGGTTAATTATTCGGGTGGGATAGTGTTTGAACAAATTCATAAGTTAGAATGGGTAAAAGATGGTATTTAAGTAATTTTTAAAGTTAGATTTTGAAATGGAGAAAAATAAATTAGCTTATGGAAGCTAAACCAAAAATACCATTAGTGTACGTGTTACGAGATTAAACACTAATCTCAAATTCAGTTTAATAAAAAATATAGTTTTAATGCCTTATTTCCAAATTTGGAAATAAATGCCTAAGCAAAATGCTATTTGTGTAGGTAACGGAGAGGCACAGGATGCATGAGTATGCTTGGCGATAAAGTTATAAAATAGTGAGTATATTTTAATTGTTTTATATAAATAAATTCTTTGCAAAAGAATTGATAACATGCGATTTTAAATTATGCATTAAATTGAATGAGTATGAATTTTATTAATATTGTTATTAATATAAAATCCTCCCATAATTGATTTCGAAAATAATATGAGTCATAAACGTATAAGTTGCTTTTTATTTACTAAGTGGTTTAAATTCTATGCCAAAATAGTTACTAAGAAAAACAAAATTTAGCCTATGGTATGCCTTAATAGTATTACAGATTTATCGGTCAGAGTACCCTAAAAGGTGTATGGCAATGTCTAGGGGACGTCAGTTACTAATAGTGGATGGTATGTGTTTATGGGTAGTTTAGTGAGTTGCACTTTGCATGTATTGGGTATATATAGTGCTAGCCAAAATTATTCTGAGTAAGAGATGTAGAACTAGCTCCATAACTACTGGTTTATAATGGTTAACCTATTGCGAGTAAGTGATGTAGAACTAGCTCCGCAGCTAGTGGCTAATTAGTTGCGGGTAAGCAATACAGAACCAGCTCCGTGACTTGATTCCTAGGGTACTGTCTGTTAAAGAAATTAGTGGTGGGCTATGTTGAGTAAGAAAATTTATGAAAATAATAATGCCGCCACTATTTATTTTAAAAGTTATTTTAATTTGGTTTTAGGAAGCATATATGTTTTATATTGGTATTGCATTATACAAAATGAAATGAATTTTTTAAAGGAGGTTGAAATTGTTAAATATGATTTGAATAGAAAATCTAATACTTACTAAACTCGTTTAGCTCACAATCTATTTTATGTTTTTAAAATAAAACCTCCTAGGTGCATGCTCAGGGGCTTTAATAGCAGGGACTCCACCTTATAAGTAGTTAGCTTCATCACGTGCTGCTATGTAGGTATTGTTTCCTTGTAAATACTTTTTGGGAACTATTGCATATCTATGAATATGTTTTGAATGTATTTTTATGTAAAGAATGCATTTATACAAATGTTTTAAAATTAAATGCATGAATATGTTTTAGCATTTTCAAAATTAACCGATTTAATTGTTTGAGATTGCTTATGAGTGGACTTCAAGTCCAAAATTTGTAGTGGAGAATTTGGTATAATTATAGAAGTTTTTTGAACATTTTCAGGGGCTTTGAAAATTTTGGAAATATAAAAAATGCAGTCATTATACTGTCAAAATTTTTAATAAAATGATTTTAAAAAACTCCACTTTTTATATTTATTAATGTTAAGTTAAGACTTTTCGTTAAAAGGACAATAAGCTTAACTCCATGAGAACTTTCCAACTGGATTAGGTATCGACTGGAGAGCCACCGTAGGGTGTCTGGCAGGCCACCTAGTCGTTTTAGGAGAGGGGCTTGTCAATGGTTTTTTTTTTTGTATAATTGGATCTTTTATCATACAGTGTTCTGATTAGATATAGAGCATAAAATTAATCTCTATTTTATTTTGAGTTCAATCATATTAGTTCTCCATTATTCATTATTGATTAAATTAATGAAATTTGTAAACTATTTACAAAATGTTATTATACTTTGCTTAAGGATTTCCCGAATTAATATTAATTGATAACAACAAAACATTTTCCCTAATTACTTTAGGGTGATGGATTCTATATTGATCACTCAACTACCTTCATATAGTTTATGTTACATCTAATGACTACCAATTTAATTGTCATTAACTATAGTAAGTCATAATTAGTATTAAAACGTAGCAATCTATATACATGATAACTTTAGAGATCTTAAGTTAAATGATCACTTATATAATTATCACAATAAGAATTTCCATAAATATACAAGTAATTTTCCAAATGGATTTCTTATATGAGGTTAGTTCAGTGAACTTGGTCTCTAATAAGTACCTATCCATTTGTTTAAATATCTCCATATTTTAGTTTACGAGATCGACTACTTTCTTTATAAGGAAAAGCATAACATCTGCTAGTATTTTTACATTTTATTAGTGTTTAGTCTTAATAGAACAATGACTACGAAAAAGTTAGAAGTAATACATAAATGTAATATGAATATCATAATTATAATCTCATCATAATTTCATTTGTAATGTATAATTATCCCATAAATTTTATCATATATATCTAAATATGTATAAGATAAAGAATAAATTTAAATTATTTTGTTACAAAACTATAAAAAACTGATTGAGAGTATGTTATAAACTAACAATTTTCCACCTGCACTAAACCAATCATTTAAATATCTTATACCATATCACCATATGACAATTATGCTACTACTAAAATAGTGGCTTAATGAGAGAATTATATAAGATGCTCTATAGTGAGTACTTTCTTAAATTGTAAAAACCTTATCTTAATTGTCATTATACTTCCTTAGATCTTTAATGAGACCTTAGCTCCTTTTACATACCCAATGGCTTCAATGGTACACAATATATTACTATCTTGAACAATACAAGGAACTATATGAACTTTATTAAAGAACTTTGATATGTGCTTGATTGTTTATGTATTCAATCCTTAATACTTAGTAATTAATATTATAAAGTTCTTAAGATACTCAATTTGGTTCACATTTGGTTTTAGGTATCAGTTAGAAGCATAAGAACTAAATAGGTTAAAAACACATTCCTTGAGCCATCCTCTTGATGATAAAAATCATTTGTCTTTATGGAACAAGTGTTGATTATAAAACCAATTACTTGTTTTACGCTAAAAACCGCAAGTATATGGGTAGTTACTTGTAGTAAAAAGCAGATATTGTCCCACAGAGATTATGCTGAGGCCCTACTTAATTCAGTCTGTCCTTTGTTTAAGACTTAAATTCAAATAATAAACTGAAAAGTAAACTAAATTAAACAAACTAGCAACAATTGAATACTGTAACAATGGAACTCTGTAAACAGAATTAATCAAGTAATGGGAGAGGGGATTTTACCTATCATTAATGCTAATCTAGTCTTTTATATGTTTATGGGGTGTCAGTGCTAGATGATCGTAGGGTTGATTACTCTCTCTCGTGTTATAATCATTCCTTAAATTGTAAAACTTAATCGAATTATGGACTTGCAATATCTCAATTAACAAAGTACCCACAATTTTAATTAGTTCTAAAGTTTTCTAAAAAACAATCGGGTCTCGCATGGGATCTCTTTCTATGAGATTACCGACTAAATTGATTAAGTGGTCAATTAGATCGCCTAACTCTCATTAATCCAACCTAATCATTTTTATCTAGTTCACCCTCTCGGTTTGTTATCGAAATATGCAATTACATTAATCAATCACAACACCAAAATTAAGTAAACATAAATCAATTAGATTAACATTAAAGATAAACAAAATCCCGAAGGCAAAGTTAGAACATCATTAACAACTCAAAATCCATAACCATATAACCAATCTCAATCTTACACATTAAATGAATAAAAATGTAAATGGGGAGGAAATGAAACTTAGGTTGGATGATTCGGGAAAGCAATAACATCAGGAGATCACCTATTTCGGGAAGCTTCAACGTCGAAACCCTCCTCTTTTTCCTCTTTCTTTTCTCTCTCTCTTTGTTTGCTCTCTCTTTTAGGTTTCCAAATGTAGGAAGAATATAGAATCCTTTATAGGGTTCCATCATTATCCTTTTATAGTCTTTTCCAATTAAGATAACCCTAGTGTCTTTCTGGGATTCGAAATGTCCTTCGAAAGTGAATCTGCATCTGTCTACTTGCAGGCCACGATCATGGCCTTTAGTACACGATCGTGGCCTAGTTATCTACTCTCTATCATGATCTTAGCATATCCCCCATGATTGTGGCCCTATGTTTTTGTTCGGGTCTCCTCTAAAACTCTTCCGAATGCCTTGAAGCACTAACAAACTCATCAAGGAACCTTATAGATATATATAATTGAACTAACAAACACATTAAGGAACCTTATAAATATATAATTGAATCTCAAAGACATGTTCTCACACAAAGAACACTTAAAACACATGTTTATGAACTAACAAAATTCTTAACCTAGACACATGTTAAATAATCAAATTAATCACTAAACATATATCAAATTACCTAAAAAAATACAATGTAATCTACACTTATCAATAAGAAGGAGATGGATTAGAGTGAAGATGAGACAAGAAAAAGAAGAATTAATATGGTCTGTAAGATGGTGGCATTTTTCTTAGGATGCACAGTTTGATGCACAATCATTCATCCAACTGTGCATCTCCCCAAAAACCTAGTTTTCCATCTAAATAGATGTGTGAGAGGTTAAAGAGGGTATGAATCATTTTTGGAACATGAAGGGAGGGTAGTCTTCTTCCTTTCGATTCGAAGGTGAAATAAAAGCTAAGGATTACATCTAAACATCCCTTCATTGTGTATTGTTGACTCTCTCTCTTTAGAGATTGTTATGCTATTCTTTGCTTATTGTTTTGGGTATTCATATATGGATGATCAATATTCTCATTCTCAATAGATTGTTTATGTATGAACCCATTGCTAGAATATGGAATACAACATGTAATAATTGTATTCTCAATTCATTCGTGGTATAATTAGGATATCATAACATAAGTTAAATAACCTGAGGTTGTGTGGTTGTTACCTATATTAATCTATTTTACTAGTTTAAAATGCAACTACCGTATTAAATCTAAAGAGTTTATTCTAGGTTGTTTGATACCTAGGTTTAGTTAAAGAGCTTATTTTGATTAAACACAACTTAAGGAAAAATCGAGATTAATAGAACTTATTGTTAACCTATGATTAATTTTTTCTAAAAGAGAAAATAGACGATTAAGTGTGCACATTTGTGTGTAGGCTAAGATTGAACCAAGAACCGAATTCTAAACTCAATCATTAATTTTTCTCACTATTTAATTTAAATTGGTTTTAGTAGTTCAATTTTACTTTATTTTGTTATTCAAGACCAACTAAACCACCCCTTATCCTAAACACTGATTAATTTCGTTACAAAAGCTACATGTACATTCCCTATGGATGCAATCCCTACTTGCCATTGCTATAAATTTAGTTGTGCAGAGTTTGGTTTTATTTTCAAATGCATTGGACACGCATCAAGAATTTTAAGGTCATTACTAGGGAGTGTACTGCTTTAGTTATTGTTTTTGACTTCAATTGGTGTTTTTTTATATTTGTTAAGTAGTGTTTACATTTATTTCTTGTTGGTATTTGTATATAAAAGGGACATTGCAATGGGAGTATGTCAATGCTATGGGGGGAAATTTTCCCATAACCCATGTTCTTAATCCTATAACTCAGGTTGAAGAGATCATTTAACCTATAGTTGTAGGGGAGATTGCCAGGAAAAATACTTCCTAGATAGTCTGCATGGTGCATAACAATTCCCACAAAGTCTAGAAGACTCTTATTCCAGCTCAGGTACATCTCTAAAAGATCTAGTTAAGTATATTACTACTAATACTCTGTAATTTCATTAAGATGTGAAACAATTCCAACAAGATGCAAGGTCTAGATTCTTAAACTTGGTAAGCCAAATAAGTTAGATGGTGGTAACTATCAACTAACTAGAGTTACAAAGCAGAGAGGAGCAACCATCTAAACCTGAAGAGATTCTAAAGAATGTTACCGCGATAACCTTAGGGAGTGGAAAGGAGCCTAAGAATCTTGAGAGGACTAACCAATGGATTGCTAGTAAAGAAGAAATTAAAAAGGAGCTCTAAAGAGAAAGGGATATATCATTTAGCTCAAAAAATAGGGGGAAGACTACTCAAGGGATTACTTGTGAAGAAGAAGTTGAGAAGAAGCTTGAAGAAAAAAAGATTTATCATTTAGCTCAAAGGTAAATACTGAGTCCCTAATTTTTGTTAAGACTAACCCTTCACCTTTACTTAGCAAATTGGAGAAATTAAACAAGGAGGAAAAGGGTGAAAAGATATTGGAGATTTTTTAAGAGTGTAGGGATTTAGTAGGGATTAAGAGTATGAAGATAGATAAGACACTGAATGTCAGTGGTCATCAACTTAGGCCCTATCTTGAAGAACCTCAAGTGGAAAAGGTAGAAGTTGCGACATCTAAAGACCATAATTTTTTCACATGAGGATAACATGGAGTCAAGTCAACAACATGAAACAAAGGCGCTACTTGGGAGGAAACCTAAAGGAAGTTTTTTTCCTTCTCATTTATATTCATTGTTTATGTTAAATGCTCCACTTCTACATTTGATGTTACATTGAAGACAATGTAAGTTTTAAATGTGAGGGTTGGGATATTAGTTTTCATGCACTTTTTTATGTTTTTTGTTACTTATGTGTTTTTCTTATGTATGTTTAAAAATTGAAAAAAAACAAACATTTTCTCTTTTTTTATTGCTTTTAGGACTATATAGTCATAATTAAAGAGTGAATTGACTAGATAAATTCATGACAACTTGGACATGTAATTTTGCTCTTGTGATTGGTCAATATACATTATCTTCAGAAGAGTAGTGACTAGTGGCAGATACAAGCCAGTGAGATTTGAGCTTTTTTAGATTGACACATCTATATCAGTTTCATTGTCTTTTGTTCATGTGTGACCTTCATGACATGTACATCCTGACTTTACTTTTATTTTCTATTCAAGACCACATTTTTATCACATGTATTAACATGAAAATGATATAGGCATTCTTTATTTTATAACCTACATTAACCAAATAGCCTACCTATTATTGAATAAGTTTTACCTGATGTAAAACCCTCAATATTCTGCAAGTATACGGATCATAAACTTTTAGTAATCGAGGTGTCTATCCTATGAGGAATTAGCTAAAACTAAATGAATCTAACTTTGTCTAAGGTTGTGAAATATGGTTTAAGAGAAAATAAAATTCAGAAATTAAACAATCAAATTAAATTGAGCACAAAACCACTTAACAATTGAGTTGTCACAGTAAAACAAGGATGATCAAGTATGAAATTATAGGATTCGATTTATCATTATTTTGCTCCCTTAACCATTTTTATTCAATTTGGTTTCGATCCTAGATTTCTGAAGGGTTTGATTATTTTCTCTCAAGATCTAATCATTTAACCCCAATTAATAATCCCTAATTGATAATGAACTTTCAGATTTTCAATCTCTCAATTAACAAAAACAACCTAATGTTTTCAACTAGTTCTTAAACAATCTATTAGATAATCGAGTTCTCACATAAGTACTCTCTTCGTATGATCATCAATTTGACATTTATATGACTTATTTGGTTTTTAACTCTCATTATCCGACCTAATCAGATTACTATCAACTTACCCTCTCAATTTTTTGTCTAAGTATAAGCAAACACAAATATAACAACACCCAAAACATTGTATTAAAATCAAAAGTGTTTAAGTCACAAAATAAGTCAAGAACAAATCTTAATTTGACATTGAATCATCATCAACATGTATAAGATCTTCCAATCTAGTTCACACATCAAGTTTAATTAAAATAACAAAAGGAAAGAAAGAAAAACTTGATTTGGAGCTAAATCTCTAGATCTGGAAAATGTTGGACAACTAATGCTCCTCTTGATCATCCTAGGATGAATCTCAATTTGGTAAGAAGGAAACTGCTCTTTTTTAATTGTTTTATGTTCTTAAATAGTTCTTAAGGCTTCTAAGGTTTCTAGGGTTTACCCATGTAATTTGGTTCTAAAAATAGCCCCAAAATGTTAAAATTACAAAAAGAGTCGCGTGTTGAAAAAGCTAAATTTCACTGGAATTATTTTTTACACTCTCTGTCACGATCATGACAAGCAAGTCACAATTGTGACCTTCTTCCTTACTTCCAATTTTTTTCTTTTCTTCAATTTCTTGTTTCCATACACTCAAACACACATCACACACCTCTTGAAACATAAAATTAAGCTCCAAATCATGCTCAAAACCATACTAACACTTAGAATATAATTAAACACTAATAATAACGTAATTATAAGCCTATATACATGACAATTATTTAAGAAATACTCAAAAGCACATTAACACATCTATCAAATCATAGTATAATTTACACCGACCACCTATTGATGTGATTTTTTCTTTTATTAAGCCCCATTAAGTTTTATACGCTTTTCTTTTTATGATACCACACTGCAAGCCTTTGACCTAACCAAATGTCTTACCTAAGCCGTAAAGCTAATGGAGCAGTTTTTGATTGTTAAGGATTATGGATGCATAAGAGTATAAGTATGGGGGTGTGCATACATATGGGTTGACTATAATTGTTAGAATGTCATTTTTTATATTATAAATGAATTCCATAGTTGATGTAGTTTTTTCAATTTTTTTTGAAAAAAAGAGAAAAAAGAAAAAAAAGAAAAAAGAAAAGTATGTTTAAATAAAAATATCAAGGAGGAAATGCATTTTTGTTGGGAAGTTATGCATGATTAGTCTTTCTTCCTAAAGATGTATAGAAAGGGCGATTTGATTACAATGTGAATAAGGTAGATTTTGTTTTAAAGGGTCACTCCTTATAGTTACAAAGTATTATTTATCATCAATTTTTGTGAGTGGTTTATGCTTCATGTGATTTATTATGCGAAGGCTTTAATTTGAGCTATGAAACATATTTTTTTGCATTCATCATAGCTGATGGTACCCAATTTTGAGTGAATGCTAGTTTTTGCGCTTGATGTTATATTGAGTGTTACTCTTGCTTCACTACCTTTAATGGGTTTTCCACTACACTATCCAAATACATTTCACCTTAACCTTTGCCCACATTACACCTTAAAGGTCCTCCGATTTATGATTATACATTTGAACCATAGTGGTAAAGAACTAAAATGATATGCAAAGTCGTGAAATGTCTTAACCATGAATGGTGTTTGAGTGTATCTAAAATTCTATCTTATTCTTAAAACACATTTTGTCAAAGTCTACTCCTAGATTGCTCAGTTTTTTAGGGGAATGATTGTTGATTAATCATGAGTAGAAGCATTTAATGTTGAGTTCTTACTATGATTTTGAAAGTTATTCCTCTTTTCTTATGACTATTTATTCCTAGGAAATATGGAAAATGTGAAAGTGTTTTACTTTATGACTTTGTTTTTGTTGTTTTACCTGAGGATATTCAAAAGCTAAGTGTGGGAGAATTGGATGTGTGCTTGATTTTTTATATATTCACTCCTTAATACTTAGCGATTAATATTATGAAGTGCTTAAGATACTCAATTTGGTTCATATTTGGTTTTAGGTACAAGTTGGAACCATAAGAACTAAAATGGGTTTAAAGCATATTCTCAATTTAGTTCACATTTGGTTTTAGGTACAAGTTGGAAGCATAAGAACTAAAATGGGTTAAAAGCACATTCCTTGAGCTATCATCTTGATGTTTAAACTCATTTGGCTTTGTGGATCAAGAAGGAGATGGATTAGGGCGAAGGTGATATAAGAAAATGAAGAATTAGCATAGTCTATAAGTTGCATAACCATGCATCCACTTACATAGTAGTGCATAAATTTGATGGTGGCATTTTTCTTATGATGCATAGTTTGATGCACGGTTGTGCATCTAACCATGCATCTCCCTAGAAACCTAGTCATGTATATAAATAAATAGACGTGTGACGGCTAATGAGGGTATGAATTGGTTTTGGAGCATGAAAGGAGGCAGAAAACTCACTTCTTTGAGATCCATGGAGGGCTAGTCTTCTTCCTTCTGGTTTGAAAGGTGAAATCAAAGCCAAGGATCACATCTGAACATCCCTTCATTGTGAATTGTGGACTCTCTCTCTTTAGAGATTATTTATGTTATTCTTTGCTTATTGTTTTAGGTATTCATGTATAGATGATCAATTTTCTCATTCTCAATAGATTGTTTATGTACGAACCCATTATCAAAATATGTACTACCAATATTTAATAGATGTATTCTCATTTCACTTGTAGTAAACTAATGGTAATGAATCATTAGGAATAACGTAACATAAGTTAAATAACCCGCGCTTATGTGGTTGTTACCTAGATTAATCTATTTTCCTAATTTGTAATATGATTGTTGTATTAAATATAGAGAGCTTATTTTAGGTTATTTGATAGCTACGTTTAGTCAGAGAGTTTATTTTGATTAAACGCGATTTAAGGAAAATTCAAGGTTTCTAAGAGAGGTATGAGATTAACAAAATGATTAAGTGTGTTTATTTATGTGTAGGCTGAGATTGAACCAAGAGCCGAATTCCAAACTCATTCATCAATTTTATCATTTTCTCACTGTTTGATTTATTCTACTTTATTTCGTTATTTGAAACCAACCAATACCCCTTATCCTAAACACCGATTCCTTTCATTACAAACGCTACATGTACATTCCCTGTGGATACGATTCTTACTAACCACTGCTATAAATTTAGTTGTGTAGAGTTAGGTTTTATGTTTTGGTACAATCGACACGCATCAAACTTATTGATCCATTTAATCATTTCCATTAAATGAAAAATGTATTATAGCATAGTTACCAACCACTAGAACATTGGGACCTTTCCATTCTTAAAATGATATTTTTCTAAGTAAATATAACTTAGTTAGGATTTACTTCTAAAATTAATATCCATATAACCTTAAACTCAAATATCAACTCATACATAGAATAATGAATATCTTTAATACTTCACAAGTATCAAATATATCAAATACTAAACATCTTTAGAATAGGTAAACAACTTCTATTCTATCTCTATACATCTAATTCCGGAATTAAGTTGTTATGTTTTCATATTCAACAAGAGTTATTCTTGGACAATTATGTTTGTAACAATTGCAACTTAGAATTGTTCTTTATAAGTAGTATGTCTCTACATACTCTCACTAAAGAGGACAATTATATCCCAACCAACCTTCTTGTAGACATGATAAATTCACATTCATCTCTAAAAAACTCTTTGAGTTCATTATGAAAGTGAATTTTTTAATGTCTTATAACCTTTCAGCTATGCCTCAAATGTTTCAATAAAGGCACTAGCTTTAATTGGATGTACTATTATAAGATTTAAACTTTTCAAATTTCATTTTACTCCCACTACTTATCTTGAAAACCATTCTCCTATAAGTATTTATTGAAACAAACAATTTGTTTAATAGGTTTGGAAGGTTATATCCAACCTTTTGGATATCTCCTTTCCTTCCAATTTAGTTCTAAACTTAATGGATAATGCATACTTTAATCAAGGATCACATTCTTAAATCATTAGCTTTGACTCTTTCAAAGACTTAGCATTTCCTATCTAATATGAAATCTTGCTAATTGATTTGGCTAGAACCATTAAAGGGAAGTCATTATACTAGGCATAGTTATAGAAGAAATAATATTGCATTATTCAATATCTCATGTTGTGTTTTCCTCCTTACATAAATCCATACTCTTATAAAATTTTATTGTAAAGGAATTTACTAGAGAATCTTATTCTCTATAGATAATAAAAAATTCAAACTCACTAAATTGATCTTATCGAAGTGCTTCAGCACTCTCAATGCTTAATTTCTAATTACATTTAAATAATTTGAAATTTTAAAATTTTAAATCAATGTTTCATTTAATATATATGATTGTATCATATAAATTCATTAGTAATACTAATAAAATATAATAAACAACATTTTATGAATTGTTATTCCATCCAATACATCACATTTATAAATTTAACAATTGAATGCCATCATCACCCTTTGAACAAATGTTGATTTGGTTATCTTTGAATGTAACAAATGTCATAAAATTTATAATTAAAAGGATAAATATATTTTTGTATATAAATTTATGTTTCTCATCATGTTAATTTAATCAATATGGTATAAAAGAATAGTCACGATTATCCAATTTTGTATTCTTGCCACTTATATTAAGCGAAGTCTCCTTTGATCCAACACATACAAACTATTTGTATAAACTTAGATCAACTACTTTTAGCATTAATATATTTTCATCATGCTTTGAACACTGTAGTAATGTTGAATAAGAATTTAGCATTAAATACTCAAAAGAATCAATTAGGAATACATATGATCTCTATCATATTACATATAGGAAAGTCATGCAATCATTTACTTCTTTTGACAACTATTATCACATACTATAACAAACCCTTTAATTGTAATCTACAATTATGCTTTTAGTAGGCTAAATTGAATGAAACAATTTCATCAAGGTATTATACCTTTAAGCTCTACTCTATACAACCTCTTCCATCTTGCTATTATGGTGTTAAAATACATCTTACATGTTGTCATCAAAGTTTGTGATACATTTGTTAACTCAAAATATCAATACATTTTGTCATCCTTATGATTTTGACATATCTCTAAAACTTTAATAGAAAATCCTTAAAAAGGATTAACAACAAAATTGCATAATGGGCATACAATTTTCCTTTCTATCTTTAAGAACTTTTCTCAAACATAGTCCTATGCCTAAGAAATTTGGTTCATTAACTTTTAGTATTAACTATATTAAAAAAGATAAATTCTACCTAGAACAAAAATATAAATGTAAGAAAAGCAAGTAATTGATTATATGGCTTAACTACTAAATGAGATTAAGACTTCAATCATATATTTGGTTACCCTCACTATTTTATTCAAAATAATAGCTCTCACTAATAATTAGAAAGATGACTCTAATCTTTCTAGTGGGCTAGGATCTCATTCAAATTTAATTAACCTTGAGTTTGCTCAATATACCAACTAAACTTAGATTAGGTAGATAACAACTTTATCAATCACATATCATGTGACTCCTAGATCTGTTAGGTGACAACTCTTGCCAAAACATATCTTATATGTTATTAACAACCTTGACTCTAACTTTATGTGATCATGAGTTTGGTCATCCAAATTGCACAAATTTAGTTAAGTAGGAGCTACTGTTATGCTACTAAACTTATTCCAGTTAAAACAACCTTGAGTTTGCTTAACAAGCCTAACAATAACAAAATATAACAATGGAAGATAGCAAATCACATTCTCAACATGTTGTTAATATTTTGATGAACAATTTAATTCTATTAAACAAACAATTGCATGTAAAATATCATACATATAAAACATATATGCATAATATATCAATTATATATTAAAACATACAACTTATGCACTCATAATCAAATTATATGCATAAAATATTAAGCTTCATTTGATTATACTTATTGATCTTTATTATCTAAAACAATGTTTCCATCTATTTGGACAATTTAATTACAATAAATCCATTGATTTCTAAATATATTAAATTTTGATTCTGAATAAAAATTTGATTTGATTTGAAAGCAATTTTCAAATCTAAATAGAAACTATTTCTAATTATCTTGATTCCTTTAATTGAAAACAATTTTCAATAAATTATACTTCTTGCTTACTATAATTTAGAAAAACTACTTTTCCAAAATTTAACAAGACATTTTAATTCAATAAAAAAAGTTTCTAGTCTAATTAGAAATTACT
>JAOQML010000007.1:19145583-19162090 GCA_027568935.1 Erythroxylum urbanii | reverse complement strand
ATCTTATTCACACTAAGAAAATAATTATGAATTTTAAAAAATTTAAAATTTTTTGGTATATAATTTAATTTATTAAAGTTTAAAGTACAATATTTTATACTTGAAAAATAAATTTATTAATATTACATTAATTTTATCCCTAAACAAGCCTTGTTCTTGGTTTAGAAACATCCCCTTGTAGCCATTGGACGACCTGTAACCATTGTTGTCATCCAAAACATCATGTAACTAACGAAGGCATCTTTTTGCCATTGTCAAGAGACGCTTAAACCTAAAAGCTCAAAAGCATCTGCTTACTTCAACGAAGACCAAGCAATCGTAATAAAGGCATGCTTCAATCAATCTCCAAAAAACAATCTGATTCTTAGCAATTAGTTTTTCATGACAGGGGTCTCGAGCTTTTGGGTTTCTCACTTTCTGAGTTCGTATTTATGAACAAGTTAGGTTTAAATATTATGTGTGCATGTTAACTCTTAACATTTCAAGTTTGGCTTTTGGATTTCTAATTACAATCTTATTGTAATTTCAATTTTAAATTGAATTTAGGATTTTAAAATTTTTAATATGAACTTTTCAAATTATTATTAATCAGATCTCAATCTATTTTTAAGGTATATAATTTCAATTCCATAATTAAAGATCAATAACAATCAAACAATTTAATCAAATCATAGATTAAAGTTGACTCTAGTGCCACTGAAGGATTTTTAGGTGGTTTAGGAAGAAATTGGACGAAAACCAAGTGAGCCTATATAAAATTAGGACATTATATCTCAACCCAAAACCTTAAGGTAATGGTTATTAGTCTTATCCTTGTATATAACTCATTTTATCCTTATTTCTCTTTCTGATGTAGGATACTCCATTTGTTTAAATTTTTAAGGTTTATAATTTCAATTCCATAATTAAAGATCAATAATAATAAAACAATTTAGTCAAATTATAGAACTAAAGTTAGCTCTGATACCATTGAAGGATCTTGAGGTGGCCTGTGGGGAAATTAACCTAGATCCAAATGAGCCCATATATAACCAGGACATCATATCTGAACCCAAAACCTTATGACAATGGGTTATAATTCCAATCCTTGTATATAACTCACTTCATCCTTATTTCTCTTTCCGATATAGGTTACTCCACTTCTAAATTTTCAACACCTCACTATAACAAGTTGATCTATCCATATCGAACTAGCTTCCCCTCAACGCATAGCTTATGCAAAGCCATTTGAGTTACTCCATTAATTACCCATTCATTTGACCCAAATCTATGAATCTTTATTCATTGGATTTTGCCAACCTAGCTCTAATACAGCTATTAGGAAATCGGGGTCAAGATTTGATATCGTGCACAATAGAATAACTATAGAACTACTTTATTTGATTTCATAAAAGCCAAGATCACTAAAATTTTATAAAATGATTAAAAAATAAATAATAATAAAACATGAATCTTAATTCGTACCTTATTTCAGAGCTTGATCCTTTTCTTGTCATATCCTTTGAATAGTTTCCAAAATTGTTCCATCTCAACCACCGTAGTCGCATAAGTGTCCAACCTCTAACGGTATCCATAGAATAAGTTGAGAGAACTCTACAACTATTGCAGAGAGGGTTAAGCAAGATATGTTAGCTCCATTACAGTTTAAGCTTATTTATAATATGTTTTGTACATTTTAGTAATTTAATTTAAATGAAATTCTAATTTCAATTCAAATTTAATTAGAACTATAAATTCTAATTTGAATTCAAATTTAATTAGAACTACAAATATTTAAAATTAAATACCAATTATACCTAAATAAGATACAATAAATAGATACTTATAGAGCAAGCAATCTTTTGGAAGTTGTATTTTAGCAATTCTAAGAATACATTAAAGAAGGGCTGAAGTTTCTATTTCAAGCAAGTAACTATTGAAGTAGTAGGTAAGTTGTTAGTTTAGGGTAGCTTATGGATGCCTCAACAGGAGGCACCTCGAGGAGTCCTTTATCCCCCAACCATCCTTACGGCTATTGGGAGGTATGCTAGTTTCCCACTCTATAGGAGGCTAGTGTCATTAATACAAATAGTAAGCTAAATTCAAGCAAAACTTAAAGCAATGTGGTAGCCTCCAACACCTCGAGGGAGAAACTGAAGCACTTCCTCTCAACTGTAAATCAAGGCATTGTTACTCCTCCTATGGAGATGCTAAAGAGGGAGAAAAATATTTAAAGAACATAATTGTGGGTTACTTTCTCATTAAAAGGCCTGCATTCCTACAAATTCAAAACTGGGCATATGTTAGATGAGGTAGTAAAAGGCTAAATAGGGGCTTGCTTACTAAAGAAGACACAGTTCTCTTTCAATTCACAGACAGCGACAACCTTAGCAAGGTAATGGAAGCTAGACCCTGGCACATTGGGGGATAACCAATGTTTTTCCAAAAATGGGTTCCTAGCCTTGAAATTGACAATTCTAAAATAGAAACTATCCCATTGTGGACTAACTTCCATAATATTCCACTGGAGTATTGGATTCTCGATAGACTAAGCTTTCTTGCAAGCTTTGTGGGGAAACTAAGTACTTTTGATTCAGCTACTGGTAAGCTTGAAAGAAATCTATTTTGCTAGAATATGTGTTTAGGTGAACTCTAAGGAGGAATTAACAGAGGTTTTGCCTGTAATGAAAATATTTCTAGATGGTCAATTAACAAAAGATGAAATTCTTCTTTATTATAATTGGAAGTCATAAATAAAAAAGAAAGAGTGGAAAGCAAAAGGGAAAAAATTGTTTCTAGGAGATATCTTGAACTTATAGAGATCGAATGGGGCCTAGCTCCACCTTCAGATGAGAAAAGTTTATGAAATAAGCAAATAACTAAGCTGATAGACAAGTTTGATGAAATTCAGGAAGATGAACAAGACTATATCCTAGTACATAAAGGAAAGCATAATGAAACAAGGGAGGATGAAATGTTATAAAGATTGAAATTGGCTTTTAATTATAATGTAAATGAGGAGGAGGCTCTCAATCTTAAAAACCTAGGGAATTCAGACCTACATGAATTAGAATTATTATCTCTAACTGCTATTAGGAAATCTAAAGGGAAGAGAAGAAAACCTAAAGGGGTGCATGACTGGTCCCTCAGCTAATAAATGATTTTTTGAAATATAAGGGGTATGAATGATTTAAAAGGTATGGTGTCAAAGATATCATTCTGGAGAAACATCTTATAATTAGAGGACTACTAGAGAATAAAATAAAGGCTTACAAAGTTTAGAACTCAATGAAATTCCTTGGAAAAATATAGGATTTTGGCTCTAACCATGAACATCATTACAGTGTAAGAATAATCTATGCATATATTAGGGAGAGAGTTAAAGTGACAATTTAAAGTAGCTCAGATTAGTTTATGCATCTAAATTGCATGTTGGAAAATTTAGATCTTTTCTTTGAAATTTCCATTATATATGCTTCCAACTTTGAGTTTCAAAGAGTTAAATTATGGGAAAATTTATCAAGAATTAGCAACTCAATGACCGGCCCTTGGATCATAACATATGACTTCAGTTGTGTATTGTTTCATTCTAAAGCTCAAGGTGTCAGAATTAATCATTCCAACTTAGGTAAAGAGTTAGATGGGGTGATTACCAAGTTGGAGGTCACTGACTTGAAGTTTTTTGGGAATCTTTCCACCTAGAGCAATAAGCAAATGGGTGGAGTTGTAATCAGGGAAAATCTTGACAGAATTATGACTAATCAAAGTTGGATGAGGTGTTTCCCTAGCTCTTATATTATTATTGACCTTCTCTTTTTCTCAGACCAATCTTATCTAGAAACTGAATATTTTTGCCCTACGAGGAAGCTTAATGCCTCTTTTAGGTTTTTTACGTTTTTTTTCTAACAATGAGGGTTCATGAATTTGGTTAAGGATGTTTGGGGGAATAATATCAATGGTTATAAATCTTATCAAATTTTGAGGGGACTACCTATTCTTAGAAACAAATTAAAGCATTTCCTCAATTATGAAGGCCCTCCTAAAGTATATAGGCTACAAAAGGACAAAGATAAGCTAAGTGAACTTTAGAATGCTAGCTATCTTTCTCCTTATAATCATGATTTTCATTATAAAGAGATCAAAAAACTTGAGAATTATAATAGGGATCTTGTAGATCATAATTTTTTGCTTATACAAAAGGTAAGGAATATGTGGGTAAAAGAGGGGGATTCTAATACCAATTTCTTTCTTCATTCAATCCTGGAAAGAAGGAATTTTAACAAAATCCATTGTTTGCTTGATAGTAATGACTAGTTTGTGACTGATAAAAGTTTGATTGAAAATATGGTGATGAATTTCTATACTGACTTGTTAGTGATATGGATCAAGGGGCTAGTGATGTGGTATCTCAAGTTGGGATTAATGGTTCGAGTGTTCAACATCTTTAACTCAAATTTCACCATTAACTTTTAAAAGAGATCCATTTGTGGATATTGTTGAGCCTATGACAAAGGCTAAAACCAAAAGGGTGCATTGAGCTTTGAATAATTTAATTAATGAAGCTCATTCTCAATCCCAAGTCCAAGCTTCAATTAAGGAGTCTAAGCCAGTCCACTTAATAAGTCTTAAAGAAGTTGGGCTAACCCAACTTGAAAAGTAAGACCCATGGATGAATTTACTATTAGTAGTTTTCTTTCTTTGTAAGGGACAATTGACCAAATCCAATAAGGTCTGCTGTTTCCTAAAAGTTTTTTTCTACTATGTCTTATTTCCTATAAGTTAGTTTCTTAGAAGATCTTGTTTCCTAAAAGTTAGTTTCCTAGTATATCTTGTTTCCTTAAAGATAGTTTCCTAGTAGGTTTAAGGTAATTCGTTTTCCTTAATTTTCAATCAACCCTCTCCTATATATAGGGAGGTTTGGATATCACTAGGGAGCAAAATTTTATGACACTATTTTATGAGTTTTATCCTTATTATTATTCTTGTTGAATAATTAAAATGCATTGGACAATTTTCATGCTTTGTATGTGACTTATCTAATTGATTTTGTTTCATTAATGAATGGCGTCTTTATTTTTTCTTTCAATCTTGTGTTGTTCAATTAATAATTTGTTTGAAATGGGTTATGCATGTTCTTGAGGGTTGGGTTACAAATCTCTTGAAACAAACTTTGTTCTTCTCTTCTTGTTCAAATCTTCTTCTTCTCTGAAGATTAAGCAGTGAATCAAGAAAAGTCTTAGGTAAGCTTTTATATCCTGCAATTTCATATCAATTTGGTATCAGAGCTTATGTTATCTTCATTTATGTTATGTGAATAATTTTGTGCTTCTTGAATTTGCATTCTTGGAGTTTATAATCAATCTTGAATCGTTTCTTGGTTTATTTCTTTTATGTCAAGAATTTCATTTATAGGTGTTTCCAATTTCTTGTCCAAATTTAATTTCGTGGCAATTTTCTTCAGGTAAATTTGGCCAACTTTATGTTAAAGCAAAAAAAGAAGAGAAAACAAAAGAAAAAAGAAAAAATTTGTGTTCCTGGAAAGTTTCCTTTTATGAAGTTGATGTATTTGGAAACTAAATTTCCTAATTGTGAAAGGCATTATAGATTTAGGTACTTTATTTGCAAAGAAAGAAGTCTCACTTGCTATTTCTATCATTTCCATATTGGTAGGAAGGTCAGTATTGCAAAAAATGGCTACTTTTAGTTAATCGTCTTTGTATTAGGAATTATTTCCTTTCTGGGTATCGTAGCTTAAAATTGCCATATCTTTCTAACCGTGAGGAATTTGAGAATGTGCTACATATCAATTTGATATTACTTGATGAGATCTTTTGGTTAACATCTATATTGCATATTTTTACTCCTAAAAAATTAACAAAAAACCCTACCCAAAAATAGATTATAATATTTGTGACATATTATAATCTATTTTCTTGTTCTAGATTATTTTTGCGAATTATACTTGAGCCATTATTGTTCTTTGTCCTCCTAACTTATTTTCTTTATGCTACTTTGCATGAGAATTAGCATTTATTATTCTTTACACTTAAGAAGATAACAAGGAAGCAGTGGTAAAGGGTCAAGTTTTTATTTTACATCCTGTTGTAAAAGCCTATTGAAGAGTGAAACACTTAGGTTGAGAGTAACTTTAGGTTATACATAAGGGAGGTAGTTCAAAAATAAACGAAAGAGGGTGTGAGATTTTTGTTTTGCAGGTATCATGTCTGACAAAACAAAAAGGAGGAGATAGGCCGAACTTGAGGATAACTTAGGCCATGCCAAAAGGGACATTATGGAGTCCAATAATAATGACTTATTGATGGTGTTGGTAAATCAAATAACAGAGTTAAGAGCTGAGATTAAAAGCATTAAGGAGTCCATGACCAACATGAGTGTGACCAAAGCTTTTATGAGCAATCAATATTAAGAAAAAACCTAGGAAGAAATTGAAACTTCCACTCTCGCTTATGGACAAGGTAAAAAGTTTAATGGTAATTTGGGATCTATTACATTGAAAATTCCTAATTTTCATGGCAAGTTTGATCCTGAAGCTTACTTAGATTAGGAATTGAAAGTAGAAAGGATTTTTGACATCTATAATTTTTCTAAAGAAAAGAAAGTTAAGATAACTATTGTTGAATTCCAAAATTATGCTGCTATTTGGTAGAGTAACCTTGTGTATAACATAGAAAGAATGAGGAACCCTCTATTTTGTCTTGGCATGAACTAACTGGCATAATGAGGAAGAAGTATGTTCTAAATGCCTATTTTCGTGAACTGTATAACATAGTACAAGAACTAAAGCAAGACAACCTAACTGTAGCTTAATACTTTCAATAGTTTGAGGCATTGAAAATCAAAGCTGGCACTAAAGATGATGAATCGACTACTTTAGCTTGTTTTCTTGAAAGGTTAAATTGACCAATTCACTAAAGAGTTAAGATGCAAGGGTATATTGAAACTTGGATCGTAGGCTAGTTCTTCAAACTTGGGTCAAAACTGAAACTAGCTGAAACCTTTCACTTACTTTAAATTTTTAAGTAAGGGTCATATAGCATTATAATGTCCTAACCAAAAGGTGTATATGTTGTTGGAGGATGGGACCTACATTAGTGATCATGAGTGTGACGATATGCCTGAATTAACTTAAAGTGATGAGCAAGGAGGTATTGAGGGGGACAACTTTACTGATGAATTCGAGGTTCAAGGGTCTAATGAAGTATTGGTGGTAATCCAAACCTTGAATACATAAATCTCACTTGAACCAAGTGATGAGCAACATACTAACATCTTCCAACGAGATGTCTAGTTAAGAATAAAGTATGCTTTATGATTATTAATGGAGATAGTTATATTAATTGTGATATTGAGCATCTGATTACTAGGCTATCACTACCTACTATGTGAAATCCTCATTCGTACAAGTTGTAATGGTTAGATGATAGATGCAACACACCACCCCATAGAGCATATGCCCAAATGTACTAACAAATATTCGAGAACATACTCTATGAGGATGGCACGTTAAGACAATCAATCAACTTATTATAAAATTTTCAAGCATCAAACACATTTTTAGAAAACCAAAGTTCCCTTTGGCTTATTTTATTTATAAACATGTCCAATCATAAATGTCATTACATTTTAGAATTCTCACATACATTATACAACAATTGAGAAATACAGTTCAGTTACAAAATCACTAAAGACATATGTAATTATAACTAATCTCTATCACTAGCTCATGTCCGCTTGCAGTGGCTATACTTTAATTAGGCTAACTGGATATCCCCTATATCTTGAAAATCAACGATGCAATTTTGGTGAGTTTTGCGAACTCGGTGAGTGAACCATCCTCGATGTGCTCACTCATATAAAACATAAAAACAACTCACTAGTCAATTCACAGACAGATCATATCATCAAATATTGAATATCATTTCACATTTCCTCATGCCTCAATAATACAATTGTATACACTAAGACACATTTATATATCAGAACAGTCTAATAATTCATTTCAATCATTCATATAACGCATATCAGTTGTATATGTAATGCACATATGACTCACTTTCATTGTTACATTGTTATAACCAAGCTCCTTTTTAATTATCCCATATCTGTTGTGGATACTAGGCTCAATAATAAATGTCACATATCCATTGTAGATACCAGGCTCATTTTAATACTGAGCCTGTGGCTCTTTATTAGTATTTCTGAGCTTTAAGCTCTTTTCACTGTCACTCCAGTCACAACTCTTTTATTTGATCATGCATTTCAATGCAATGAGATACTTCAATTCTCATTATATGTAATCAGTCACTTTCATTCATTACACATAGTCACTTTTACATATTCATCGTATTAAGTCTGGCATTCAACATTTCGTTGAGTACACATATTTCTTTCAAATTCACATTCAATTATGAACACTTCTAATGCAATCTCAATCATCAAACTCGTTAGACCATCAATGTCTGGAATTATCACTTCAATAACTAAAATTTAAGCTGATACAATCAATCCTAGTGAGAAACATTTAGGTTGACTCACAGTAAGCTCCAGATAGCTATTGCCTTGACAAATCGGCAATGTCTGGATACTAGCGTTCGACTTGAGCATCTAAATCATGCAATACACACACTTTACACATTACTAAGTTGCTCAATCATATTAATATTCAACCATACACAGACATAAACACACACACAGACACACACAGAGATATATATATGTCATGTACAATGCATGCTCAATTAACTATTCTGGGTATGTATCCTTAAGCACGAGTCATGATCATTCAAACATTGTCACTTGTATATGTCTAGTTTTTACTTAGGCTATACGTCAAGAACACTTGATTATTCTAAGTTCATCAATCATTCATTCACCATTCCTTTTTCTAGTATTTTATAATCACACAATATCCAATTTCTCATTCATCATACCTAATACACCTTACTCATTTCCTTTGGATCACATTTACAATCATATGAACACTTTCATTCTTATAACTCTAATAAATTTCCAGATTTTATGCATTGTTATCAACCATTCATTCCTTAAATTATATCCTCAATTAACCACCTAAACATACCAAACACTTTATCAATTTATTCAACCTTAAATAAGGTTCATTTCAAGTCTCATTTAAGTCTAAACACACCACAGGAAAGTATCTTATCATTAGTTGGTTCAAACATCACACAAAACAGAAATTATCAATCCAGCACTAGGCCCACGATAGTCAAGGACCTTGCCATGATGGTGACAAAAGCTAGTACAATAGGCCACGGTAGTCGGATGAGTGCCACGATCGTGTACTATCTTTCTTCCTCAATTCTCCACGAATTTCATATACTTAGAAACATCACTAACGGTTGAAATTTTCCAGAATTCATGTCCCATAAAGCTACTTCATTTCATGCTAGTCTAGCTTCCATATTGGTCATATTAATTCTCATAAAAATCTACTCATTTGTTTCATTACCATTCACTTTATACCATCATACAACTAGTCCTAATTTTTTCATATTTGAAAACACCTTAATAACACCTATATTTAGCATGAATTCATCATCATTTATACCTCAATTACACCTGAATTATACCCCAATTCCTCATCAATATCATCTCTAATTCTATATCAAAAATTATCTAATTGATAGCTCACAAATCATGGTCTTTCATGCATCAAAAATCAAAACAGAAAATTATCATTCTTTAACATACATGTAGTCCTAGTTCTTTCTCAATTCAAGAACATTATATTAACAGCTATCTTTAGCATAAATTCACCTTCTTTATACTTCAAATTCTAGTCCAATTCATCCATATAATAACCTATAATCTATTATTGATCATTTATAAAAAATAGAACATCAACCTCTCCATTTCTTCATTAACGTGCCAGCACACTTCACACATCATTAACACCTTCAATCTATCTTTAAACTATCATCATAAACGTTTCATTAAATCAAGCCATGAAGAACAAGATCTTACTTGTTTAACTCCAAAGCTCTTCAAATCACTAAGAAACCCTAGCTTTCAAGCTTACACGATCATCACCATTTTAAGGAGGAAGGTTTTCATTAATTAGATGAAAACAATGACATATCTGGAGTGGCTAGTGAAGGATGATATAAAGGCTCAACGTTGATGAATGGGTGAGATTATCGTGAGTTGATAGATGAGAAGAACATAATGAAGAAGATGAGAGCCTTTAGCAAAAGTAACAATTGAAAGATGACCTTTTATGGGTGTGTGTCGTGAGATAGGTGGGTGGTGAGTATGTGGTGAGTGTGATGACACTTGTCAACTAAAGAAACAAACTTGATTTCTTATACTTATGCTACCATATATCTTTTAATAATTAGTCCATTTGTCTCTCAATCTCCATGCCATTTATCACCTAATTGTCTATGCCACTTGTCAATTAATCCTAATGCCACGTGTCATTTATTTCTATTGCCATGTGTCACTTATTTCTTTTGCCATTTATCAATTTGTCTTGCCACTTGGTATTTTTCCTAGTCCAAAAATACACATACTTTCATAAATATCCCAATTGTAATAATTAATTCCAATTTACTAATTATAATCCATAAATTCTTGTCATGGGTAAACCAAAGTACAAGACATTGGAAATACACATTCATATCACAATCATTATACTCAGTCATTTATCTTTGTTTTATACCTCAGAATATGTCAATTAAGTGCAATTAGTCTAACTCATAATTTATGTGTGTATGCTAATATTATGCATTTCAACATAATTATGAAATCATGTCATAGATGTACTAATTTCCTTTTATATGATGCCACCCATATGACTCATTTGTTTAATACTTTAAATCTCTCAGCAATTTGAGAGACGAGATACTACAATAGAGGCGAGGTAAAGGTAAAACGCCAAGCACTTATTCATTTTTCTATTGGGAAGTATCAAGATAAGGTGCTTTATGATGTTATTCCTATAAGTGAATGTCATTATTGGGGCATCAATGGGAGTTTGATAGGCGCACAAATAAAGATGGATATGCTAACAAGTACTCTTTTGTAATGGGTGGTAAGACATGTCCTTTGAAACCCCTTTCCCTAAAAGAGGTTGTTGGCACACAAATCAAATTAAGAGAAGAGAGAGAGAAAAGACAAGGTGAGCTGCAAAAGTCAAGTGAGGGGAGGGAAGAAAGGGAAGCATTAATTGAGCGAAAGAGTGAAAAGCCAAAAGCTAGTGAGAAAAAAGGCAGCTTTTATGTGAGTGTGAGAGATGTAGATAGGGCTATTTGTGCTCATACACCTTTTTTCCTTATGATTTATAAAGAAAACTGCTTTGCTACTAATGAACTACCCAGTGATTTATCCATTAAGGTTTAAATTATTTTGAAGGATTATAAGGACATCTTCCCTGAGGAGATGCCAAAGGGGCATCCACCTCTTCTAGAAACCAAACACTAAAACGATTTCTTACTTGATTTTAGCATTCCTAACTGACCAGCGCATCAAGCCAACCTAAGGAGAAAAAGGAGTGGCAATGTCAAGTTGATGAACTCCTTGACAAAGATCTATTGGACTGGAGGACAAATCCTTCTAAGGAAGGGGGAATGATATAGATCAAGGGTCTAGTGACGTGGAATCTTAAGTTGGGGTCGATAGTTCAAGTGTTATAGATAAGAGTTTGAGATCTTCAACTCAAATTTCACCGTCATCTTTCAAAAGAGATCCACTTATGGATATTATTGGGCCTACGACAAAGGTTAAGACCAAAATGGTGTAAGGAGCTTTGAATAATTTAATTAAAGAAACTCATTCTTAAGCCAAGGTCCAAGTAGCTTCAATTAAGGAGTCCAAGCAAGTCCACTTAATAAGTTTTAAAGAAGTTGGGATAACCCAACTTGAAAAATAAGGCCTATGGCTGAATTTACTATTAACTATTTTCCTTCTTTATAAGGGGCAATTGACCTTTCCTAAAGGTTAGTCTCCTAGAAGATCTTGTTTCCTAAAAATTAGTTTCCTAGTTGATCTTGTTTCCTAAAAGGTAGTTTCTTAGTAGGTTAAGCAATTATACGTTTAAGGTAATTCCTTTTCCTTAATTTTCGGTTAACACCTCTCTTATATGTAAGGAGGTCCAGCTATCACTACGGGACACAATTTTATGACATTATTTTGTGAGGTTTATCCTTATTATTATTCTTGTTGCATAATTAGAATATATTACACGATTTTCATATTTGTATGCAACTTATCTAATTGATTTTGTTTCATCAATTAGTAGCATCTTAATTTGTTGTTCTTTTTTCAATCTTGTATCGTTTAATTTATAATTTTCTCGAATTGGTTTATGCATGTTCTTGAGGGTTGGGTTACAAATCTCTTGAAACAAACTTTGTTATGCTCTTCTTATTCAAATCTTCTACTTTGTTGAAGATTAAGTGGCGAATTACGAAAAGTCTTTGGTAGGCTTTTATATTCTGCTATTTCATATCAGTTAGCTTCAAGCAAATCTACTTAGTTCTTTTTATAGGATCTAATAAAGTTAATTGGGCCCACCTTACATAGGACAGCTTTAGTAAGGAAATCAAGGGAGTTTTGTTTTTCTTCAACCCAAGGAAGGCTTCAGGACTTGATGGATAAAATGTACACTTTTTTCAAAGCACTTGGAACATTAAATGCTAACTTCCAGTGGAAATTATACAAGAATTTTTACACAATGGGAATCTATTGAGGGAGATCAATGCTACTTATATTTACATGATTATTAAGGTTCCTAATAACATTTACCTAAATGATTTTAGACTTTTATAATATAGTAACACAGTGTACAAGGTGATTACGATGCTACTAGCTATTAGGCTCAAATATCCTCTAAAGCAAATCATTCATCACTCCTAATGAGCATTTATATAAGAAATATCTATTTCAAATAATATTCTTATGGTGTAGGAGTTTATGATGGACTATAATAATAAAAAATATATTAAATGTTGTGTTATTAAAGTGAATTTTTCTAAAGAATTCGTCAACATCCAATGAAAAAGAAAACAGGAAGGTTCGTACTAAAAGCTGAAAAGTAGAAAAGTAAAAGGAAAAAGCAGAAACGAATCTACACTATTTACATTGGTTGTCATTCCCAGTAGTTTTGAATGGCTTGGACTCCCTCCGAAGTTCGTCTCCTGGATTAGAGAGTGTCTCTTAACCCTTTCATACATTGTGCTTATTAATGGTTCCCCCTCTAGATTGTTTAAAGGCTCAAATGGGATAAGATAGGGAGATCTTATATCTCTATATTTGTTTACTATGTCAATGGAAATTTTCAATAGAATCATCAAATCAAACACTGATGGCAATCCCGATTTCATTTTCCATCATAACTGCAAGGAACTCGAACTTACTCATGTTAGTTTTATAGATGATTTAATGTTTTTTTATGTTGTAGATCATAAATCTATTTCACTTTTAACTTATGGAGTTCTAAAGGATTTTTTGATTAAGATTTAATGCATTGAAAATCAAAATCTACTTCTATTATGATGTTCCTAATTCTGACAGCCTAAAGAACATCTTGGGATTGAATATACAAAATCTACCTTTCAAGTAACTAGGGCTGTTTATATCTTCCAAGAAGCTGAAGTTTCATAATTGCTTTATGTTATTGGATTATGTTCCAAGAAGCTGAAGTTTCATAATTGCTTTAAGTTATTGGAGAAATTCAAGAAAAAATTGATGCTTAGCAAAATAAAGCCTTATCTCAAGCAGGATTAGCTTATCATCTTTGTGTTAAACAATCTTCATAATCATTGTTCTGCTCACCTATTTATTCCTAAGAAGATTAACAAAGTGATGGAAAAATGTATGGGGAATTTCTTTACTTTAGGAAAGCTGAGGATTCTAAAGGAACCAAATTAATTGGGAATAACTCTATTGGAGAAAAACAAGAGGGAGGACTAGGCCTTGTCTCAATTCATATGTTTCAAACAAAGTTAGTAGCCAAAAGAAGTTGGAGACTTTTCAATGATAAAGAGGCACTTTGGAACGAATGGATAAATGAATACTACTAGAAGGATACTAATTTATGGAAAATAGGGGAGAAACATAAACACTCCTGGCCTTTCATACAAATGCTGAGATACAGGCTGATTATATATCTTTTTATCAAAATGTAGATAGGAAATAAAGAAAATACTTGGATTTGGTTTTATAATTGGGCTTCTTAAAGTCTACTGATCAAGAAAGAAGATATGATAATACTCAATTCTAGAATGCTTATTCACATTAAAGTTTCCAATGTTAACGCTCAAAATTCTAGGAAAAAATAGAGGAAGAGGAGCAGATAGACTATTGAATTATTATCCAAGTTACTTGTCTGATTCCTCTCCCAAGGACAAAACAATTTGGCCTATTAGAAGAAATGGAGAGTTCTTCAATTCCATAGTACAACATTGTGTGGAAAGATTCCTTGATTCCTAAAACATCCTTTTTCACTTGGATGGTGGCTAGAGGGAGATTGAAGAACATGAATAGACTTAAGGGTGTAAGTGATCAAATATGTCTTATGTAATATAATGTCTGAATGTATAAGTCATTTATTCTTTAAATCCAATTTCACAGCTACAATATGGACTAGAATACAACAGAATATGAATCTAGTTTTGCCAAAATGTGATTGAGAAAGTAGTCCTATATGGGTTGGAAATCAATACATAAAGAATAAGAAAAGATAAGAAATGCTTAAGCCTTTATTTGATCTGCTATGTTATTTTATTTGGAATGAAAGAAACCAAAGAATCTTCAAGAATACTCATTCTGAAAAGAATACAATTACACATAGAATGTATTGTTGGATAAAAGATATTCTTATTGTACCAAGCCATTGGAGATCTGAGCTATGCTTTCAAAACAAGATGGGACATGGAGTAAACTAGCTATTTTCATAACTAGCAGTTTTATTGATTATAGGTTGTATTAGTACTTATTTACTTCTTAGTTTTGCTAATTCAGCTTTGTAAAACTACATTTTGATGCCTTTCTATGCTTAACAATGAAATCTTTTATCTTAGAAAAAGATTTGATATCTCACATTGATCTTTATTTATTAAATATCTTATATTTAATTATAAAGTTTTATCAAGTCTAACTTGATTAAAATATTTTTTATCTCTTCAACTTGTGCTTTAAGTGTGAACCGCTAGGTTCCTAAATATATTGGAAATGGATACAAATTATAACCCTAAATCATATTTAGGATTAGATAAATTAAACTCCTTTAATTTATCCTTAATTTTCTAATTAAACAATTTATATCTGTAAATCAAGATTGGCATTTAGAAATAAATTATGACCACCTAATTATTTAGGAATGTCAAAGTGGTTTTGATTAACCTTTTAATGTATGATTTTTTCGTATAATTTAATCCTTTTATCATATAATATTTCAATTAGACATAAAGCATAGAATTAATGTCTACTCTATGTTGAGTCTAATCATATTAGTTCTCTACCATTAGCTATTGATACAATTAATAACATTTGTAAACTATTTATAAAAGGTCATTCTACCTTGTCCAAGGATTTCCTAAATTAAACTAATCGAGAACAAGGGACATCCTCCCTAATTACTTTAAGGCGATGAATCCTATATTGATCACTCAATTACCTCCATATAGTTCATGCTACATCCAATTACTACCGACTAAGCTATCCTTAACTATAACAGGTTATAAGTATTATTAAAACATAGCAATCCCTATATAAGATGACTTTGGAGATCTCAAGTGAAATGATCACTTAAAGTCATCATAATGAGAATTTCTATAGATATATAGGTGATGTTTCAAATGGATTTCTCATATGGGGTCAATTCAGTGAACTTGTTCTTTAACAAACACCCACAAGTTTGTTTAAGTTTCTCCAACTTTTGTTTGTTATGAGATCGACAATTTCCTTTATAAGGAAAAACGTAACATGTGCTAGTCTTTTTATGTTTTATTAATTTCTAGTCTTAATAAGACAATGACTAGGAATAACTTAGGGATTATACATAGATGCAATATAAATCTCATAATTATAATCTTATCATAATTTCATTTGTAATGCATAATTATCCTGTAAACTTTATCATATATATTTAAATATGTATAAGATAAAGAATACGTTTAAATTATTTTTTCATTAAACTATAACCAATTAATTGATTGTAAGGCATAAACCAACAGAAAGTTAAACTAAAATGTCTTTGTAAAAAAAAAGGACTAGACTTGAATATTCTTATAATGTAATAAATAGGATAAGAAGTATAAAACAAGAAATGATTCCAATCAGTAATTTTGCGTGAGAGCATAGTAAGAACTTCTTGTTTGTTATATTTTATTAAGGGTGACTATCAATTATTATACATAATAAGAGAAATTTGTAAGTCATAAAATAAAATTTTCATTTTCTCCTTTATGCAAATTTGATAAAGGTTTAAACTATGTCATCAAATACATACATACATACATACATACATAGATACATACATATA
>JAOQML010000007.1:19120044-19130190 GCA_027568935.1 Erythroxylum urbanii | reverse complement strand
ATGCAACTCAAAATTTTACGGTATAATGCAATTTTATACCCTTTCCTGTGCTGGTACTCTTCGAAATTCAGAACAATTCACACTCTTAAACAATGAGTAGCGCTTCTTATCTTCGCCTTCCTGTGGGTAGTATCTCTGCTTTTATGTGATAACCTGCTAAGTTTCTCGCCTTTTTGTGTGTTGACAGAAATGCAGATCCCACGAAGCATTGTAGCAGCAATTACGCATGACATATTCATCAAGGGGTGTCAGGTAAATTACAGTTTGGACAAAGAGAGTGATGTGGATGTGTGTTCTTTGTATCCAGATGCAACTTTCCGAACCATGGATGACTGCTTCGATGACTTCCTTTCAATGCCTGTCGATAATGCAAAGACAGTGAAAAAGGCAGCAGGCAAGGACAATGGCATTATCATGCCAGATACTAAACAGGAGCCATTGCCTATTACTGCTCGATGTTTCACTCCCAGTAGGGTTTCCATTCATTGAAGTGGAAATATGCGTTTTAAAAATATTTAAAAGATTCTAAGCTAAGCAGCTCAAATTTTCATGCAATAATCCCAATTATTTCTGTCCGTGCAGGCAGATCAAAATCAGAAAGATTATAGAGATAATAAACTCATTATGTATCCTTACATGTTTCAGTAGTCACTAAAAAAGATCACATATATGGTCAACTCATTCATGTATCCTAATATATATCATATCTTAGTAATCTATTCAACTCACTCATGTATCCAAATATATATCATATCTTAGTAATCTAAATCATATTGAATCCATAGTTAAAAATGAATTTGGACTCAGAAATGACGCCATCACAAAGCCATGGCTGTCGTCAGCTTGTGCCGTAAGGTATTGGGTTAAGTCCCGCCACGAGCGCAACCCTCGTGTTTAGTTGCCACTGTTGAGTTTGGAATCGTTTTCTCATTTTCTCACGGGAGGTAATTAAAAAAATTATAAAATGAATTGCTACCTATACTATGCCTAGATCCCGTATAATTGGAATTTTTATTGATAAGACCTTTTCAATTCTAGCCAATATCTTATTACGAATAATTCCGACAACTTCAGGAGAAAAGCTAGGAGGATTTGAAAGGCATTATGACATTAAGATTTTCAAGGTTTAGCCAAGGCTTAGCTCAGGACCCCACAACTCGTCTTATTTGATTTGGTATTGCTACCGCACATGACTTCGAGAGTCATGTATAGGTCTTTTTTTCATTTTGATCATTGAAAAAACCTCGTATTAATGAATGATAAGCATCTATGTTCGCCCTTTTTCTTTTTCTTTTTTATTATTTTTATTTGAATATTAATTATTTAATTCCTTATTAACATTATTTTCATGAACGAGCCCACGATTATAGGTCTTTTTTTGTTCCAACAAATACTAACTATTAGGAAATACAATGGCTTATTTGATTCAAAAACTCAAAGGGTTATTGAAACAACAATACGTGGTTATATTTCATCTCTTCAATAAGTTTAGATATAAGTATAACGACCTTATTGTTCCGATGGAGAGAAGAACCTATGATTAGAACACCTAAATATGTAATTAGAAATAAGGACTGTAAAAATGACAGTCGATACTGCCATAGTTTTCTGTATGAAAATGGTAAAAAATATCAATTATAAACAAAATATGGCCTTCTATACAAGATGAGATAAAGTAAACAAAGTCTAGAAGAATGTGATTGTTTTTCATTGCATTTTGTGAAAGGCTTGTGAGCCTTCATATACACGTAAAGATAAAACCAGAAAGAGATTTATAGATTATATTACTACTAATAATTTTATTTGGTTTGATCTAAGTTTTTCTACAAAGATTGAATAGTAATCTTATCTACAAAGATTGAATAGTTAGGATACATGTAAATCAAAATGTTATCAACTCCCTCAAGCTCATGATGGGTAGCAATTGTGAGCTTTCCTGAAGAGGATAAAAGCTTGGTCATAAAATCAACAATTTGAAGAGCAGATTCTATGTGTCTAATGAAGAGGGCTTTGTTAGCCACCACGTTATGAACAAAACATATATTAATTTCAATGTTCTTGGTATCAGCATAAGTGATAGGATCAGAAGCAAGGAATGTAGCACCAAGATTATCACACTAGAGAGTGGGTGTAACATTAGAGAAGCCAATTTCTCCTAGAGGAGAACTGATCCAACAGAGTTCTGCTACGACTAAAGCAATGCTCTAATATTCAGCTTCAGTACTAGATAGCAATAGTAGGTTGTTTCTTAGCACTCCAAGAGATTAAATTGGGCCCATGATAGATGCAGTATCCATAAGTAAAGAAATGATCATCAGTGCAACTAACCCAATCAACATCATAATAGGCATGTAATTGAAGTGAGGAGGATATGAGAAAATGAATGTCGTGAGATGATGTGGAACGAAGATAGTGGAGAATCCATTTAACTGTAGTCCAATGCATATCAATAGGACAATGTAAAAATTGGGAGACCTTACTCACAACATATTCAATGTCAGGGTGAGTAAGCAGAGATATTGAAGAGTACCAACAATTCCTTGTTACTCAGATGGATCAGAAAGGGGTTTGCCATGAATTTTGGATAAAGGGAGGGACAACATAATCGGAGTGTGAACAGTTTTGCGATGATCAAGACCTATTTGAAGAAGAAGATCATTAGTGTATTTGGTTTGGGTAAGACGAATACTGGTGGATGTGGCTTCAAGATCAAGAAAATGATGTAGCATGCCTAAGTCTTTAATAGAGAAAGTGCAACGAAGATTTTGGATAAGGGTAGAAATGAAGGATGGAAGTGGTATTAATAAAGAGAGAAGGGTCATATTTTGTTGGAAGTAAAGTGTAGGTCAAAATTTTTTTGACTCAGACGATGAAACCAAAATTTAAGAGCTTGTTTGAGACTATGTATGGCTTTGTGAAGATGACAGACATGATAAGGATAGTGAGGATCTTGAAAACTAGGAGGTTGGGATATGAAGACTTGTTCATAAAGGTGACCATAAAGAAAGGCATTATTAACATCAATTTGGCGGACTGACCAATTTTTATAAAGAGCAAAGGTAAGGATGAGATAAATGGTAGTGGGTTTAAAAATAAGACTAAAGGTGTCAGTGTAGTCAATATTAGAAGCTTAGTGAAAACCTTAGTCAACCAGACGAGCTTTATAGCATTGAATAGTACTAATAGGATTACATTAGGTGTAATGATCGTGTCTTTTGAGCTTTAAAATTTATAAGCCCTCAAATACCACAAGCGCACGGGTTGCGATTGTATTATAAGAGATGTCGATCCCACAAGGAAGGGAACTAATCTAAGGACAATAATATATGAAACTCAAAATAAAAAATACGCAGAAAGTAATCACGAGAATTGAGTTTAACCACTTAAATCAGAAATTAAACACAAAATAATTAACCATTGAGCAATATGCAATCACAATAGAAATCAACCTAAGGAATTTACAAATTTATAAGAAAGGGGATTTTACTTGTCATTAATGCTAACCTAGTCAATTATGTGTTAATGAAGTATCGGTTTTAAAATGACCTAGGGCTGATTAGTCTCTCTCGAGTTATAACTATTAAACCCTAAATTATAAACCTTAATTAGATTATGGAGTTTGCAATCTCTCAATTCACAAATTATCCAAAACCTAAATAGATCTTGAGCACTCTAATAAACGATTGAAACATCACATGGGATCTCTCTTCGTATAATTACCAATAAGATTTATTATGGTTTATATTAAATCACCTAACTCTCATTACTCCGATTTTATCATTTTTCATTCGATTCACTCTCTCAGTTTATTACCGAATTATGCAATAACGTAGTTAAATCATGACATTCATCCAAATAACACGATCAACTAAATTAGCATTAAATCAATAAAAAATCCCGAAGGAAAGTTTAGAATATCACCAATATTCCAAATCCTATCATCATACTATCCATCTTAATTCTATAAATCAATAAAATCAAATTGATAAGGAAATACAAGTGGAATAGATGATGGATGGTAGCGACGTTGAAAAACCTTTTGATTCAGGAAGCACGTCGAGTCAGCTTCGTCTTCCTCTTTTTCCTTTTCCTTCTTCTCTTTCTCTCTCTTAGTATTCTCACTTTAGGGTTTCGATGGTGGTTCTGTCATGATCGTGGCATGCAGGCCATGATTATGGGCCAAACCTAGAGCTTCTATTAAGCCATGATTGTGGGTCATTGTTTTAGCTTGAATGTCTCTAAAACTCCTCCCTTCTTTGATGTTGACCCTGAAACACTAGCAAATACACTAAGGTACCTAAAAAACATACTATTTAAGCTCAAAAGCTTATACTAACCCTTAAAACACTTAAAACATAAATAAATCACAAATTAACACAATTTTAGCCTAAAGACATACTAAATGATTGAATTAACGGCTAAACACATATCAAACTATGCCCTAAAATATGAAGCAATTTACACTTATCACATCCCCATACTTAAACGTTCGCTTGTCCTCAAGCAAACAAAGTAACAAACAACATAAAATCACAAAGCACACAATGCAACAATGAGACAATGACTTCAACTTCATGAAATAAATTAACCTTAAACACAATCATTCAAGTTGTTCCAAATCATTAGCATGTAACATCCACATCTAGGAGTTCTAGGATAAATATACATATTAATCAAAACTTAAATGTCAAGTTTATTCACCCTTTCAACAACACATTGTCCTTAATGTGAGAAGGAGACAAAAAAACACACATGGAAAGAAATATCATAAAATAAAATAAAACAAAAACAAAGACTAAATTTAAAAGAAAAGGGTTAGAAACAAAACCTTACAAGGATGAAGGTGATGATGGTGAGGGACTGAGAATAAATTCGCTGGACACCCGAGATTGTTGTCTTATTTTGGAATTGTTTAAAGAGAGTGAGAGAATTAGTGATCCTAGATCAATTCAAATTATTAAAGTTTTATTTAAAATTCAAAACAACTCTAACTAAACACAACAATTTCAATTGAACTATTGAACGTGCCAATTTATGGTCATTAGTTTTACCTTACATCCATGGAGGAGTCTCTAATTGTTTGAACAGAAGGAAATCACTTCCTTGTCCTTGGGAATCACTCCTCTAAGATATGGTTTGCAATGATGCCTGTTGACCTTAAAAGTTTCCTTATTGGCATTTTCTAATTTGAGGTCTCCATGATCGAAAACTTGAATGACTATAAAATGTCCACTCCATATAGATTTTAGCTTCCATAGAAACAACCTCAACCTTGAATTATATATCAGCATTATGTCTCCCACCTTAAATTCCTTTTGCTTGAGAAGAGAATTGTACCTTTTTTTTTTACCTTTTCCTTATAGAGTTTGGCGTTTTTATACGCATTGTAACGAAACTATTCAAGTTCATCTAGTTGTAAAAGTCATTTTTCACTTACCTGCTTCTAATAAAAATTTAATACTTTTATCACCAGTACGCTTGATGTTCTAATTCGACCGTCAAATGACAAGCTTTTTCGTATATAAACCTATAAGGAGTTGTTCTGATAGGTTTCTTGAAAGCAGTCCTATAAGCCTATAAGGCATCATCTAGCTTTATTGCCCAATCCTTCCTGGAGCTATTCACTGTCTTTTCTAAAATTCATTTCAGCTCCTGGTTGACAACTTCCACTTAGCCACTAGTTTGCAGATGATAAGGAGTAGCAACGGGTTTGTGCACTCTATATCTTTTTAAGAGGGCATCAAAAGATCTGTTGGAAAAATGTGTACCTCCATCACTTATTATCGTTTGTGGCACTCTAAACCGATTGAATAACCATTTGATGAACTTTTACACAAACTTTCCATCATTGGTTGGAGATGCCACTACTTTAGCCTAACATGAGACATAATCCATCCCCACTAAAATGTACATATTCTCCATTGAGGACAGGAAAGGAACCATAAAGTCGATGCCCCATACATCAAAGACTTCCACTTCTAATATGTTGGATAAAGGGATCTCATCTCTTTTGGAGATGTTACCTATTCTCTAACATCGATCACATTGTGCCACGAAAGTTTGAGCATCATTAAACAGTAGTGGCCAATAAAATCCACTCTTGATTATCCGAGATGTCATTTTGTTAGCTCCATAATGACCAACATATTGACATTCATGACATTGCTTTAAGATATCCAACATTTCTTCCCCTGGAACACATCGTCGCATTAACCCGTCAGCGTATGTTCGATATAAAATTGGCTCATCCCATAGATATTGGCCACACTCATGTAGAAATCTCTTTCTTTTTTGATAGGATAAATCAGAAGGATGCTTACCATTAGCAACGTAATTTGCGATATCGACAAACCATGGTGTAGCCACACTTTCAAACAACATCAGGGTTTCATCAAGGAAATTCTCATTAATATCTTCACCTGCCTTGCATTCCCCCTTTTCTAAACTTCATAAGTGGTCTGCAACCACATTTTTCTCTCCCTTTTTATCTCTCACTTCTATATCAAATTCTTGTAAGAGTAGCACCCAACGAATGAGCCTTGGTTTTGTATCCTTCTTATTAAAAAGATATTTTAATGCCGCATGATCGATGAACACGATTACCCATAATCTTAAGAGGTATGGTTGAAATTTATCACATGCGTATTATAGCTTGGTCACTTGCATCGCATATAACTTCAAATGGAAGTGTCCAATTTGGTGGTGATAGAATTGGCGCTGATGTTAGTGCTTCCTTTAGTTTATTGAAGGTAGACATGCACTCTTCATCAAATAGAAAGGGCATATCCTTGACTAACAGGTTTGTCAAAAGTCTTGCAATTTGAAAGAAGTCTTTGATAACTCGATGGTAAAATCATGCATGACCTAAGAATCCTCACACACCTTTTACATTTCTTTATAATGGGAGTTTCTCTATAACTTCTGCTTTTGCTCTGTCCATTTAAAATCCTTCATATGAGATTTTAGCAGTATCCTTTCTTGCACCATAAAGTGGCATTTCTCCCAATTTAGCATTATGTGTGACTCTTCACATCTTTGAAGAACTCTATCCAAATTGGTTAAACACATTTCAAAAGAGTCTCCAAAAATTTAAAAATCATCCATGAATACCTCCATTATATCTTCGATCATATTGGCGAAGATAAACATCATAAATCTTTGAAATTTAGCTAGGGCATTGTATAGTCTGAAAGGCATCTGTCTGTATACGAAGGTATCATAAGGATAGGTGAATATGGTCTTTTCTTGATCATCAGGGTATATGAAAATCTGATTGCATCCCGATTATCCATCTAAGAAGCAATAAAACGAATGACTAGCCCCCTTTTCTATCATCTGGCTTATGAATGGGATATGAAAATGAACATTTTTAGTTACTGAGTTGAGTTTGTGATAATCTATGCACACTCTCCATCCTGTGAACGTTCTTGCAAAAATTACTTTTGTTGGGTTAAGTCATGGATGCATGCATCACATGTATGCAAATGAAGCGGAAGTGTCAAAATCAGGATTCCAACACCATAACAACTCGAAAATCACAAGATCATACATGTATACAAGGATATGTAAAGAACATGAAATATTAAAAACATTTTTACTTTGTTTCTCCTCCTTTCTTGTTTCTTCTCCTTGTTTGGGTTGTTGCAAACACCAAACCCTTCCTTGATCATCCAAGAATACGTAAAGAAGGAGGATGAAACAATGTGTAAGGGTTTTAGAACACCAAAATTGATGAATTCTAGTAGATGTTCAAATGGGAGATAGATCAAGGTTAGCTTGCATGCATGTTGAATTATACAACAATTGCATAAATTGCATGAAGATAACTCAAGAGCTCTTCTCACCTCTCTCGAACACTTCTAGAACCCTTTCTCTATCACTTGAGTGTGTAAGAAGTGGAAGAAGCTCTTGTACATAAGTGAAGAACTCATATATATATCATTCCGTGGCCTCTGTCAAGATCGTGGTTAACACATATCTCGCCTTTGGTCACGATCGTGGCCTGTTTAAAATAGGCCATACACACTTTTTTTATCTGTTCTGTTATGTATGTGACCCTTAGGTTTTCGGTTATTTAGGCACTTGAATTAACTATTAATTCAATCAAATCATGCCAATTTATCGAAATATAATTGGATTACCACACAAACTCTTCAATAGTTAATCGTCTAACTTATGAACTTTTCCATATATAATTACTGTGCAATTCATCCTTTCATCATCTATACCCTACTTGGTTCGAAGTATGGGCTATGTGTCAACTCCCACTAGATCGACTACGTTACATCTAGTCCAAGTGATGTTAGTTCTTATCCTGAGTTCTTATTACTCTTATGTGTCATTGAAGACTCTCTTGATGACATATAACTGAGCTAGCTAGAGACTCCCGAGTAATGACCCCGATAAGAGGCTGTGGGCATCATTTCCTTTTATAAGGAGTGGTGAATCAATGATTGACTACCCAATTACCTTCGAGTACCAATAGTTATACCCAATCACCACCCTAAGAGCGACCCCATCTTGAGGTAACGAAGAATAATGTCCAAGCACATGGTTAGTATCCAAGATATCCTTGAGTGCCTCAAGTTCAAGGATATTTGCACCATTGCTATGATGAGATTAATTATTGACATTCGATAGATCATCCATATGATAATCTCATAGTGAGCCATCCGATGTAGTTACTACCCTTAGTAAGCATCCACATATTAACTCTAAAGATCTTATGCTTACAGTTTTTGAGATCCACTGCTTGATCAAATCAAGGAGTATAATATGTGCTAGTCTGTCTGGATTAATAACATCCTATCTTATTAATCCTATGACTAGGGATTATTTAGATACTAACATAATTGTACATGATAGGAATTTCAATATTATGATCTCATTATAATTTCCTTTATGATATGTTTTATATCATGGACTTCATTAATTCGATTTAAGATTAATATCAATTCATATGTAAACGAATATCAAATCAATGAAAAATTCCTTTCGTTTTATTAATCAAAATAAAGTTTGTACAATAGTGCTAAAGGTGATTGCCTTTAGAGCACTACTCTAACAATCTCCCATTTGCACTAAAGCTAATTGCCTTTGTATCTAATACCATAGGTGAGTGAACCAAAATCAAAATTTGTCTGAGGCAGTGGCTTAGTCAAAGGATTAATGATGTTCTGATCTGTGGGCACTCTCTTTATCTTCACATCACCACTATCAATTATCTTCTTGATCAGGTGATATCTCCTAAGTACGTGCTTGGACCTCTAATAAGACCTTGGTTCCTTGGCTTGTGCAATAGTCCTATTGTTGTAACAGTACAACAATATTGGGTCTACTATGTTAGGAACCACTCCAAGTTCTATGACGAACTTCTTGATCCAAATGGCTTCTTTTTCCACTTTCGTAGCTGTAATGTACTTTGACTCGGTCGTCGAATCTACAGTTGTCTCTTGCTTGAAACTCTTCCAAATGACTGCTCCACCATTCAGTATGAAAACATAACCTGACTGAGATTTGGGGTCATCCTGGTCAGATTGAAAACTGGAATCTGTATGCCTGCTCACTGTGATATCTCCATTTCCATATATCAAGAATACATCCTTAGTCCTTCTCAAGTACTTTAGTATATTATTGACAGCCATCCAGTGACCCTCACCAGGATCCGATTGATATCTGCTCGTAACATTTAGAGCATATGATATATCGAGTCTTGTATATAATATAACATACATTATTGATCCTACTACCGAACCATAAAGGATTATACTCATGCGAGTCCTCTCATCTTGTGTCTTGGGACATATAGATTTCGAGAGTTTTATCCCATATGTCATGGGAAGAAATCCTCTCTTGGACTAGTCCATACTTGTAACATCCCGTTTCCAGAGAACGGGTCGGACCAAAGAAACGGGTCCAGGTATGGTAAATTGCCACACCTCATGCTCATGCAGTAGTGAATAGTGAGATTTGTGCATATAAGAGTTAGTGTACATTCGTTCATGACGATTATCCCGGTAGAAGTGAGAACAAGTGATTTTGGAAAAATAAAATTGTGAGTGACAAATCAAATTGGAGAGGTCCAAAGTGATTCTCTAATTTTTAGAGAATTATGGAAATTTTCTGGGAATTTTTCGGAACTATTTC
>JAOQML010000007.1:19088951-19110800 GCA_027568935.1 Erythroxylum urbanii | reverse complement strand
TTTATTATGCTCATACATATAAAACCAAACTCTTTTGTTTTATTAATAATAAATATTTTCATTACAAAAAGTAACTGAAAGGAAATTAAGTTATAATTAAATACACTTACTTTCTAGGGCACTATATTCACATATCTCCAACAGGAATGATGTCAAAGCATAGGATTCGTATCTAAGATATCCCTAAGTACGTCAAGTCTAAGGATATTTGTACTATTGCTATGGTGAGATTAATCATTGACATTTGATAAATCATCCATATGACAATCTCATAGCGGGTCATCCGATGTACTTACTACTCTTAGTAAGCATCCACATGTTAACTCTAAATAACTCATGCTTACAATTTATAAGAACCACTGCTTAATCAAATCAAGGAGTATAACATGTGCTAGTCTGTCTGAATTAATGATGTCCTGTCTTATTAATCCTATGACTAGGGATTATTTAGTTACTAACATAATTGCATATGATAAGAATCCCATTATCATGATCTCATCATGATTTCCTTCATGCTATGTTTTTTTATCATGGACTTCATTAATTTGATTTAAGATCAATATCAATTCATATATAAACAAATATCAAATCAATAAAAAATGCCTTTTATTTTATTAATCAAAATAAAGTTTGTACAAAAGTGCTAAGGTGATTTCCTTTAGAGCACTACTCCAACATTCATAGGTTAATAAGTTAGAACAACTTAAAGGATTGTGTTTGTAGTTAAATTTATTTCATTAAGTTCAATGCCATTGTAGCATTATTGTATATGTGTGTGTTATTGTTTGATGTGTTTGTGTTTTTATTGTTTTGTTTTTTCTTGAGTACAAACAAAAGTTCAAGTATGGGGATGTTGATAATTATAGATTGCATAATGTTTTAATAGGCATTTTCGTATGCTTTTAGTGGTTAATTAATTGATTCATGTATGTTTAGGTTTAGAATTGTGTTAGTTGGTTAGATATTTATGTTTTGAGTGTTATATGGGTTAGACCAAGCTATTAAGCTTTAATTTTGTGTGTTTGAGGTGCTAGATGTATTTGTTAGTGTTTAAGATCAGATATCGAAGAACATATGAGATTTGAAGAAAGCCCGGATAAAGACCCAGGGCCACGATCGTGACATAACCTTTTTGGGCAATACACAATCATGGCCTGGTCTACCACGATCGTGATAGGGACCCTGTCATGTCATTAGGCCACAATCATAACTTGGGGAGCCATAGTCGTGGCCTACGCAATAATAGACACGGACCGATTTCTAAACTCAACTTTTCAAGGGATATTTCAGAGTTTTTGGGCCCAAGTAAAACCTAGTTTTTACCCTAATTAGAAATGACTACAAAAGAAGGGAGAGGACCTAATTTTTGTGCCTCCATTTTACTACATTAGGAAAGATCCAAGGAATAAGAAGAAGAGGAGAGATGGAGGATAAAGGAAGAGGGAAGAAGAAGGGTTGTTATTGCTGTTATCTTCTCGATCCATCCCAACCATTTCAAATGTTCATATTTGTTATCCCCTCTTTTGAATGTATCAGATGGATTTGGTTTTGATGATGATGTTCTAAACTTCTTTAGAGATTTGTTCTTGAATCAATATTAACGTTATTTCTTTTGATGTTAATATATTGGGTATTGTGATTATTTGTTATATTTGCATGCTTCGTTAACAAATCAAGAGAGTGAACTAATAGCAAAACAATTAGATTGGGTAATGAGAGTTAAATAAACAATATCACGCAAATAATCAAATCGGTAATTTATATGAAGAGAGATCTCATGTGAAGATCTCATAGTTTGTTAGAGGGCTTAAGATCTAATTAGATGTGTGGAATTTTTGTTAATTAAGAGATTGCAAATTCCATAATTCAATTAGGAGTTATGATTTAGGGTTTAATGATTATAACTTGAGAGAGAGTAATCCACCCTTCAAAAGTCTAGGACCGATGCCATATTAACTCAAAAGTAATCATATTAGCATTTGATGATAGCATAAATTCCCCTTCTCATAATTAACTAATCTTTCTTGTGTGATTTTTTATTCATTGGTGGTGCTTAATTTTGATTTCTTTATGTTAGTTTTACAATTTCATTTTCAATTAATCTATATTCACTTCTTTACTTTTCTATTTAGTTTTCTTTATCCTTTAGGCCTTAAACAACTTAAGATTCAATTATTTCACCAACTCCTCGAGGGATCGACACCTCATATACTAGACTCATAACTCGTGCACTTGTGGTATATTGAGGGATAAGAAATTGTAGAACTTGCCCACTTGATGAAACCTATAGAGATAAATACAAATAACATGGAATTCTTTAGGATTCATCACCTCATAATGTTTCAAAGAATGAATATAATCCCTTTACTATTACATTTACTTCCATAGTTTATATTATATAGTGGGAAAGAAATGCTAGGATTTTTAAAGGCATCAGCTCAAAATGTCAAGTGGTTAGGTTTAAGAAATTTAATAGAATTCATAAGCTTGTCTTGAAAAGAGATTTTAACTTAAGCATCCCATCAATACTAGCTAGCAATTGGAATCTCTAACTTATGCTTTTACCTAAAAGGGAATGCGACAAACTTGGTCTCTAAACTTACAATACAAGTCTTCTAAATACACTAAACTATTGTCTAGACCATGGTGCTTAATAGCTTTAAGCTTTATCTCAAATTTTCTCATCTAATTTGTTTCTCATTAGTGTAATACCTTGTAATACACTAAATTATAATTTAGACTTTAGTGGTTAATATCTTTAAGCTTTTTCTCATCTAATTTGTTTCTCATCAATGTTATACCTTGTAATTCTAAGTTGTAAACTTATTTGTAATGTTTTGTTTAGATTTGTACAATTATTTAATTTTTGAAATAAAACAATTAACCTAATGTTTCTATACCCTCTTTTACAACACATAGGTGTATTCAACTAAGTAATTACCATCTTTTGATGCACAGTTCAACTTAATCAAACTCATTAAGCATAAACTCTTAAATTATTATGATAGTCTATGAAATCCCTTTATTTAGGTCTAGAATGTTTATTCTCCAAATGCACACATTATAATTCACCTTTTAGCCCTTCACACAATCCCCGCGATTGAATATATGATTATCAAGCATAAATCTAACAATTAAGAGTAAAGAGATTTTAACCAAATAATAACAATTAATTAATTATTATTGAAATATCCATCATTAACTATATCCCAACCCTAACTAAGGATTTAAATACTTTTTAAAAAAATCTTAATATAAAAGATACTAAAAAAGAAAAAGTAGAATAAGATATCTTTAATTGTGTCTAACTTTAGGTTGATCTCTTTTTAATCCTTGCTCCCAAGTCTTCTTAAATGTTAAGAAACCTTAAAAGTAAGGTAAATCACAAGGTGGTTGCTACAATATTCCTACAAAAGTCTCCTTTAATTAACCCTAATAAAAGTATTTATAACTAGGTTCATATAACAGAGTCCTAGATTGGGATAAATTATGTTTATATGCATCCTCGAATTGTATGTTATGAGTTTGATACTAGACCAGCTTCCACACCAACATCAATTAGCTAGTCCAATTCCAATCTCTCCATTCAATACGTAATTGGTGCTAGTTAGCTATACTAGTTTGTAGCTTACAAACAATCAGTTAGTGGTAGATTTTATAACATAATTAATTAAAAAAAATTTTATCTTATGTGTATTTATTTAATTAACTAACATATAAGATAAATATATTTTTCAAATAAAATTATAATGAGATTATAATAATAAATTTTATATATTATCTCTAAATTATTTCTAGTTATTATTCGTTTAAGATTGGATATTAATGGAGTAAAAAGACTGGCACATGTTGTGTTTCTTCCTTACGAAGGAAGGAATTAATCTCATAAACTAAAGTATGGAGATACTTAAAATAAACATGTGGATACTTATTAGAGAATAAATTTATGGAATTTACATAATTATGAGGATCATAAATAGAACATTATTTGAGTGTTTATGAACTTTCTCGTTATGATGGTTGCATGATTAATCCTTATACTTAAGATTACTAAGGTATTTCATGTGAGAAATACCATCTTTTGATGCTACTTATGAACTATTCTATTTAGAGTTGCTCAATCAATAGTGTTTGGCAATAATTTGAACTATATGAAGATAATTGAGTATGTTAACAAAGAATTTATCAACCTAAAGTAATTAAGGAAAATGTTCTATTATTCATGATTAGTAATGTTTTAAGAAATTCTCTAACAGTCTAGGTCCAACTAAAATATTGGATGACAAAAAGATTAAATTATATGTTATAATCATGTATGTACAAGTTAAGTCACATCACTTTGACATTCCTAATATTTAGGTAGTCATGACATATTGTTAGATGTCAATATTGATCTGTATTATATTTTTTAATAAGATAATTAAAGATAAATTAAAAAAATTTTAAATTTGTCTAATTCTAATTATGAATTAAAAGTGTAATTGCTAATTATTGTCAACATACTAAGAACTTAATGAGTCACATATAAAAAGAAATTAAAGAGAGAAAATATAGTTATACAAGTGGCTTTCACGTCGTCACCTTCTACAATTCTAACCTTATAATAACTAGATTGTAAATCCAATTTGGAAAATATATATGCATTGCTTAACCCATCCGTTAAGTCTTGCACGAACAGAATCAAGTACTTATTCTTTATCATGACTTTAATCAGCGCCCAATAATCCACACACATCCATAGGGAGATTCTATAGGGAATTTGGGCAGGAGGTTTTGTCCCTAGTTCTAACTCAATACTTTGGTCTATAACTCTTCTTGGTGGTAGTTCTTTTGGTAATATAGAAGGCATTACATCTTTTTAAGACTCCAACAATTCTGTTACTACACTCAGAACTTCCATGAACAACCCTTCTTTTACTTCAATCAACATTGTAAGAAATGTTTCCTTACCATGTTTAAGTCCTTTTTCCATAACCATAGCCGAAATAAAAGAAGATTTTTGCTTGCCTTTTTCTTATACACAAATTTGTCCACACTTAATAAACTGAGGCTCTTACTCTTAGATGAACATTATTCCACTCAAATGTGGATATACGATAGCCTTGTTCTATCATAAGAAGTCAATTTTGAGAGTCACATCGAAATCATCTAAAGGAATTACCATCATATTGCATTTTCCAGCCCAACCATCTATCAATAAAGACACATTATATATCATTCCGGCTACATCTTTAACTTTGGAATTCACTGTTTTCAATCTATTTGAACTTTTTCTCACCTTCAATTTGAATTTAGAAACCAATCGATCCATAATAAAAGTGTGTGTAACACCTGTATCAACCATCGCATCGCAACTGCAAACATCCCACTGATCTACACCTACAAATGCATTAACGAAACATATGTATTGCCTTTCTCTTCTATAAGAGTATTCAGCAATTGGAGAGGGTTAACAAGGGTCACGTCTTCTCCTTCTAGTTCCTCTTCAACCACCATAGCATTAAGCTTTTCTTGCTTCAAACACTCCCTCACATAGTGAGGACCACCACAAATATAACAGCCATAAGTTTTATATTTCTGACCACTAATAGAAGCACCACCAGTGTTCCCACTCACTTTGGCCTTCTCTTTATCAATCTGTCCATATTTGGATTCACTACATGATTTGCCATGTCCCCACTGTTTCTTCTCCTTCTAGTTAGTTTTATCTTTCTACTGAAATGACTTTGAGGTTTCCCCTGCCTCCTTGTCTTTATTTGGACACAAATCAATCAGCCTATCTACAGTTGTAATGGCACTATGCAAATCTTACACTCCCTGCCTTCATAATTCAATTTGCGCCCAAGTTTGGAGTCCCAACAGAAAATTGAAGAGTTTGTCTTATTCAACCATGTTTCAAATGTCCAGCATCAATGAACAGAAATTTTTAACATGATTCTGAATAGATCTTTCATGTTTCATCTTCCATAAGTTCTCCCATGCCAACCAAGATGTATTGCAAGGCAGAAATTGCTCTTTTAGTTCATGTATGAATGCCTACCATTATCGATTCTTGGTTGTCCAACATTCAGATCACCGTCAATTCTCCGACGCTACCATAATTTGGCATCTCCAACTAAACATATGCTCATTAATCAAACTTTGTTGCAATCCGACACCCTGGTAGCTTCAAAATATTGCTGCATATCCCCAATGAAATTTTCCATAACTTTTGCATCCCTAACACCATTAAAATGCTTAGTATCCAGGACTTTCAACCTTATCCACCTGCCACCACCATCCATGGCACCAGGGTTCCTGATGAGAGCCAAAGCATCCTCTAACACTCCCATTCTTCTATTTGCTTCTACCGAAATTGTATCCACTTGGTAATGGAATGTCTGAATCACCTCCTCCAAGTGATCCAAGCGAGCAAACAAATTTTATGTTTCATCTTTTAGAATGGCCCCAATGTCATGTTCCAACCTATCCAGCCTTTCCCTAATGGCTTCAAGGTTTTGATTTGCCACCATTGTCATAAACATGGTCTACCAAGTGAAGAAAATATCCCAAAATTCTCTAAACGGTGATCTAATACCAGTTTGTTAGAGGGTTGAGTTTGAGTCCAACAAACTCTCAAATTACTATCCTGTAATGCGATCAAATCTACATAATTGATCCAACAAAAATCACTCCTTCAAAGAGTAACGAAACCAATGTTGCCAAGGGCTGTTTAGAAGGATAGATTAATTCCTCCACTATAAAGGAATGAAAACAGTGTCTGTCTTGGTTGTTTTGTAGACAGAAATTTATGAAACACCAAAGAGAAAGGAACCAACGTTAATTGATAAAATAATGGTGGGATATTACAAAACTTTTGAAGTAATAATACGTAACACACATCACACAGGTCTAGAGGGATTACATATCTATACTTCCCAACAGACATTAATGTTTAAAGGACAAAGTCCCTAACAGTTGGGATAGTTACCAACATTTAGACAGTTGGATAATTTATATATAACTGTCCAATTAATTAAAACGACACACACCAACACCATATATTACATTTGATGACACCATGCAAGGCACAAAGTTTAGATGTCCTTGAAACCGTGCAAAGCTTCATGCAACCAACTATGTCATGCCACATCACTAACGTAAGGAGCCATGCAACCAATGCTCATGCAACACACAAGGGATGTTCACCAACGTAGCTTCACTTCCCATCTTATATTAATTATTTCCAGCCGTAATAACATATAGCTTTGTGATTACATAGCACCGAAGGGACAAAAGAACCGAAGGGACCTTACAGAATCCCTCTAAGCCATGTTTTATGTTTTATGTTCATCTACACACAGTCTATAAGGGACATAAGCTAGCACACGATCATATCTCATATCATATTTAATTAAGAGTTGTATAATCTTTATACCTTTCACTTAAAATCTTCTCTAATTCTTGAACTTGTCTCAAAGCAAAATCTTCACTGTTACCTAAAAACGTAACATAAAGTGAGTGAACTAAGATAATTCAAATATAAAAATATAGCAAAATATTAAAAAAAATGTGCATTTTTATGCATATCACTCAAGATAATCAAAGAGCGTAAGAAGCTAGTTATACCTATAATTTTTTATCAAGGTATGGATGACAGTAAGTAGTCTTTAAGGAATAGAAAGCCGAGAGATAAAAATGGATTTTTGAGTTCCCAAATGAGTGACAACTTTCTTAATAAAGAAAGATGTGATATAGTTGGAAAGAAATGAGTTCCAAATAAGAAAATTTAACTTAATATTTCTTATTATTTTAATTTTAACTTCAACTTTTCTTTTTTCAAAATATTTAATCAATGTTTTCTTTAAGATAATATAAAATTTTCATATATTTAATTCAAAGTTTAAAAATATAATTACCTTATATTCAAATGGACAAATTTGGATTTTAATTATTTAAAAATTAATGAAATTATAGAACAACACATAAAATCAATTCCTTTGATTTAAATCAATTAAGAATAATTTGATACAATTTAACTCAATTCCCAATTCAAATATTACAAAATATAAAAAATCATACCAAATTAAATTCAAACAATTTAAGTCAAAAACTTAAAGATACAATTTGATTCTAAACTTTTTTAATCAGTTATTTTAGTTTGATTCCAAATATCTTAAATTTGTGTCCATGTGACTCAATTCCATCAAAAAGTTGTTAACACAAATAATATTTTGAATTAATTATTTGATAATCAAAACTTTTAGCAATTAACTGAACATTTTTAGAACGAAAAGACCTAAAATATTTGACACATTATCCCAATTAAAAAGAAATTGAGAACAATGATTTGCTACGTGGATACGACGTCGTTATCCAGAATCTACAAGGTTTTTAATTTAAAGCTCACCCTTCCCAAGACCTGAAGGCTGAAAGCAAAGCAAATCACCAGAAATCGAAAACCTCGCCCGTAACTGGCAGAGATAGATCAGCCGATGAGAAACCCGATAATGAAATCCCTAATTTACGTGTTATTAGGTCTCTTGTTGGCGTCACCAGCTTTCGCCGCCATCGACGGTCCCTTCATTCTCGCCAACAAGAAGGCCACTCTTAACCGCCTGAAATCCGGCGTAGAACGCGTCTCCGTCTCCATTGATATCTACAATCAAGGATCTTCGTCAGTCTCACAATTCTTCTCTTGTTTAAATTATGTTCTTTGATCAGATCTGTTATTTTTCTCTAATTTATGCGGTGTTGACTTTTTTCCCTTGCATGTCCTGAATTGTTTTATCTTATAATTTCTGATTATTTTTTTCTTCTGTGTATTTTATTATTGGATCTTTATTTGATTTTTCGCAGTTTTCTTGTTTCATGTTTTTAAATAGGAGCTCATAACGATAGCGGTTTCTTTGTATCTAGGAAGTCAAGAACTGGAGTTACATATGTCGAAAAGTTTAGAACTGTAGAAATCCAACTTTTCTACTTGTGATAGTGTAAAGCAAAAGCTGATTAAAGAAATCTTGAGAGATGTGTTTGGGTTGTCCGTGTTTCTTTTACTAATCACTGGGGAAGATGTAAGTCAGTTATCATCAAATTTTGATTGATGAACATGCTAAATTAGAGCAGAGTGATTAAATGGGTAGAGTCTGGGAAGTTAAGATCATTGAGGGGTTTCATGCCAAACAGAAATGCGAGACTTTAACAGTGGCGGAGCAATACCCTTACAACCTTAAAATTTTATTTTTAAGGAAGAAACTGAAGCAGGAGATGGCATATAGGTTGGTATTAAAAGAGAGTTTTTGGTTTGGTTCAGGAATTGAAATTGCTTGATAAAATGTATTAATGATGTTTACTGCCATAGTCTAGCATGTACTTTAATTCCAAGGGCTATATGAACAGAAAGAAAATAGGTGAGCAGATAATAAGGACAAGTTGGTAAGGGGGAGAAAGAGTACCACAAAAAACATAGGAAGAAAAAGAAGGAACAAGTAGAGCAGTAGGAGATGGGAAGCCTCAAATTCCTCAAGGCTCTAGACTTTTCCTGTAGGAATGCATCTTTATGCTTGTGTTGTTTATTTATCAGAATAAGATGTTGACTTGTAAGATCGTTATCTACGGTCATTTACCAATGTACAGTAATTCAGTTTGTTGCGCATACTTCATAAAGAATCAAATAGCACTTTATGAGTTTTTACAAATACAAGGGCAATCCAGAAAGTTGTTTTGGGATTATTTTTAACAGTTATAGATCAATTTGGTTCTATATGTTAATGGATTCTTAAAGGTGAAGTGCTTCTTATAGTAGAGATCTCTGAGTAAATTCTTTTCTCATCCATTAGTTATATTTATAATTTATTACCATATATACTCTTAAGAAACTGCACCTTTGGCTCAATAGAACTTGAAAAACCATTTCTCTGCTTTTATTGGATATAGTTTTTATAATTTGCTTACATTTTTGTGTGGGGTGAGATTGTTTCTTGCAGTAAAGTGTTTTGTGTTGTTTTATTTATATCTAAAGGACTGGGTACGATGTAACTCTTGTGGATGATTTCTGGCCTCAAGATCTTTTTGAATTAGTAAGCGGGAACACTTCACAGTCATGGGAAAGACTTGATGCGTGAGTGCTACTCGTTTATTAGGAACTGCTTACTTCTGATCCATTCTTTTGTCTTTCCTTGTAAATCTCTACTTAATTCTTTGCAGTGGTGGTCTCTTGTCACATTCATTTGAATTGGAGGGCAAAGTGAAGGGAGCATTCCAAGGTTCCCCTGCACGAATTACTTTTCGTATCCCCACAAAGGCTGCTTTACAGGTTATGGACCTTAGCCACCATACCTTCATTTTTTCTGCTTCAGCTCATTTTAAATTTACGTCTTTCTCATCTGACTATTATTTGATTTTAGGAGGCATTTTCCACACCCATACTGCCACTAGATGTCCTTGCAGAAATACCTCCTGAGAAGAAGTTTGACTGGGTAAGTTACTTTCTGAAAATATATGTTCTACCATGTCCTTATGCTTGTCATTATCCCCCCAACCCTTCTTTTTGGACTAGACTAAAGCTTGTTTCTTTTGTTGTCTTTTCCTGTGGAATCTCTTTGGGTCTGGCAATCTTTTGCAGGCTAAGGTAAGCATGCACTTCTCTTCAATCTATGCAGTTGTAAACCTAGTCACCAAATAGATGCAATTATTTTGTAGTTCTTGATTTTTATCTGTGACCATGCGATAGGCTTGGTCTGCCAAACTGAATAACAAATAATAGAACGTTATTATTCCTTGATGGATTGTTAAATATTTTGTTTGTTTGCGAAATTAGTACCATTTACATGCATTGGTCATATTGGCTGATATTAACTGTTTGCCTGACTGCAGAGGCTGTTGGCAAAGTATGGGTCCCTAATCTCTGTGATCTCCATAGTAGGTCTCTTCGTTTACCTGGTTGCTTCCCCATCTAAATCCAGTGCTGCAAAAGGAAGCAAAAAAAAGCGCTGAGACACTATTGCAGTTGTCTGTACCCTTTAAAGACAATACATCAGTGATAATTTCAGGTCATTAGTTGAAAGGTTCTTAACCCAGAAGTGATAACAATTTAAGTTGGAAAATTTGAGTTATGTGGTTTTAGATGAATCAGTTGATTCCTATGCGTAGGGACTAGTTTATCTGCACCGGTATTCATTTTTGCAGCCAACATCAAATTTTGCAGTTCTCTTACTCGTGTGCTACGTGCTTTTGGATAAAATTGTCTACTTGAAAGGCGTTGGGGAAATTGTTATTTATTGCATGACGTGGGCAAGTAATAAGATATTTCTAACGGTATGGACAAATTTTCTTCCTTAATGAACACTTTGATCCCTCTTCAAGAGGTTTTCTCCCAATTCTCTATGTCTATCTGGTAAAAGTAAAGTTGAAACCAAATTGCTAAGATTGAGACTTTTTGGTTGCTTTTGCAAGTAATTCGTGCGTTCACCTGCAAAATATTCTTCTCTCCTTCTACATCTACAGCCTCTTAGGCGATAACTCCACGGTCGAATACTTCTCTTTTGGCTAAAGTTGATAAAGTAGTCCTGCATCTCTACTGAATCGTCCTGCAAGCAATCAAACTTATACACAATATTTCTCCATAGGTCCAAAATGTTCACCTAATAATATTCAATTGGTTACTGTATTAATAAATAAATGTTTGTTGAATTAATAGAGCAATCGAGAGTTAATTGAGGAACGATGCGGAAAGAAAAATTAAACGTACTTGACCAACAATCAAAGAGCTTAGGACAAAAATCATCATCAACAGCTGAGGTTTTCCACAATTGCAAAAAAGGGTATATCAACTTCGCTTTTATAAGGTCTTCTTGCTGAAAATTCAACCTTAAAAGGATCTAGCTTCACTATATACTAACACACAGTTTGTTACAGATACCATTGCACACACAATTTCACAGAATAGATTATAGTCAGTATGTGAAAGTTTAATTTGGTTTTTTTTAGAGGATCAGAAACATACAAGACAGGACAAGGCTGCAGCCCGTGTGGATGACGATTCTGCAGTAAACAGAAGGGCACCGACCCATTGTACAAGCCAAGGTAAATTAGATGTATTATAGGCAATGACTTGAGATTAATTGTATCATATCCTTGTACAAATTGGTTTATAAAAGAATAACATACAGAAACACTGAGAGATGTGCATGAAATATATTTTTCCAAGGCCTAATTCTGTAGGAAGCTTACCGTCGCAATCCAAAAAAAAAAAAAGCCATCCCAAGCTGGTTGGCATTTCAATGAACACAAGCAACAGCAGGTGCTAACTCATACAAGTGCATGCATGCTGCAATACATAAACAAATGTTAACACTGACGTGCACTTCTAGTTCAACCTAGCATGCCCTTGCTAGAGTCCTGGACTCCAATGCAACCATTACTTGAGATATTGAGATCATGCCTCTCAAGCAAGTAAACAAAGAATTCACCTATCAACCTAAAGGTCCAAGAGGTTGTGGTTCAAACTCTCAGAAGAAAACATTAAGAAGGTTTGAAGTTAAAAAAACACGGTGATGCCAAAGTTGATTTTCTCATTGTAACATAATAGGTAATCCTCACTATAAGGTTGCACCTTAATTACAAAAGCAATGGGAAAGATGTTAACGTTAAACACGCACATCTTAGAATGATGGAGGCAGAACTTAGCAGTGCAATAGTTTTTTTTTTTTTTTTCCAATAGTCTGTTTTAATCTATTTTCCTTAGTTGACAGTTTTGCTTTTTAGGTAGTTCATTTTAGTCTATTTCCTTTAACTGACAATTTTCCTTGTTGAGAGTAGAATTAGGATAAGTTTATTTTTGTGTTTTTTCCTTTACCTAAGGATTAAATAGCTATTAGGGGAAATATAGCTGATTCCTTTCCTAATAGCATTAATTGGACAAGAATACATAAACTGCACTGTCACTTTAAAAGAGGCAGAAAAGAAAGTTTTCCTACAAATCTGATGCTTTCTTTCTAAAAATGATTCTTAGACTTGAAACCCACTCCTAAATTTTGTTAACTGATTTCTATGAACTTAATGGTGTGATACTAATATTTTGTTTGTTTAAACCCTAGGAGTGATTCTTAACTCTTGGTACAAACTCTATGAATAATTCCTAGATGTATTCCTTTATTTTAGTTTCTATAAATTCTAACTTCCTAAACTACAGCTTATAGGATTCTGTTCCGCAACAAGAAACCTTCTAGGGAAAGTCGACACCAAACTGATTTAAAGTGATGCTCAAGCAGAGTAAGGACAGGGAAGGGGAAAATAATAAACAAAAGAATTGAAAGATTCTTTCCGTAAGTACCTTTATAAGTTAAAAAAGTTGCAGCCAAACGGATAAGATATCCCAACTCGAGGAGTATATGACCTTTATAAGTTAAGCTTAACAAATCTTTGGAAAGAAAATAGAACTTAGTCTTTTCTACCTTGGTTATGCATGAACATAAAGTATACAAAGGAAAAGATGAGAATACACCTAGTTTAATCCCTAAGTTAAACATAATACAATTAGATGTCTAAACAACAAAATCTCCACTCAAATTTACTTTTCATTGACTATTTTGATATGATGCCTGAGTGTACCCTACCAAATTATGTCTCAAAGTTGAACTTGCAGTTCTAACTTTTTTTGGCTTCTAATAAGTGTCAATGCTTTATATTCCATGTGCAAACTCTTTGTCGACCCAACGATGACAATCCTTGGCATATAGGGAAATCCCAAGGGTCCCCAGGATTTCCCTAGAATTATTATCGTGATGAAAATTAAGAGAAAATAATTTCTTATTCATAATTGTGACGAAATCGATACTAGTGAAGATATGAATGCTAGTGACAGTATTGGTGTGAATGATAATATAAGACAAGCAAACCATATTGGTGTAGTAAATGACTTGAACATAAAAGACGCCAATAGGTTACAACTTGTTGCAATAAAATTTTTGCAGCCATACAAGCGTTTCTAAGTTCAAGATTTTTGAAAATTAAAATTGCAACTTGAATAAGAACTCACTTTGCAGTCAACACTATAGATCAACCAAAGGTTAATGGTAACAAGAGTTTAGTTTCTCTCAAACAACTTATGTTCCTAAAAATAGGCATCATTCCGCAGAGAATAGAAATTCATTCAAGTTACACTGATATAAATTTGACGGAGAATATTTTATTGGTTCAAAGAGTACTATAAAAGCAATATCCAATACAAAAGAGAAACAGTGTACATCTACAGTTCAAGTAACTTAAAGTAAGATATTCAAGGGAGTACTGCTTTGAAAAGGTATAACAAAACCCAAATGCAAATCTCAAGGCCACCTCCACATTCTAATAATCTCACGCATCTCATAGAACACGAGGTGATCATCATCAGAAATCATCAAAAGTCGCTAATCCTAAATTCAGTTACCAACTAACCTGAATCAAATTACTCATCACTGTCATCATCCTCCTCGTTGTTGGGAAAGTCATTAGCGAGATAAACCCCGGGATGGACTGATCGTCGCCGGGTCCTCGATGGCAAAATATTATCCAAATCGACCTCAGCCAGCGGATCATCCTCCAGCTCACTCCCATCATCACCATCAAAATCACTCCCATCATCACTCGAATCATCATCTTCGTCGTCATCGTCTTCTTCATCATCGTCATCAGTATCGTGTTCTTCAATCATTATCCCCTTCCCCTTCCTGTCCACCGTCACATCTTTTCCATTGAGCTCCTCCTCTTCGTCGTCGTCTTCGCCTTCTTCTTCGTGCCCATTTGCCTCCATCTCAGCGTTTTTGATGTTAACTCGGGGTTTCGAAGAATTGAGCCCAGAATTGGTGGTAAAAGCCTCTACACTTTGATTCCCGTTCTCTGCCACTTCCGATGGATTATGTTCATGGCAGCTGTTGCCGCTGGTGGTTAAAGTTTGAATCTTTTGAGCTTTGATTGAGTGTAAACATTCAAATTCTTCCTCTGACTCTTTGTTTTCACAAATTGGATCGAGTTTGCGCTTGGTAGGCAATGTGAGCTGATCTTGATTCTCGATTTCTTCCATGGATTTGATTCCCAGAGGCTTTTGGATTGGTTAAGGGTTTAATAGGAGACTCTCAGAATTAGGGTTTTGAGAACAAATATTCTTTAAATGTTGCAAATAATAATAGAAGTAACCCTAAGTCAAAATTCGATGCCACTCCTCCTGCTCGTGGATTTAATTGATAAAATAAGCCCCTTATATTGTATGTTTACTAAGCCAAGGTTACAGCGTACGACATTTCATTTGGGAACTTGGAATGATTGGTCGGAATTGGATATCTGTTATAATTTGTAAATGTTAATCGTGTCAGATTCAGATGTGTCACTTGATTTCAAAATATTAACTTCTCAAAATAAATTATTTAGAAAAAATATATTATAATTAAATTTTAGTTAATATACATTAAAAAGACAATAATTATTATAAAAAAAGAGTAACACTAACATTATTTTATAGCTAATTACTCTAATATTCCTTATAACTTTTAGTAATTTCATATAATTTTAATCTTCTCTTAGATTATTCCACATTTCAAAATTTTTACTACACTCTCTATATGCTATTGTACATTTAAAAGAGTAAAAAAAATTATGATTTTTACATTTTTTATATGAAGCTATAAAAAAATTTTAATTATAAAAAATTATAAGAAACTATGATGAAATTAATTATAACTTATTATGAATAAAATATAAATTAAATTCAGTTTAAATTAAGAATGTTCAAGTTATGAAATTAGTAAAAGATAAATCTCAAATTTAACTGAAATTATTATTGAAAGACTTATAGTTATATACACGAGTTTTACGATTGTAAAATTTAGGCATGCACATCAAATTTCAAAACATATTTTAATTAATAAAATAAGATACAACAAAATTTATTTTCAAGTATTTATAAACAAATATTTTATTAAACAAAGCTAAATTGTATTTTAAATTCATAGTTTTGCTTGATTTTATCAATTAATTATTAGAAGTAATAAACTAATCCCTAGCATTAGCTTTGTTGATGTGGATCATAACATAAGCGAGGTTCATCCTCATCATTGTATAAATGAAATTTTTAATAAATTAATTGTTATGTTCTAATTAAAAACAACCAAAAAATAGTTGATCTATATTAGAAACAATTTTACAACTTTAAAATTTTAATTTATTAAACATTTTTACTTATTAAAATTTTTCATATTATTTGACATAGATAAATCATATTAATAAAGTTTACGATAGGAAATGACAATGGATTATATTTGTAACAAACTAAAAGTTTTGATAACTAATTGATATTTTGTACTTCTCGTTACTATTATAAAAAAATTGAATAAGTTTTGAATTTTAATTGTAACTTACCCTTTAAAATATCCGTCATAAGAATTATAGCTCTTTCTCTGGTTCTCACACTAGTTATTTATCCTAGATCCTAGGCTCCTTCACACCTCCTGCTTCTGCCCTCTAATGGCTTTTCTCTTTTTTTCACTTTAACTGATGCAGTCTTTCTCCATTACCTGCCTATCATTCTTCCTTTCTAGATGTTGGTTATCAAATGTTTCCTCCTTTTCTTGTTTTCCTTGCTTCATATGCTCTCTGCCTTTTGGGGTTCTTACATTTATTATTATTCCTACCCTAAACTTATTGTTTAGGGAATAACTTTTTGAAACTTTCCCTTTAAGACATATGTGTCTGTTCCCTTTTTCAATCATGATAGTTGAAACCATTTATGTTTACCAATCTCTTATCTCTATCATTCTTCATGAATTCCCCCTTATCCTCTCCTCTTTCCCTCTCTCCCCAAGCACTCTATCCCTCCTCTTAGTCTAATTAACTAGTTCCTTTTTTTCCCTTATGCCACCTTCTCAACCTGATTAGTTAAACAGTCTCAATAGTTAATTACTATTTCTCCTCACCTTCTTTAGTTAGTCCTCGATCTTATTTTTTGGTATCCCTTCTAAACTTGTGTCCGGTCACAAACCTCTAAAGTGGAAGTTTGTACTTGGAGACACATCCTTACCCTCTCCTGTTAAAGAGGGATTCTTATTTGTATCACCTCTATTAGAGGTCTTGAAGGAGGGGGTTAAAGCTTATGCTTAAACCATAGTCACTTCTTTATAGGAAAGAGACCAACTTTCTCCCTCTTTAAGGCTTGGGCTATACAGCTTTAGAAGCACAAAGGGTTGGTTGAGGTGTTATTAGATGAAGATCATTTACCATAGTCACTTCTTTATAGGAAAGAGACCAACTTTCTCCCTCTTTAAGGCTTGGGCTATAAAGCTTTGGAAGCACAAAGGATTGGTTGAAGTGTTATTAGATAAAGATCATTAATTCCTATTTAAGTTTGCTTCCAAAGATAAGGCTTTATCGGTTATTGAAGAAGGTCCCTAACACTTTAATAGTTTTCCTATATTCTTGTACATATGGAAACCTGGGATCAAGTTGGATGGTATAAAGCAAAAATCCCTTGTATGTGAATTTTCACTAAATTACTTTAAAGTATTGGTCTATAAGGGGATTAAGCTTGACAACAAGCTTAGTTATCCAATTTGCATGGATAAAACTAGTTCCATTAGGAAAAAGTTGGTTATGTAAAGGTATACATAAGTATGGATTTGAACAGGGTGTTTGTAACATACCACTTCCATAGAGCATATGCCCAAACATACCAGAGGATATTCAAGAATATACCCTCCGAGAATGGCAAGCTAGAGCAATCGCATTAACTTATTTAAGGCATCACATATATCACAAGCATTCAAAATGATCAATTCTTCCCATTTCATTCACCAAAAATAAACTTATATAGTTTCATTACAACTCATAATCCATGTATATACATTACATAACATTTGAGAGTTTAATACTCCAGGATGTTAAATTAAAACATTATAACTAGACTCCTCAGATTCAAGTAATCAGACATTTGAGCCATTCTCATCCCCAAAATGAAATTACTAAACTTCTACTATAACACCTTAGTAGTTAGAACTCTTCTGAACCTAAAAAGCAACGTTGCAATTTTGATGAGTTTGCGAACTTAGTGAGTGAACCATCATTGATGTGTTCACTCAAGTCAAAACATTAAGATAAATTATAACCTAATTCAACAAGTATATCACATAATCCAGTATTGAATAACATATCACATTTTATCATATTTCAATAAGTACATGTACACAAACATTGCATATCACTATTTCAAAACAATTCAATAATTCATCTCAATCATTCATATGATACATGTAAAGTTGTATATGCAAATCTATATATGACTCCATTTTTATTTTGCTTTGTTGTGACCTAGCGCCTTTCAACCCAATTTACTTTCCCGTATTTGTTGTAGATACCGAGCTCATTTTTGACCCGAACCCATTATGCATTCTGAGTCTATGTTATCTAAGCCTGAGGCTCCTTTCATCATTCTGAGCTTAAAGCTCTTTTCTCACATTGGTCACTCTGGTCACAACTTCTTTAACTGATCATAAATGTCAAATACAATGATATGAATCATCTAACACATCATTTGCTTTCATCAGTGTAATTGATTATCTAGAATTCACATTCAATTTGAACCAAATAAGCATTTCATGGATGGTCACATAATTAGTAATTAACATTCAATTTAAAAAAACTTCCATATATAGTGCCAAAATATCAAACTCCTCAGACCAACAACGTCTGGAATTATAACAATCATATAAATAAAAATTCAATAACTTAAATTTAACTAAAAATAAATCAATCATAGTGAGAAACATCTAGGTTAACTCACCATATGCTCCAGAAAAGCTATTGCCTTGATGATCTGACAATGTCTAGATGTTGACGATCGCCTTACGTGTCTATCGTCATGCAATATACACATAATTCGCAATTCACTCAGTTATTTAATCAAACGAATATATAATCATACATTTGTATATGTGTTATGTTTCAATGCAAGCTCAATTGACTTTCCGGATATGTGTTCTTATATATAGATCTTGACTATTCAATTTGTACTTATACACTCTAAGACCATTCAAACATTATATTTTGTATACTACCATTTTGCAGTCAACTTTGTACCTTTAAGTTAGTTTGATTTACTCCAAATTCATCAACCATACTTAACACTTATCCTTGAACATTTTCATGATCAAAACGCCTCTTATAACACACACACAATTGTTACTTTAAATATGAAATTTCAGCAAGCGAGATATATACATTCACCAAACTTTTTTCAATAATATATATTCATACATTTACCTAATTCTCATTCATAATTACCCCATGTTCTTCAATGCTCATTCATCCATACCTTATACAAATTACTCATGTCCTTAAGATCATGTTTGCATTAAAAGAATTCATTTATTGTCACAGCCTGGACCACCTGCTCACAGATATTGTCCACTTTGGGCCTTGGCCCAGTCAAGCCCTCATATTTTGCTCTTCTCACCCTTGGGAAAATGCATATATGAGGGAGAGGTTTCTATAACCTTATAAGGCCTACTTCGTTCCCCTCTCTAATCGATATGGGAATCTAACATTTTACCCCCTTGGTGGCCTAATGTCCTCGCTGGCTTATAGGCATGGATCTACCCCCTTGGAGGCCCAGTGTTCTCGCCAGCCCACAGGCCTGGATCTTCCCCCTTGGAAGCCCAACGTCCTTGCTGGCACATCGGCCCAGGTACTGGCTCTGATACCATTTGTAACAGCCCCGACCACCCCACTCATAGATATTGTCCACTTTGGGCCTTAGACCAGCCAAGCCCTCACGGTTTTGCTCTTCCTACTCTTGGAAAAACGCATCTATGAGGGAGAGGTTTCTATAGCCTTATAAGGCCTACTTCGTTCCCCTCTCCAATCGATATGGGAATCTAACATTTCACCCCCCCCCCCCTTAGAGGCCCAGCTTCCTCTCTAGCCTACAGGCATGAATGGAGCAAAACCTTGAGGGCTTAGCTAGGCCAAGGCCTAAAGCGGACAATATCTATGAGCGGGTGGTTCCAGTTGTTAGAAAAGGTATCGAGCCAGTACCCGAGCCGATTTGCTAGTAAGGACGCTGGGCCTCCAAGAGGGTAGATCCAGGTCTGTGTGCTAGTAAAGACGTTGGGCCTCCAAGGGGGTGGATCTAGGCTTGTGGGCTAGCGAGGACGCTGGGCCTCCAAGGGAGGTGGAATGTTAGATTCCCATATTAATTGGAGAGGGGAACGAAGTAAGCCTTATAAGGCTATAGAAACCTCTCTCTCATAGACACATTTTCCCAAGGGTGGGAAGAGCAAATCTGCGAGGGCTTGGTTGGGATAAGGCCCAAAGAGGACAATATCTGTGAGCAAGTGGTCCGGGCTATTACATTTATTCCTTTAACAACTTATAATTTCCATATTCGAACTCAACCATATTAAAACAGTCCATTCTTTAGGTTATGACATCAATTAACTGCATAAACTTATCAAGCTCTTAACCGATTAGTCAAGAAACAATCTAGGCTCATTCCTAGCCTTATTCAAGTCCAAATATACCAATTTAGAGTGAAATTTCTCATATGGTTCGACATGTACACAAGGCTGAAATTAAAATTCTAGAATTCGTCATCAACGTCACTAATGTATCTAACTTTACTATCTTCAATACTTTACAAATTTTACAAGCTTAGAGACATCACTAACACCTAAAATTTTCCATATTTCATGTCCTTTAAGGTTACTTCATTTTAGGCTAATTTAACTTCCATATTGGTTACACTAAGGCTTACAAGATTCTGCTCACTTATGTCATTAACAGTCACTTTTTACAAACACACCTATAACCCTAATTTTCCATATCCAAAAACACCTTAATAACAACTATTTTTAGCGTGAATTCCTCATCAATTATACTTCAAATAACAACTTAAATCATCCATACAATAGCCCATAAACTACTATTTTTGTATATGCAAAAACAGAATAGAAAAGTGCCCATTCATTCTTCATTTTCCAGCACATCTTCAACAGCAATTCCACATTGACGATGATGCCGTGAGTGGGAAGAAAGTTAGAGAAAATTGGAAAGTTGGAGATTTGGAGAATTGAGTGAAATCTAATTCTGACCTTAAGAGCTGTTAATTTGGCCTTGAAAGTGAACATTGGTGTAGGCATGAACAGTGTAGGGTAATGACCTGAAGTTGAATTATGTGATCAGAAACTTTAGAGATTTGTGCAAAAATTCGCTATTTACTATTCATATGCATATAAGAATGCATGAATATGTCAATACAATATTTAACACTCCTAACCCGTGCCAAATTACCAAAATACCCTTCCCATAAGTGAGGGGATGTTACAAGTAGAAATCCAAAGGTGTGAGTGAGGTATGGATTTCAGCAGTAAGAGGGAGGAGAAGGAGAGAGTATAACAAAAACATAACAAAGGAGTTGAATGTTGTTGAATCGCCTATGGCCTGGGTATTCACAATATGCAGCAGAATGGACCATACTACACAACAAGAAGTATAACCGAAAATGACAACACGTACGAAATTACCTCTTGACGTGGATTGGTATTTGTTTTTCTAATTTGTAAATGCTGCAGTTCGTGATTATCCTCTACCAATATCCACACGAGGATGAACGATCTGGGTAGTGGCTAATGTGTGCTAGCACATTCTAAAACACTTTTTAAACGCCACACAATTTTTCTCTCAGAAGAAGAACGAACAACTAGGTTAGGTGGCTAGGGTTTTTTTGTCTCTTCTCTAATGACACTTAATTTCTCTATTTATAGAGAAACCTTAATCCCTATTCCTATTAGGAATAAGAATATTATAATCCTAAACCCATTAGGATTATGGAAGCCCAATAAGTTTCGG
>JAOQML010000007.1:19012153-19037842 GCA_027568935.1 Erythroxylum urbanii | reverse complement strand
AATATGGCTTGATCTTCATCCTCAATTTTTACATCTACATTCTTCAAATCCAAAATAAGAGAATCAAATTTATCCAGTTGTGAATGAATAGACGTACCTTCTGTCATCCTCAATATGTACAACTTCTTTTTTAAATAAAGCTAATTTTTCATCGTCTTCTTTATGTACATGGCCTTCAACTTGTCCCACATACCTTTATCTGTGCTTTCACCAGCAACCTCATGCAAAATCTCATCGGAGAGATTAAATACGATGGCTAATCTAGCCTTTTTATCTAGATCTGTGAATTGATTTAACGCCACATCTGTTGGCTTTTTCTCCGCTCCATCAAGTGCAATCTCACACCCATCTTATATTAAAATGGCCTGTATCTTGAGCTGCCACATATCGAAGTTAATACTCCGGTCAAACTTTTCAATAGAGGTCTTCGTTATTGTCATAATGGCTAAAAATTGATATTTCGACTATTTTTTAACAAGTGGACCCCACGAGTGAAACCAGGATAGCGGGCCCCACAAAAGCAATGAACGTGGGCCCCACAAGTCAAACTGAACTCTGTTTACATGACTGAGTCAGTGGGCCCTATAAGATAAAACCGAGGCAGTGGGCCCCTCTTAGACTCACAATAAAATCTAAATTACTTTCTGATATGGAGGATCTACTTAGTGGCAACCATAAAGCATACAGTAAGTTACACCAACAAGAGAAGCTCTGATACCAGTTTGTTAAAGAAAATGCCCGTGGATCGGATACTAGTTAAATTTAATTGCCTAAAAAATAGTAACGAAAATAAAGATAGACAAAATAAAATAAGATATGACACAAAAATTTACATGGTTCGGTCAATGTGACCTACGTCCACGGCCAGAGGGTGAGCAATTTTACTAATATGTGGAGAATGTATACAAGTACAAAGACTGGAACAAAAGGTTTTCAAAAAAAACTGATCAAATATATAGAAAATAACTAAAGAAAGGATGAGAGAATTTGTGCTGTTTTTGGTGACTGAAGGAAGAGAAAGGAGTGAGTATTTTTAAGTCTGCAACCATCCCTTCTATTTATAGTTGAAGCCTCAAGCATCTGTCCAAAATTTTTCTAAACGATGGCTATTATTGTTGAAAAAATGGAAGAGGCCAAGGCGTGCAACGGTAGCCATTATTATTGAATAAATGGAAGAGACATGTAACTAATAGCCAACCACTTTGGTCTTATTTGGAGGGGCTAAGGCATGCACATGCAACAACTCATTTTATTTCGAGGTTTTTGGTTTGGGTTGTTTAAATATGAACTTTCAGATTTTATTAGCTGAGTTTCATAAACAAGTTCTACGGATTCAAAGATTACATAGCATCAATTTCCCATAACAAAAGTAAATAGCAAATGCCAAAACTAAGAAAATAATGTTGACTTGTTATGCTGTTGTTATGCTGCTGAATGAGTCTTAAGGGTCTTTTGTTTCTGTTGATTTGTTTGTTAAAATAATCCCTATTATTTGGGATAAGTTTTTTAATTTTTTTGTTGACCACGTTAGAATGTGGGTTAGTAAATCAGGTGGTATATAGCTAATAAATTTCAGTTTATTCAATAAGAGAACACATTTTCACATTAGACCAAATTCTTACACTGTGAGTTACTAATATTTGGTATCATTGAGTTGCTAATATTTGGTTTCAAAGCCAGAGACTGGTTGTTAAAATGGCTTCTGACACCACTTATGTGCAACCTGTTATTCCTCGTTTCGATGGCCACTATGATCATTGGAGTATGTTGATGGAGAATTTTCTCCAGTCCAAGGAGTATTGGACTGTTGTGGATACTAGTGTTGGTGAGCCAATAAATGGAGAACTGCTGACTGAAGCTCAGCAAAAATGCCTAGATGAAATGCAGCTGAAGGATTTCAAAGCAAAGAACAACTTGTTTCAAGCCATCGACCGTGCCATTCTTGAAACAATTCTTGAGAAAGATACTACTAAATAGATATGGGACTCCATAAAGAAAAAATGTAAGGGCACGACAAGGATTAAATCCCAACAACTTCAAGCTCTTTGCAAAGAGTTTGAAACTTTACAGATGAAATCAGGAGAATCGGTTGATAGGTATTTTTCAAGAACTCTATCCATAGTCATCACAATGCAGATCCATGGTGATACCTTATCTGATGTTGCCGTGGTAAAGAAGATTCTTCGGTCAATGACACCAGAATTTGCCTATGTTGTCTGCTCTATTGAAGAATCGAAAGATATTGATATGCTCTCCATTGATGAATTGCAAAGTAGTCTCCTGGTGCATGAACAACGTATGAAGACTCCTGTTCTAAACGAACAAGCTTTAAGGGTGACTTTTGGTGATTCATCAGGAAATCGAGGTCAGAGTCGTGGTAGCTTTCAGGCACGACAGAGGTGGTGGTAGGCATAGCTTTGACAAATCCATCGTTGAAGGTTATAATTGTCATAGGCTTGGCCATTTTCAGTACGAATGTCCATTGAAGATGACGACAAGAATAGCTAATTATGCGAAAGGTAGTGAGGAGATATTATTGATGGCATATGTGAAGGATCTGACAGCTTTGGATGCCAATAAAGAGTAGTTATGGTTTTTGCATTCAGGGTGCAGCAATCACATGTCTGGTAAGAAAGAGCTTTTTTCTTCTTTTGATGGTGATTTCAGAGAAATAGTGAAGCTGGGAGATGGCTCCAGCATGAATGTAATTGGCAAAGGTAATGTGTAAATACTTGTCAATGGAGTTGTTCATATCATTACAAATGTGTTTCATGTCCTAGGTCTAAAGAACAATCTAATTAGCATTGGTTAGTTGGCAGAGAAGGGTCTTGCAATACTTATTCAACAAGGTACTTGTAAAGTTTATCATCCAGACAGGGGGTTGATCTTAGAGGTTAATATTTCTTCAAATAGGATGTTTAAGTTGATCACTCGGCCTATCTTGAAGGAGGAAGTTTGTTTTAGTTCTTTAATAGACAATCCAACTCAACTTTGGCACCATAGATATGGTCATCTGAGTTCTAGTGGAATGCAAATTCTTCAACAAAAAGGAATGGTGGATGGACTGCCTACAATGGACACCACTTCCATTGTATTCCTTGGTAGGGAAACAACAACAAAATTCTTTTCCCAAGAAAAGCATGTGACGAGCCTCTAAGGTTCTTGAGCTGGTGCATGCTGACATATGCGAACCAATCTCTCCCACATCCAACGGTGGAAAAAGGTACATAATTAGTTTTATTGATGATTTTAGTCGTAAAATCTAGGTTATTTCTTGGTTGAAAAAGCTGAGGCGTTTACTACATTCAAGAAATATAAGGCTTGTGCTGAAAAGGAAACTGGTGAGAACATCAAATGCCTTCGTACTGACCGTGGTGGTGAGTTCACTTCACTTACATTTAATAACTATTATAGTGAACATGGTATTCGGAGACAACTTACAACTGCATACACTCCTCAACAAAATGAAGTTACAGAGCGCAAAAATCGCACTATCATGAACATGGTGCGTAGCATGTTCTTGGTGCAAAAATACCTAAGACTTTCTGGCCTGAAGCAGTGAATTGGACAGTACATATTCTCAATCGAAGTCCCACTCTTGCCATAAAGAATATTACTCCATAAGAGGCTTGGAGTGGCTTGAAACCATCTGTAGTTCATTTCAAGGTTTTTAGGTGTGTATGTCATGTTCATGTTCCTGATTGCAAAAGGACAAAAATGGAGGATAAAAGTAAATGTTGTGTTTTCCTTGGTACCTGTGAAGAATCTAAAGCGTATCGCTTATACGATCCCATATCTCAGAAAATTCTGATTAGTCGAGATGTTGTGTTTAAAGAAGATACTAACTGTGATTGGGATAAGAGGTACGAAACTGATATTTTGACTGATTTAGATTGGAGTGATCATGTTGGAGTTTTGAATGACCATCATTCAAGTACTATCGATGGTGATGGAGAAAATGACAATGGAACTAATGATGCAGCCAATGGTGATGGAGCTGATGGTGCAACGGCTACAACTACTTGTGATGCACATAATTCAACTCCAATAAATTCTAGTGAGTCTCTGTTATCCCACAATGACCCAGGCGGCAACCAACTTGGATGGAGGACTATGTTAGCGGTGAAGGTTTATCTGAAGCGGAAGAGATGCATCATATGGTCATGTTTGCTGAATCTGATCCTATTTTATTCAAGGAGGCTGTTTATGATCCCAAATGGAGAGCTGCAATGGATGTGGAGATTGCGTCAATAGAAAAGAATGATACCTGGGAATTAACTAATTTACCTGTAGGTGCAAAAAAGGTTGGTGTCAAATGGGTCTATAAGACGAAGCTTAATGAAAAAGGAGAGGTGGAGAAGCATAAGGCCCGTTTGGTTGCGAAGGGATACACTTAAGAGTATGGCGTTGATTATACTGAGGTGTTTGCACCAATGGCACGATTAGAGACAATTCGACTTGTGGTCTCTGTTGTAGCATAAAAAAACTGGTCAATTTTTTACAACTCGATGTGAACTCCACGTTTCTTCATGGAGAACTTAATGAAGAAGTCTTTGTTGAACAACCTCCGGGTTATGAACGAAAAGGTGCTAAACACAAAGTGTATCAGTTGAAGAAAGCTTTATATGGACTAAAGCAAGCTCCACGTGCTTGGTACACTCGCATTGAGTCATATTTTGTTAAGCAAGGTTTTGAGAAGTGTTCATACGAGCATACATTGTTCATAAAAATTAGAGAAGGAGATACAATTTTTGTCTCTATGTTGACGAGTTAATCTTCACAGGTAACGCTCAGCATACGTTTCTTGAATTTAAACAATCCATGATGCACGAGTTGGAGATGACAGACCTTGGCCAAATGACGTTCTTTCTTGGCATTAAAGTTACACAACACCCGTAAGGTATTTTTCTTTGTCAATGGAAGTATATACAAGATGTACTCAAAAGATTTGATATGGATAAGTGCAATCCAGTTCTTAGTCCAATTGTTCCAGGTTGCAAACTAATGAAAGATGCGAATGGGAAAAGAGTGGATAACACTATCTACCGGCAATTAATTGGGAGCCTAATGTATCTTACCGTTACAAGAGCTGATATTATGTTTGTAGTAAATCTTTTGAGCAGGTATATGGATTGTCCTACAGAATTACATTGGAAAGCAGCTAAACGAGTATTGTAGTATCTCAAAGGTACTTACGAGTTTGGGATATTTATAAGAGGGGGGGAGATTGAAGGTTGGTTGTTTACATGGATAGTGACTATATTGGTGACTTGGATGACAGACGAAGCACCTTAGGCTATGTTTTCTTGTTAAGTTCGGGAGCAGTTTCTTGGTCTTCAAAGAAACAACCAATCGTCACTTTGTCCATTACAGAAGCTGAATTTGTTGCTGTTACTTTATGTGCTTGTTAAATGATTTGGACAAGAAGAATTTTGACGAGTTTTAAGTATAATCAAAGTGAGTGTACTAAGGTATTTTGTGACAGTAGTTTAGCTATTAAACTTTTCAAAAATCTGACACTGCATGGTCGGAGCAAGCATATAAATGTCAGATTCCATTTCCTTCATGAGCTTACTGAAGATGGCGTTATACAACTTGCTCATTGTGGGACTCAAGAACAAGTTGCAGACATCATGACTAAACCGTTGAAGCTTGATCAGTTCTTAAAGCTACGAGGCATGTTATGAATTTGTGTAGGTCCAGTCATAAACTGAATGTTGTTAACATTCAGTTTAGGGGAGGATATGTTAACTTGTTATGCTGCTGAACGAGTCTTAAGGGTCTTTTGTTTCTGTTGCTTTGTTTGTTAAAATAATCTCTATTATTTGGGATGAGTTTGTTATTTTTTTTGTTGACCACGTTAGAACATGGGTTAGTAAATCAGGTAGTATATAGCAAGTAAATTTCAGTTTATTCAATAAGAGAACACATTTTCACATTAGACCAAATTCTTACACTGTGAGTTGCTAATATTTGGTATCATTGAGTTGCTAATAAATACAACACAAAACTACAGCTATCGCATAATTGTAGAAATTTCGGAATCCACAAATTTGAATAATTGCAAGAGAAATTAATGTAAATTTTTCATAGTGTTAATATTCATATTTCATCTCACTCTGATTTTAGGTTCGCAACTATTGCAATTTCAATCTCAAAATTTGATTAATAACAATAAAATAATTTAATCAAATTATAGAATTAAAGATGATTTTGATAACACTATTGAAAAATCGGAACAGTATCTAAATTCCAAACTCGACCATAGTGGAATAATTATAAAATTTTTCCATATTTTGATTTTTCAAAAAATCAAGATAATTTTATTTTTATAAAATGATTAACATATAAATCACAATAAAGCGGAATCTTAATTCATATTTTATTCCAAAACTTAATTATATTCTTGTTGTAGCCATCAAACTATTTTTGAAACTGATTCATCTCAATCATTGTAGCTGCACAAGTGTCCGACCTATAATGATATTAATAAAACATGTTAAAAAAACTCTGTAACACTTACAAAAAAAGTTAAGCAAGAAGTGCTAACTTCATTAAAGCTTAAGTCCATTTATAGTAAGTTTTAGATGTTTTAGTAATTTAATTAAAATTAAATTCTAATTTCAATTAAATTTTAATTAGAATTATAAATAATTCTAATTAATACTAATTATGCTCAAATAAGATCCAATATCTCATATTGATCTTTATTTATTAAATATTTCATATTTAATCATTAATTTTCTAAAACTTTACAATCAAATCTAACTTGATTAAAATAACTTTGCCGTCTACAACCTACTTTTTATGTAATACCCATTAGGTTTCTAAATATATTGACAATGATTATAAATTATAATTATAATTAGATAAATTAAAACTCTTTTTAATTTATTTTTAATTCTCCAATTGAATAATTATAATCATAGATTAAGATTGACGTTTAGTAACGAATCATGACCACTCAAATATTAAAGAATGTTAAAATAATTTTGACTAACCTTTCTATGCATGATTTTTTCCATATAATTCAATCATTTCATCATATAATGTTCTGATTAAATAGAGTATAAAATTAATGTCCACTCTATTTTGAGTTTAATCATATTAGTGATCCGCCATTAATTATTGATTTAATTAATGACATTTATAAACTATTTACAAAGCATTATTTCATCTTGGTCAAGGATTTTCGATCAATCCTAATCGAGAACAACATAATATTCTCACTAATCATTAAGGTAACGAATCATATCTTAATCACACAACTATATCTTTATATAGTTCATGCTCCATCCAATGATTACCGACTGAATGACTCATGATTAAATAAGTCATAAATATTATCAAAACAAAGCAATTCCTATAGAAGATAACTTTGAAGACTTAAGTCAAAATATCACTTATACAATTATCACAATGAGAATTGCATAAACATACAAGTAATGTTTCAAATGAAGTTCTCATTTTGAGTCAAGTCAGTGAACTTATTCTCTAACGAGCACCTATGCATTAATTTAAGTATCTTCATACTTTAATCTATGAAATCAATTACTTCCTTCATCAAAAAAAGCATAATATATACTAATCTTTTTATATTCTATTAATGTCTAGTCTTAATAGAATAATAATTAGAAACAATTTAGGGATATATGCAATATAGATCTTATAATTATAATCTCATTATAATTTCATTTATAATATATAAGTATCCCAACTTCACCATATATATCTAAACATGTACAAGATAATAACAAAACACATATACAAGATAAATAATGTCATTAAATTATTGTCACTAAATTACAATCAATTAATTCAATTAATTGACTAAAGCATAAAACAAAATTGACAAGAAAATGAAAGCAATCGTAATTTGTAAGCATTCTTAAATAGGATAATGATGCTTCTCCTAAAGTTACACTAGAATGGTATGGAACTCCTTCAAATGCTTGAGGAGTTGATGTTTACGTGAGGTCTACATTAATTAATGTCTCTGATCCTGAATCTACATTATCTTTATCCGGTGACGACAACAAAAGACAAATGTCAAGAGCTTCGCGTGATCCGAGCTTCCAAGTTTCTGATTTTCTTCAGGAAGCATCTGATGATGCCTCTGACGCTGGATTCCACTGGTAAATTTTACTTGGGATTCGTTGAATTCCTCAAAAAGCTAGCATATGAATTCATTAGAACTGTGAATCATGCAACTTGAGAACATCAAAACTCGAGAGAAGAACAGATGGCCCAAAGTAGCACAGAGTCAGGAAAGGGAAGCCATTGATATGAGCAACCCAAAGAAATTCCGGTTACTGCTAGAGCTCTCAGAGAGAAATCTTACAGGCTGCAAATTGCTTGATTTGACCTCATGTTTCAAGTCACAAAGCCCATGGAAGAAAACCAATGGCAGCTTGTAGAAACATTGAGAACTGTTTTAGCCATTAAGAGGCTTCAGTCACTGCTGGAACTATTAAAGGCTGAAAACATGACCTTCCAAAGAAGTGGAATCAATTTAAGTTACCAAAACTAAGCGCCCTTATTCTGGTAAGCTAAGAAGTAGTTCATGTGCTGGACCTGGACAACCTTTTCTGAATGGATTTATTACTTGATGGATTGGCGACCTGTAGCTCTTGAAGTTCAGGGATAAGACCAGGTTCAAGACATACCCATGTGCTAAATACACTACTACTTGTGTTATCTGTATCCTCTTTAATGACCATCGTATCATAAGAAGCAATCAGGACCTAAGCTTGTGTGTAAAACATAAATTCCTTGGCTTAAAAGTTTTTCATTTTAACGGGCTAGGAGATTCACTTTTCTTCTTCTGAGACACATCGGTTTGAACTGTTTCTGCTTTAATTCAGAACCAAGTCATGCTGGAGTTAACTTCATACATCTGTAATGCTGAAATGGCAGCTTGTCATGGTAGTTCCAAAATCCAAATGCTCTGGTTCCTTATTCATCAAGTCAAACGAATCAATATTTTACACTATCTCTTCGTTTTAATAAATTGATATGCTACCAATAGTCTCCACATGAACATAAGCCCTCCTTGAAGTAATGAAACCGCTTTGCATCTCTTACCGCAATTTCTTGATTAACAATTTTTGAGACAAGTTTAATAAAAGTATGACAGTCTCCACAAACCCTAAGATTTTTCATTACCTGGATCACGGAACCAGGAACTGTATTCATGACCCCAAATGCAACAGCCAACTTCTCACTATGAACTTGTAAGGTCATTTTCTTTTCTTCCTCCTCAACATCATGGAGAACAGAAGCCATATTAGGCACATAGCCAGCTTCAATCAGCTTTGCAGTAAGTTCCTCTAAGAATATGTAAATCTTCTCCCGTTCAGGATGCTCCATATCTCCAACCAAGAATACATGCGCATTACCCTTCAGATCAACCAAGCTAAACCCAGGAGGTTTTACGACTCTCTGATTTTCCAACAGTAGCCTCATTCTTTCCACATCCCTCCACCTTTCAGCTTCAGCATATATGTTTGAAAGCAGAACACGATATCCACAATTACTGGGTTCCAGCTCAAATATTTCCCTAGCACATTCCTCTGCGAGCTCCACGTTCTTGTGAACTCTACAAGCAGAAAGAAGAGAACCCCAGATTATAAAATCAGGCCTCCCATTCATACTCCTTATTAAATTATGTGCTTGATCAAGATAACCAGCACGTCCAAGAAGATCGATCATGCAACCATAGTGCTCAACCCCAGGTTCAACGTTAAATTCATTCTTCATGGAATTAAACCAGTGCCAACCCTCATCTAAAAGACCAGCATGGCTACAAGCAGCTAGGACCGAAACAAAAGTTATGTAATTTGGTTTGACCCTGGCGCTTATCATCTTGTAAAAAATATCCATAGCTTCTCTTGCACAACTGTGCATCCCATAACCCGCAATCATAGCAGTCCATGACTTCACATTCCTTTCCTTCATGCCATCAAATGCCTTCCTCGCCATATGGATTCGTCCACATTTGCAATACATATCTATGACAGAGGTATTCAAAATTACGTTATCCATTGAGCCCATCTTTATAACCTGCAAGGAAGGGAAAAAAAAAATCTAAGCATTTTACTGTGAAGAACCACATCACAAAACCTTAACAGGCTGGTTGATCAAATAAAAAAAAAATTTGTCACTTAGGTTGGCCTTGGATAATAACAACGATTGACAGGGCAGATAATCATTGACATAGGAAAGGGAAAACAGTGAGCACCTGGACGTGTATGGATTTCCCCAAACGTAGAGCACCAACATGTGCAGAAGCCAACAATAAAGCAGATAATGTGACTGAATTGTACTTGACTTCACCACCCATTATCATGTTACGGAAAACATCAAAAGCCTGAACCGATAATCCATTTTGGGCATACACAGCAATCATAGAATTCCAAGAGACTGCATCCTTCTGATCAATTCCATCAAACAATTTCCTAGAAACACCAACCTCGCCAAGCTTTGCATATGCATCCAATAAAGTATTCTCAACTGCGACCACTTCATCCAATCCACTCTTTATTACAAACCCATGAGCTCCCTGAATCACTCCTTTTCTGGGAACACGAGAACACGCGGATAAAGCAGAAACCATAGCAACTTCATCAATGAAGACCTCATTATATTCACCATCTCCCTTGCTCTCTTCAGCTAAAAACTCCTTAAAAAGCAATAATGCTTCATAGGCGTCATCGTTTTGGACATAACCCGTGATCATTGAAGTCCAAGTGACTACATTTCTCCGAGGAATTTCATCGAACAGGATTCTAGCATCTCTCAGATGACAACATTTCGAGTACAACCCAATCAATGCCGACGACACAAAGAGATCAGATTCAAATCCCAAAACAAGAGCTTGTTGGTGGGCTTGCTTGCCGGAGAGAAGATCGAGCAAAGCCGAGCATGACTTGATCGCGCAAGGGAAAGTAGAGCGAGTGGGTCTGATGTTGAGCTTTCGCATAGAAAAGAAGGCGCGAAGAGACTCTTTGGAATCACCACTACGAGCCAAGTCGGAGATGAGAGAGTTCCAGGAGGAGACATTGTTTTTGTCGAAGTACTTGTTAAACCAGGTGTTGAGGTTAGCAGAAGTCGTCGCAGTTGAATAGTGATGACGGCTGTTGCAAATTTTGCGAGATACGAGGGCTACCACAACTGAACAACTACTTTGAAACTTCATTCATTATTTGTTTCCTTTCCTCTCTGTTGTGTAATGTCGGTCTTCTTCATAGTTTGGATTGAAATAAACACTTCCGTGTTCACCCTGTATAAGAATCAACCAATATTAGGCATGGTAATTAGGCCTGGCCCAATTCGAGGCCACACCGACAATGACAAAACCCGTCCTAGGCCTCGGGCTTGGACCAGAGATAGCCTAACTCATTATCATCCTTATCAACCATTTAACATGTCACGCTTACGAAAATTATTACTATTAACTGATTCTAAATTTAGTTCTAATATAGTATTGTAACGTTAAAAACAGTTAATACTACGTAACGTATCAGGTAATCTTTTAAATTAATAAAATAATCTCTTAATTTTTTAAAATTACAAAATAGTCTCTCATTGTATTATCTAATTTATGATTTTAAATCAACTTTGTCTTAAAAATTATAATAATAGAAATTTTAAATAACAACAATCTATTTATTTTTCTTAATATTACTTTTCAAATTTTTGACATATAAATAATAACAACAATTAATATGAAAACGATCATTTAATCATCATATAAATATAAAGTTAAGGACACTACAAAGTATTTAAAATGTTACAATTTCATCGTATAATGAATAATAATTATGTGAAAACATCAAATAAAAAGAATAATAGATATCGATGACTCTATTCAATTTACAATAATAAGAGTTTGTGTTGAGGAAATAATCAAGTAGAAGTGTAACCTGAAATAAACACATTTATAATTATATTTAAATTACATATATAGAATTTAAGATATAGATTAAAGGAAGAGGAGAAATGAAAACTCGGAATTTCATTTAATAGAATACCCGTTCAAATCGCATTGACCTCAATTCTCATTTGGTATAAAACCTCTATTGTTAAGAAGAGTCTTATCATCACTATCATTCAAATTCATTGTACCAAATGACATATCAATAATTTCTCATCCAAAATTATATTCTAAGTCGCGCTCATTTATCAAACCCAGTTACTTAGAAACCAATCCAATAAAAGATTGATATGGCTAAGAAAAATTGGACCTATAGAACTACTTGTTCTATTAAGAGCCCTAGTAAACAAATAAAATTAAATTATTAAAAATTACAAGAAATTATATCCAACTTAATAATGATAATAACATACCCTTCTTGAAACTTTTAAATTGTATCGAATAAAGATCAAGTCGTTCATTCTTTTGTGCTCCAATCTGTTCCTTTTCTTAGAATAAATGAATTCAAATGTGATTCAATTTCTTTTACACCATGTTGCATCATACATTAACTCAGAATTCAAATTGCAATCCTTTGCAATTTAGGAATACTACTTTCGAATTGGTCCCACCAAGTAATTATAAGACAACAAAAGTAGCATTATAAACAAAATAAAGTGATAATTAATTTTCAACAAGTAAGAAAAGTGAAAAATAAATACCTGGATTAAGTTTATCTCTTTGATGAATAGCAATTTACATCCTAAAATCACCAAAAGCATCCTTATAAATCTCCATTTATGATGTAAACCCCATAAATCGAGATTTATTAACCCACGAACAAGTTATTGAGAGGAATTTTCAGAAAATTTAAATCAATCCTTTTTTCTAGAAAAGCCTTGAATAATATTAAAGAAACACGAATCAAAATTATAAAGAAGGATATTGACACCACACTCTAGGATAAGAAGAGATTGAGAGTGATAAGTTAGATGAACCCCAAAAGGAATAACCTTGATAAGTTCTAAGTTCAATGAAGAACTAACAAAGTGAATAACCTTACCAAAAACATAAAACAAATTCCAATCTCATTTGTTGTACAAAGATAACGATTATATAGGCTAAAGAAAACCCTAATCAATCTTTTAGCAATGATTCATTCCTAAAAATAAGAAAATCCCTAAGATATAGGAAAGCCTTTTCAAATCTGATTGATAAAGCCAAATATAGAAAGTAGACTTTTAGGCAGCCCAAAATCAATTACAAATCTCCTTGAAATCATCAAAATATCCTAGTCTTCTAATTAGGCCAAATAAACAACTAATTAGGCCTATTTAATATGTGAATTAAAATGATAGGGCTGATTGATCTCTCCAAGCTCAAATCAACTTTTATTGTTGCTTGTTTAGCCCAAACATCTTCAATTGGTCCATTAAGAGCTTTCTTCATCTTTTTAGCTTTAGCCCGAGTTATTGGACGTCCACCAATGTGTAATGGATAACTGAAATATGTTGAACCAAATTACTCTATCCTTTACATGTCTTTAGCTGGGTTTCCATCATTCCCCCTCTCCTTAAAAGGATTCATCCTTGAATCTTCATCACCTACATCAAATGAAGAAAGATCATAGACATTAAATGTAGCACTAACATTATACTCACCTGGTAGATCCAACTTGTATGCATTGTCATTAATACGTGCAATGAATTGAAATGGACCATCTCCTCTTGGATGTAACTTAGAACGATGTTTTTATGGAAACTGCTCCTTCCTTAAATGAACCCAAACTCAATCTCTTGGTTCAAAGATCACTTTCTTACGCCCTTTGTTGGCTTGAGAAGCGTATTGTTCCGTCTTTTGTCAATTTGACATCTAACCTTTTCATGTAATTGCTTCACTAATTCAGCCTTCTTTGTACCATCCAAACTAGCACGCTCATAAATTGGTAAAGGTGTTAAATCCATTAGAGTCAAGGGATTAAACCCATACACAACTTCAAAAGGTGAAAAATTACTAGCAGAATGGACAGAATGATTATAAGCAAATTCAACATATGGTAAACAATATTCCCAATTCTTCAAATTCTTTTGAATGATAGCATGCAATAATGTAGACAAAGTTTGATTAACTACCTCAGTTTGCCCATCAGTTTGTGGACGGAAGTTGTAGAAAACATTAGCTTAATACCTAGCTTACCCCACAATGTCTTCCAAAAGTAGCTTAAGAACTTGGCATTTTGATCAGAAACAATGTTCCTTGGTGCACTCCATGAAGTCATACTATCTCGCGAAAGAATAAGTCTACAATTTGGCTAGCATCATCTGTTTTATGACATGAAATAAAATGAGCCATCTTAGAAAACTTGTCCACAACAATAAAAACTGAATCATTAGCTCATTTTGACCTAGGTAAACCTAAGACAAAATCTATTGAAATATCAACCCATCGTGTACTTGGTATTGGCAAAGGATTGTATAATCCAAGAGGCAAAGATTTAGATTTGGCATATTTGTAAGTTATACATTTCTCACAAATTCTTTCTACATCATGTTTCATATGTGGCCAAAAGAAATGCTCAACAACTATATCTAAAGTATTTCAAACACCAAAATTTCACATTAGACGAACTAGCAACTCCCTTCGAGAACAAATAGGCACACACAATCTATTTTCATGAAATAAAAAACCTTCACGCCTATAAAGTTTGCCAAATGCAGCATGTTCATAAGCTTCAAACACACTACCAAAATGAAGATCAAAAGAATATAAATCTTTAATATACTCAAAGCCTAGCAATTTAGTATCCAACATAGAAATTAAGGTATACCTGTGAGATAAAACATCTGCAACCATATTTTCCTTACCTTTTTTGTGCTTGATCACATAAGGAAAATATTCAATGCTTCAAAAAATCATGATGTTTGTTCAAATGCTTCAAAGACTCATAATCATTATGAATGACAAACTCCTTGGGCCACAAGTAATGTTGCTATGTTTCCAAGGCCCTCACTAAAGCATACATCTCCTTGTCATAAGTAAAGTAGTTCGAGGCTGCCTCATTTAGTTTTTCATTAAAATAAGCAAGGGGTTGATTTTCTTGCATCAAAACAGTCCCAATACCTATACTTGAAGCATCACACTCAACTTCGAAAATTTTAGCAAAGTTAGGTAAAGCAAGTAATGGTGCTGAACTTAGCTTGTCTTTAATCAAATTAAATGCTAATTCTTATTCACTACCCCAGTTAAATCTATAATTCTTTTTAATAAGTTTAGTTAATGGTGCTAAAATCTTTAACAACTCTCCTATAAAAGCTAGCCAACCTATGAAAGCTTTGCACCTCAATTATTGATTTAAGTGTACGCCACTCACGAATAGCCTTAACCTTTTCTTCATCAACCTCTATTCCCTTAGCACTAACAACATATATGAGGAACACAATATGATTAGTGCAAAAAGAACATTTCCTAAGGTTTGCATACAACTTCTCATCACATAAAATGAACATAACTTTTTGTAAATGTTCAAGATGTCTTCTAAGTTCTTGCTATAAATCAGAATATCATCAAAGTACATAGTAACAAACTTACCAATAAAAGCACGTAAGACACGGTTCATCAATCTCATTAAAGTACTAGGGGCATTAGTTAACCCAAAAGGCATAACTAGCCACTCATATAAACCATTCTTAGTCTTAAAGGCAGTTTTCCATTCATCACCCTCTCGCATTTGAATTTGATGATAACCAAACTTGAAATCAATCTTATAGAAAATACAAAAACCATGCAATTCATCAAGCATACCATCCAACCTAGGAATGGGACAGTGATACTTTATCGTAATTTTGTTAATAGCTCTACAATTAGCACACATTCTCCATATTCCATCCTTCTTAGGCATAATTAGAATAGGAACTACACATAGACTCAAACTTTCTCTCACATACCCTTTAGCTAGTAACTCATCAACTTACCTTTAAAGTTCCTTTGTCTCCTCGAGATTGCTCCTATAGGCTGGTCGATTACGAATTGATGCATTGGGAATGAAATCAATTTGATGTTCTATTCCCCTAAGTGGTGATAAACCATCAAGAACTTCATCAGGAAAGACATCAGTAAATTCTTGCAAAAGAGATATAGTAGTGCTAGCTAAAGATGGGTTAAGATCGTTAGTATTAAAATAAGCCTCTTTGTACAGAAGTACTATCATTGTCTGTTTCGAATAAAAAGATCTCTTAACCTCACTTTCTTTTGTATAAAAAACTTGCTTTTTTCTCTCTTGCTCTTGAAGCTTTTCTTTTCTTCTTTTTTGTGATTATTGCCTCTTTTTCATGTTCAATCTCACTTTTTCTTTCCTCACTCTTTCTTTTTTCACATTCAGCCTTATTATTTTGTTTAGCACACTTATTTTTTTATCCTTACTTGATCTTCATATACATGTTGAGGTTTTAATGGTACAAGAGTTATAGGTTTCCCATGCATTACAAAAGAGTATCTGTTATTGAATCCATCATGCATAACCCTCATATCAAATTGCCATGGTCGACCCAAAAGCAAATGTCTAGCATGTATTGGTATAACATCAAAGAGCACCTCATCATGACACCTATCAATGTAAAATGACACCATCACTTATTTATTAACCTTGACTTTCTCGCTCTCATTCAACCATTGAAGTTTGTAAGGTCTAGGATGCTTAGTAGTAGGTAGGTCTATTTTTTCAACCAAAAGATTGCTTGCTACATTAGCACAATTTCCCCATCTATAATCATGCTACATACCTTGTCTTTGATATGACAAGTGTATGGAAGATGTTTTCTCATTGTGCTTCATCCTCCTTCATCACTTGCATATTTAAAGCTCTCCTAGTGACAAGGATTTCAGTAGCAACTGGATACATTTCACCATCACTCCCCTCCGATTGTAGGGTGCAATCATCATTAGATTCACCTTCAGTCTCAACATCACCATCTCCCCTTAAATCATCACTCACTTATTTAGGCATTAGGATGCAATATGTCTTCATCCTAAACACTTGAAACATTTGTTATCTATATTTCTAGAGGTTTAGGAGTTAGACTTACCTTTATCTAAGCAAGAACCAGCATCCTTATTTTTAGATGATTTAAACTTGCTCTTAAGATCAACCTTATCATCCTTCTTGCTCCAATTCAGTTTCTAAGAGCAAAAACTCAATTTCTATCCAAACTGTAATGATCATTGTTCTATGAGTTGCCTCTCAATCTTCGTGGACATTGTATTGGAACTTCATGAACTTGATTCCTTTCCAAAGCAGCAATGGCAACATCTTGTCTTTCCATCTTGTCCAATATTTGACCAAATCTAACCTCCAAGCAATGGCAGCATCTTGTCTCTTCTCGAATGTCTCTCCTGTCTTTCCTTTTTCAGCCATTATAACAATCTAACAAAGAATGACTTTGTAAAGAAACAAACCTCACAAGTATTTCACTCACTAAGTGTTTAACTCTTTTAAGGCTTATAACTAGAATGTAATCACTCTTTTCTTTTACCACTCAATTCACTTAAATTAGTTCTTTAAGGAACTAAAGAAACTTTGATCAAAATCGATTACCTTGCAATGAACACCCAACTTATCTAAAGAACTCAATCAGGTTAAGGAACAAAGAAAATAGGACGAGGGTAAGAGCTTAAACTATGAAACTAGACAAGATAGCAAAGAAAAGAAGATGAAACAAAGATGAATCAAGGAAAAAAACTAATTTCAAATATCAGATAGGAATAAGAAAATCAAGCACTTCCCTTTTGCTTAACTCAAATCTGCCCTCTTTTTGCATAACTAAGCCTTCCCTATTTTCTTCTTTTTCTTTTTCTTTTATTTCATTTTTTTCTTGTTTTCTTTTCTTTTCTTTTTTGTTTGACTTGTTTTCTTTTCTTTTCTTTTTTAAACAATTCATAACAGAGGCTATCAAAAGTAGTAAGAAGGAACATATATCAAATAATAAGAAAAAGCAATCAATTTAGAAAATTAACGAGATGAAATTTGCAAAGTTTGAGAAGGACATAAGAGAAAAAATTGTAACAAGAAAAAAATCAGTTTTGCAAGAAAGATGTATGGAAGAAAATAGCCAAGATTTGAGAGAAATGTGTATGGAAGAAAACGATCAGGATTTGCAAGAAACATGTATGAAGAAAACAACCAGATTTCAAGATTTCCAATAAATATGTATGGAATAAACCAACAAAAGCAACAAGAAGCTTTAAATAAAATAATTAATACACACACCAATCTAATTTAGAATAACCCAAACTCTGACTACAACTGATGTGAACTACGTAAATTGAGATATGGGAACCCACAAACAAGTTATTGAGAGGAACTTCCAGAAAAGCTAAATCAATTATGTTTTCAAGAAAAACCTTGAATAATGTTAAAGAAACACCAACCAAAGTTTTAAAGAAGGATATTAACGCCACACTCTAGGAAAAGAAGAGATTGAGAGTGATAAGTTAGATGAAAACCACAAGGAATAACCTTGATAAGTCCTAAGTTCAATGAAGAACTAAGAAATTGCATAACCTCACCACAAACGTAAAACAAATTCCAATATCGCTTATTATACAAAGATAATGATTATATAGGCTAAAATGAATCTTCTAACAATGATTTATTCCTAAAATAAGGAAATCCCTAAGATATAGGAAAACCTTTTCAAATATGACTCTTAAAGAGAAAAATAGAAAGTGAACTTTTAGGTAACCCAAATCAACTAGAAATCTCCTTGAAATCATCAAAATAACCTAGTCTTCTAATTAGGCCAAATAAACAACTAATTATGCATATTTAATGCGTGAATTAAGGTGATAGGGTTGATTGATCTCTCCAAGGCCAAATCAGCTTCTATTGTTGCTTGTTTAGCCTAAACATCTTCAATCAGTCCACTAAGAGCTTCTTATTCCTTTTAGCTTTAGCCCGAGTTATTGGACCTGCTTCTATTGTTGCTTGTTTAGCCTAAACATCTTCAATCAGTCCACTAAGAGCTTCCTTATTCCTTTTAGCTCTAGCCTGAGTTATTGGACCCCCGCCAATGTTTAATGGATCATCAAAATATGTTGAACCAGAATGCACGATCCTTTGCATGTCTTTAGCTGAGTTTCCATCATTCCCCCTCTCCTCAAAAGGATTTGTCCTCGAATCCTCATCACCTACACCAAATGGAGAGAAAGATAAGAGACATTAAATGTAGCATTAACATTATACTCACCTGGCAGATCTAGCTTGTATGCATTGTCATTAATATGTGCAATGACTTAGAATGATCCATCTCCTTTTGGATGTAGCTTAGAACAATGATTTGCCAGGAATCATTCGTTTCTCAAATGAACGTTTTGTAGAAAATTGCTCCTTGTGAAGAGTGGGGGAATGATGAGAACCAAGTTGGCCTAAGCAAAGCCCTAAAGGAGCCATTGAGCATTCAAGGAGGCTTAATTATAAAAGCTAGAGCCAAGAAGACAATTGAAGTTATAAATGGGCTAATTAAAGATATATGAACTAAACAAGTTCTAATTAGCTTGGAAAGTATTGAAGGCCCAATAAATCTGATCCAAATTAAGTTAAGAAGCCCATTAAGTGTCTAAATTATTCCAATTTGTTCCAATCATTTCAAGATTCGTAGGAGGCATTCAAGAATATGTGTAAGTTGTCCTAACAAATTAGGAATGATTTCTTACCTTAATTAGATTTATCAAATAATGATTATGGTAAATAATTCAATTAGGGTGATTTCTTAACTTAATTAAATCTTACCTTAATTAGCTCAATCAAATAATGGTTATGACCAAATTATTCAATTAAGGTGATATCTTACCTTAATTAGCTCTTACCTTAATTCCTATACAAACATAAGCAATGTATTGTTCAAGGTTCAAAAAATTCATAATTGATGGAGTGAGGTTAATCTCTCTTTTTGTTCCTTTGTGAACTTGTGAACTTATCAAGATTAGTATCTTGTGGTGTTAAAAAATAATATACTCTATAGCTTTGGTTATTGTCTTCTATAGACATCGGGTCAAGGTTTTTCTATCCTAAACATGTTTTTAGCTTTCTTAGGTTCCTTACTTCCAATTGCGTGATTGTTGGGTTTCAAGGTTCGTCTTTGAGGTTCACATCATTTGGTATCAGGGCCTAGGTATAAATCAGGTTTATTTATCCTCAATTTAGTATGTTCTTCCTTCTATTTGTTTTCATTTTGTTTCACTTGCTTTTCATTTTCTTCTCTGTTCCCATTTTCTGCGAGCTTTCTCCTTTTATTTGTTTGATCTTTGTTCCTAGTTTTTTCCAATTCTTGTGTTATAATTTTTCTAGGCCTAACATGTGTAAAAAAATTGAAAAAATGAGAAAAAAGACGTTATTCGATTAAAAAGAAAAAGAAAAAGAAAGAGGATAGTCAGTTTAGCTATTACAGGAGCTACACCTCTTTAATAAGGATTTCTTAGTCAAAAATTAGTTATTAATCTTTATTCTACTAGAAATCATATTTGCAAGTTGTTTATTTAAGGCCCCTATTTTCCTTATCATTGTGATTTAATTTCTTTTTTCCTATCCTTAATTTATTGTCTTCTTATTCCTTTGCAACAATTTTTATTTGTTTATAATCCTTTTTTGTAATTTCAGTTTCTTTTGTTACATTCTAACTTGTTTTGAATTGCTGCAAGTTTAATTGTCTTGATCTGGTTTATTTAGATTTATAAAGAACTAAAATAGGAATTTTAAGAGTGGTAAAAGGCAAAAATTTGTGTAAGCAACATTATAATGAAAAGCCAAATATAAATGTTTAAACACGAGAGTTAAGTGGCATTAATCAATAGAAACATGTAAGGGAGTGTTGAGAGGACATTTCTAACATTCTTTTTTAGGTTTTCAATGTGACGTCTAAAGGTGTGAGTGGAGATGAGGTGATGATTCGAGGATGAATCCTTCTATAGACTAAGGGGATTACGAAAACCAAATTGGCCTAAGCAAAGCTCTAAAGGAATCATTGAGCATTCAAGGAGGCCCAATTACAAGAGCTGGAGCCAAGAAGATAAAGGAAGCTATAAATGGGCTAATTGAAACTTTATGGACTAAATAAGCTCTAATTATCTTGGAAAGTATTCAAGGCCCAATAAATATGATCTAAGCTGAGTTAAGAAGCTCAATAAGTTTTTAAATTATTCTAATTTGCTCCAAGCATTCCAAGATTTGTGGGAGACATTTAAGAACTTACGCAAGTCATCCCAATAAATTAAGAATGATTTTTTACCTTAATTAGCTTAATCAAATAATGATTCTGGTCAAATCATTTAATTATGGTGATTTCTTAACTTAATTAGATCTTACTTTAATTAGCTTAATCAAATAATGATTATGATCAAACTATTCAACTAGGATGATTTCTTCCTTTAATTAGCTCTTATCTTAATGCCTATATAAATGCAAGCATTATATTGTTCAAGGTTCAAAAAATTCATAATTGATGGAGTGAGGATAGTCTCTCTTTTAGTTCCTTTGTGAACTTATTAACTTATCAAGATTACCATCTTATGGCATAAAAAAAAACATAATCTATACCTTTGGTTCTTGTCGTCTATAGACATTGGGTCAAGGTTTATCTATCCTAAGCCTGTTTTTAGCTTTCTTGGGTTCTTTGCTTCCAATTGTGTGATTGTTGTGATTCAAGGTTCATCCTTGAGGTTCATTAAGAAATCATTCCTAATTTGTTGTGACAGCTTGCACACGTTTTTGAATGTCTCCCACAAATCTTGGAATGCTTGGAACAAATTGGAATAATTTAGACACTTATTGGGCTTTTTAACTCAGCTTGGTTTAGATTTATTAGGCCTTGAATACTTTCCAAGCTAATTAGAGCTTGGTTAGTCCATATATCTTCAATTAGCCTATTTATAGCTTCCTTTATCTTCTTGGCTCTAGCTCTTATAATTGGGCCTCCTTGAATGCTCAGTGGCTCCTTTAGAGCTTTGCTTAGGCCAACTTGGTTCTCATCATTCCCCTATTCTTTAGAAGTATTCATCCTTAAATCATCACCTTGTCTCCGCTCACACCTTTAGAAGTCACATTGAAAACTTGCAAAAGATGTTAGAAATATCCTCTCAACACTCCCTTACGTGTTTCTCTCAATTAATGCCACTCAACACTCGTGTTTGTAGACTTTATATTTGTCATTTCACTATAATATTGCTTTCATAAACTCTTGCCTTTTACCACTCTTAAAATTCATCTTTTAATTCTTTATAGAACTAAATAAACCAAATTAAGACAATTAAACTTGTAGCAATTCAAAAAGGGTTAGACTGTAACAAAAGAAACTAAAATATTAAAAAAGGATCATAAACAAATAGAAACTATTTCAAAGGAATAAAGGATCATTAACAAACAGAAACTATTGCAAAGGAATAAGAACACAAAAAGTTAAGGATAGGAACAAAGAAATTAAATCACAATTATAGGGAAAATAGCGGGCTTAAAGAAATAACTTACAAAATGATTTCTAGTAAAATAAAGATTAACAACGAATTGTTGACTAAGAAATCCTTATTAAAGAGGTATAGCTCTTGTAATAGCTAAACCAACTATCCTCAATCTTCTTCTTTTTCTTTTTAATCGAATAACATCTTTTTTTCTCTTTTTTTTTACATATCAAACCTGGAAAAATTATAACACAAGAATTAGAAAAACTAGGAACAAAGATTGAACAAACAAAAGGAGAAAACACACAAAAAATGAGAAAAACGAAGCAAAATGAAAAACAAGTGAAACGAAAAAAAAAAAGAAGGTAGAAGCACTAAATTAAGGATAACTAAACCTGATTTAGACCTAAGCTTTGATACCAAATGATGTGAACCTCAAGGATGAACTTTGAAACCCAACAATCACATAATTGGAAGCAAGGAACCTAAGAAAGCTAAAAATAGGTTTAGGATAAATAACCTTGACCTAATGTCTATAAATGACAAGAAAGGTATAGAGTGCGTTTTTTTCTAATGTGAAAGATAATAATCTTGATAAGTTCACGAGTTCACAAAGAAATAAAAGAGAGATTAACCTCACTCCTTCAATTATGAATTTTCCGAACCTTTAACAATACAATGTTTGTGTTTATATAGGCATTAAGGTAAGAGCTAATTAAGGAAAAAAATCATGCTAATTGAATAATTTTGATCAGGATCATTATTTGATTAAGCTAACTAAGGTAAGATCTAATTAAGTTAAGAAATCACCTTAACTGTGTAACACCAGACTCTCTGAGCTTTTTGTATTGTGCTATATTTGGAGATACTACAGGATATTAATATATACATGGTTGTGATGAGTTCAAAGATGTATTTGAATCCTTTTGATACATATGCCAGTGATATAAAATGTTATATGCCCTTACATAAAGTTAGAGTTCATCGGTATGTGAAATCTTGGAGATTTTTGACACATAAGCTTTTAAGTATGAAAAACCGAGTCCATTAGATGGATATGGCCACGGTGGTTGAGTTAAAAGTGTTCTAATGCCTTAGAGGTAATTTGACATGATTTATAGACTTATTGGACACTTAGAAAGCTTCAGTGGAAAAGTTGATGCACATAAGGGTTATTTGCAAATTATTAAAAGTTAAAGGACTTAAGTGTAATTTTTTATTTCTTGGAGGACCAATATGTAATTTTATAAAGTTAACGGGCTTAATTATAATTCTAAAAATTCCGAGGACCAAAATACAAATAATAGTTTTGGTCATTCTCAAATTTTGGGCTTAATTGAAAATTTAGGAAAAGTTTGGAGGGTATAATGGTAATTTCACATAAACTAAGGGCAACAAGGTAAATTTACCATGTTTGGTCAAAGAAGAGTCAAATTCTAGACCCTTCTCCTTGTTATGGCAGTGCACCACCCATGAAACATTAAGAACACTTGGTTTTAATTAAAAAGAGAGAGGAAGAAAGGAGAAGAGAGGAAGAGAAGAGGTAGTTTAGGTTCTCACCAAAATTTCACCAAGTTTTTGATTCTTTAACTCAAACCAAGGTGTTCTCAGCTAATTTGGGGTCAAGGAACTCAAATCTATCATTAGATTTGAGAAATTCTCAAAGGATTTGAAGATATCACTAAAGGAAATTATAGGTAAAATTTGTCTCATCTCTCTCTACATTAGGATTTTGAATTTGGTGTTAAGATATGTTGTTCTTCATTCATGAATATACATGAATCATGGTTTAGGTGAATGAAATGTGTCATAGAGAGGGTTCTTTAAGTCAAAACCCAAAATGCCCTCTTCGGTGAAAGTTCATGAATTTTTGAATACCTTTTGGAATTGATGATTTAAATGAATTCTATGATGAAAATTATACATGTATAATGTAAATTGATGATGAAGAATGAAGAAGATGTATGTTGGTAAGGTTAGGTCGAAATGATGGAAAAGAAGTGGATTAATGTAATGAGTTGTGTAATTGTTAAATTTACCTTAAAGGAAAGGAATTGGTTTGAATGGAGTGGTGGAAGGTGTCATTGATTGGAAGTGTTACTATATGACATGATAGGAGTATGAATTATTATGATAAGGTCTTAAAAATGTGACTTGAAAGTCATGTATATTAAATGTTTTATAAAATACCTAAGTAAACTTGGCTTAGGATTTAAGGCTTTATAATGGTATGTATTGGAAAAAACTTTCATGGTTACTTAAAGTAAACTTGAATTGTTGTTTAGATTGATGAGTTTTGGCCTAATGTGCTTGGATAAAAATGTACTCAATTATGTTTTGAAATGTGTAAGTATTGGATCAAGGCATTAAATGCAAAAGAATGCTTATATGAATAATAAGGATTGAGTTTTATACACTTATATGATAGTGTATAATTATGAAATTTATGCTTCAGTAGTAATTTTATTGTATGTCCTTTTATGCATAAAGGCTCGGGAGCTAAGAATCAAGGAGCTCGTAACGAGAATTTTTGAAAACAAGGTAGTGCACATCTTCTTTTGAGGTGAGTTGGGGAAACCATATTTCTCATATAGGATTAGATCACCCTAAGACATGTATGATAACTTGTATATGAATTTTGAACCTAGGTAATGATTAGTAGAATTGAATCTCAAACGGATACTAATAAATTATGTATTTATGAAATGACGTTCTTTTGAACAACTATGCATTTGAAACATAAATTGGCTTTTATTTCATGAGATAATGTTTTAAAATTTACATATGTATGATCAAGCCATATTTTCTGCGTATATGTGTGCTTTTTTAACTTACAGCCATCACAAGATTTCATTTCATTGGTTGGACCGATGCCTTACTTGATCTTATTCTTAAAATTTGAATATGATTTGTTTTATGATTGGTCAGGAAATGATTGGCCAATTGTGTGCTAGGCACAACTGATTAAGCGACCCCTGTACCGTTAATGCTGGTAGATAAAAGTTGGGTCCTTGTATTGACACCTTTCTATGGGACTCACAGGTGATTCCACACCTAGGGGCTAGACACCTATGAGGTCACCACCTAGGGTTATGACGCTCTTGTTGACTGTAGTCTGGACTCACCACAGATGAAGTCGAGCCAACACTAAGGATCGGCGGGTGTGCGCACTAGTTTGGCCGATTAGTATTGACAAACATGATTGTTTTGGCTTATCTTGATTATTTTATTTTCTGACGAGATTTAAATTATACATTTATGCTTTTGTGTACTGGAACTAGAACCTATGTTCACCGGATGAGTGATTAATAGGCTAGGCCTATATGGTTCCT
>JAOQML010000007.1:18989846-19002790 GCA_027568935.1 Erythroxylum urbanii | reverse complement strand
GTTATCACCATAGCTGCAGCTGCTGGCTCTGTTGCCGGTGTTATTAGCGATGTGAAGTCTATCAAGCCATTCCAGACAATTTAGTAGATCAACCCTGAACAAAGATAAGGAACCAACGACTAGGAATTTTTAGTTCTTGTCAGTGTTCATAACCACCAATGAACTGGTCAAGTTATTTTATTCTGATGTAGCCTTGTGGTATTTCATTCTCTTAGTAGCTTCTTCGAGGAAAAAGGAAAGCTCCAGATAACTATTGCATCGACGAACCAGCAATGTCTGAATGCTGGCATTCTATTTGAGCATCTAAATCAAATTCTTATCCATTCACACATCATAACTTGTATATGTCTAGTTTACACTTAAGTTTACACCCCAAAGGAACTTGATTATTCTAAACTCTTCAATTATACATTCATCAATCCCTTTTCTAACATTATATAATCACATAATCTCCAAATTTTCATTCATTCATACCTAATGCATCTTTCATATCCTTTGAATCACATTTATAATCATATGAACACCTTCATTCTTGTAACACTCATAAATTTCCAGATTTTATACATTAATATCATCAATCCATTCTTCAGTTATAACATCAATTAACAACTAACATATCATACATTTTATCAACTTATTCAACCTCAAACTAGGTTCAGTTCAAGCCTTAATCAAGACTAAATACACCATAAGAAAGTAAGTTATCATTAGTTGGTTTAAGCATCACTTAAAAGAGAAGTTTTCACCTTCCATGCAATTCCTGCGATCGTGGAGGAATTCCCACAATTGTGGAATAAGCCATCAGAAATTTTCACTCCCCTTTTTCCAGATTTAAACCTCTACATACTATATCCAACACATTTTATGCATAGTTCGTCATTTCTACTTCATTTTCTTATCATTTTCACCTAAATTCCATCTCAATATCATCCGTAAAACAATCCATAAACTATGATTTATCATCTATACAAAACACATAACATAAACCTATACATTTCTTTATCAACATTTCAACACACTTCCTACTCCATTATCACTATCAATCCATGCTTAAACTATCATCATATACATTTCTATTAATTAAGCCATGAAGGTTAATAATATACTTACTTGTTTAACTCCAAAGCTCTTCAAATCGTGGGTTAACCTAGCCCCTCCAAGTTCACACGATCATCACCATTTTAAGGAAGGAAAGGTTAGGTTTTTATTAAGAAGAAGAAGAAGACAACAAAGATCTTAAAGTGGCAAATTGAAGGATGATAGCAAAGACTCGATGTTAAAGTTAGGGTTGTGAATGTCATGAATGGAGAGAAGAAAGCAGAAGAAGAAAGCATGAAATAAAAATGAAAGATGGTCTTTCAATGGGTTTGTGTCGTAAGTGGTGAGTGACAAGTGTTGTGACACTTGTCACTTGCCACATGTCATCTTCTTATGGTTCCACTTGTCTCTTAATAACTAGTCCATTTGTCTCTCAATTTTTAAGTCATTTGTCACCCAATTGTCTAAGTCACTTATCAATAAATCTTAATGCCACTTATCACTCATTTCTATTACCATATGTCAATTATTTCTACTACCATTTGTCAATTTGTCTTGCCACTTTACATTTTTTTCCTTGTCCAAAAATACAAATAAATTCATGAATCTCCCAATTTTAACAAATAAATTCTACATCACCAATGATAATCCATCAACCAAATTTCAAGATATAGAAATTCACAATTCACATCACAATCACTTTAAACACTTATAATCCAAAATATATCAATTAAATGCATATATAGTATTTGCAATGTATACAACCAATATTCACATGTGTATGCTAATGATATGCATATGAATGCAATGCACCTCGTAAATTTCTCAATGTTATTTCTTATGTACAATGGTCTAGGATCCTATGTCTTAATCCTCAATATAAAAAATGAGTTATTACAATTCTCCCTCTTAAGAAATTTCTTCCCCGAAATTCTTAATTGATTGATTAAATTGTTGGGGATGTTGATTCCTCATGTTCCCCTCCGTTTCCTATGTGACTTCTTCACCCGAATGATTGCTCCAAAGGACTTGAACCAATGGGATTACTCAGTTTCTCAATTGCTTATTATGATATCCTACTATCTTAACCGGTTCTTCAACATAACTCAGATTACTTGCAACTTCAATTTCCTGTGTAGGTAACACGTGTTTCGGATCAGACCAATATCTCCTGAGCATGCTCACATAAAATACATTGTGAATCTGAGCCATCTAAGCTAGCAATGCTAACTTGTAAGCCAAGGGTCCAATTCTCTCAATAATCTCATATGGACCAATGTATCTAGGGCTTAACTTACCTTTTTATTGAACCTTAGAACTCCTCGCCAAGGTAATACTCTCAGAAACACCTTATCTCTTACTTAGTACTTCATATCTCTCTGGTGCTGATCCACATATCTCTTTTTTCTATCTTATGCTGCTTTAATTCTATTTCAGATCAATTTAATCTTATTAACAGTAACTTGAATAAGTTCTGGGCCTTTAATAATCCTTAGACCCTCTTCATCCCAATACAAAGGCAAACGACACTTTCTACCATATAACACCTTATATGGTGCCATACCGGTACTACTGCAGTAGTGATTATTATATGCAAATTCAATCAAAGCTATATATTGATCCCATGATCCTTGAAACTCCAAAACACAAGCTCTGAGCATATCTTCAACAGTCTTAATAGTTCTTTCACTTTGTTCGTCTATCTAAGGATGAAATGTTGTACTGAAATTCAACCTTGCATGTAAAGCTACTTACAAACTACCCCAAAATCTCAAGGTAAATCTAGGATCCCGATCTGATACAATAGACACTAGGACTCCATGTAATCTCACTACCTCATTAGCATATCTCCGAGCTAACTGATCCAGTGTATTTTTCTCCCTCACAGGTAAGAAATGGGTCAACTTCGTTAATCTATCAACAATGACCCATATAGCATTATGTTGCCTTGAGTCCTCGACAAACCCATAATAAAATCTATAGTAATACTTTCTCATTTCCACTCCAAAATAGGTAATGATTGTAACTTCCCAACCGAAGCTTAATATTCTGCCTTCATCTATTCCCAATTCAAACATTTAGCCACATACTCAATCACTTGTTTCTTCATCCCTGGCTACCAGAAATGTTGTTTCAGCGTATTATACATCTTGGTAGCACTAGGATGTATAGCATAAGCTGCTATACGTGCTTCCTCCAAAATCTCTTTTCTCAGTTCCTCAATATCAGGTACACACAATCTCTGCTTCAACTATAATGTATCATTTCTCAATTCAAACTCAAAATTCGGATTCACTTTCAACTTCCCAATAAGAATCACTAATTCTAGATCCTTACTTTGGGCTTTTCTGATCCTTTCATGCAACATCGATCTAAGCTTCAATGTAGCTAATAGTACTTCACTCTGTCCCAAATTCAGCCCAACATTCAATGCTCTCAGTTGTACTAAGCTTAGTAACCTTGATAACTATACTTGAGCCACACTGCTATTGGATTTCCTGCTTAATGCATCAGCTACTACATTAGTTATACCTGGGTTATCTCAATTGTGCAGTCATAATTTTTAAGCAATTTAATCCATCTCTGTTGTCTCATATTCAACTCTTTCTGACTCAACAAATATTTCAAGCTCCTATGATTTGTGAATAACTGAAATGTCTCACCATATAAATAATATCTCCAAATCTTCAAAGCAAATACCACTACAGTAAGTTCTAAATTATGTACCGGATAATTGAACTCTTGAGACCTTAATTATCTCAATGCATATGCAATCACTTTATCATACTGCATCAGAACACATCCTAATCCCTGGTATTAAGCATCATTATACACCAAATAACCTCCAGATCTAGATGGAATAGCTAACACAAGTGTTATATTTAACTGATGTTTTAATTCCTCAAAACTCCTTTGACATTCATCATTCCATCTGAAAGATAAATTCTTCCTCAGAAACTTTGTCAAAGGAGCTGGGATCAATAAAAACCCCTTAACAAACCTACAGTAGTATCTAGCTAATCTAAGAAAACTCTGGATCTCAGAAACATTTCTCAGAGCTTCCCACTTCATCACTGCTTTAACTTTCTTTAGATCTATTTGTATGCCCTGTCTAGATATTATATGACCTAAGAATACTACTTGATCAAGCCAAAATTCACACTTACTAAACTTGGCATACAGTTGTTTCTCTCTTATTATCTTTAGGATTAACCTCAAATACTCATAATGTTCCTCTCTATTTTTCGAATACACCAAAATATCATCTATGAATACAATCACAAAATGATCCAAGTAAGGTTGGAAGACTTTATTCATCAATGCCAGAACAGCTACTGAAGCATTTGTCAACCTAAAAGGCATCACTAAAAACTTAAAGTGCCCATATCTAGTTCTGAATCTACTCTTTGGTACATCAATCTCTGCTATCCTCAACTGATAATATCCTAATCTCAAGTCTAATTTTGTAAATACCTAAGCTCTCTGTAACTGATCAAGTAAATTGTCTATTCTCGGTAACGGATACTTATTCTTCACTATCACCCGATTTAACTGCCTATAAGCAATACATAACCTTAAAGTCCCATCTTTCTTCTTCACAAATAAGACTGGGGCTTTCCAAGGTGACACACTTGGTCTGTTAAAACCCTTATCCAACAACTCCTATAACGGAGTCTTAAGTTTCTTAAGTTCTACGAGTGCCATCCTATATGAATGAATAGATATAGGAGCAGTACCTAGAACAAAATCAATAGCGAACTTTGTCTCCTTATTTTGGGGTTAAACTAAATAACTCAGTGGGAATCACATCCAGGAAATTCCTAACAATAGGAATATCTTGTACTATCTGCTCAATACGGGTATCAACTACATAGGCCAGATAAGCCTGACATCCTCCTCGAATCAATTTTAAAGCACTCATTGATGAAATCATTCTGGCTGACACTACTTGACTAACACCTCAAAATATCACTCTCGGCTAATGACAAGATTCAAGAATTACCTCCTTAGTATAGTAGTTCATTACAGCCCTATATGCAGTAAGCCAATCTATACCTAAAATAAGATCTATCTTATTTAACTGAAATATAATCAAATCAGCTTCCAACTCTACTTGATCAAGTCGAATGATACACTATTTACATACTTCTCCAATCATTGTAATACTACCTATCGTTGTACTTACTTCTAAGCCACATTTCAACATTTCTCTCTCACAATGCAGTTTAGATGCCAGATGCGGTGTGATGAATGAATGTATAGATCCTAGATCTAACAATGCAAATGCTTCAAATTGAAAGACATTTAACACACCTGCTACTACATCTAAGGATTTCTAAGCCTTCTGTCTCATAATAGCTTAAATTTTGGCCTGAGACTATGACTAATTACTCCGCACCTCAGTCCTAACAGTAAGACCAGTTGAATACATTCTGCCTCTACCTCTGCCTCTTTATCCAGATCCACTACCTCTATTCTGTTGGATAATAGTCTCAGTTACTGATCCTCCTCTAATTCTAGACTATACTTTGAAAGTTGCAGGATAGTCTCTAATCTGGTTTTCAAAAGAATCACAATGAAGGCAAGCTTCATACAACTTCCAACATTCTCCACCACGTTTCTTTCCACAACGCTCACAACTAGGCATCTGTGGCATTTGCCCAAATACTGGACCTCTATCACTACTAGCCTATACAAAACTACCCCTCGGTCTAAACCCTGACTGTCTTGATCTAGTCAGTAGTCGAAATGATCTATTATGGTGTTTATTAAATCTTTTGTCAGAATCAACCTGAGACTCACCATTTCTCTTCATTATGAACTCTTATCTTTACTCTCCTTATCCATCTTTCAGTAATTGTTCAATCCTAATCGAGGCAGCTCTCAGCTTAGTAAAACTACTTAGATTAGTAATAGCTAACCTTGTTCTAATCTCCATATTCAGCCCATCCTCAAACCATCTACAGTTATCCTCCTCAGTCGGAATCAATGCAGTAGCATATCCCATTAACTCATTAAATCGTATCTCATATTCAACTATTGAGAGATTGCGATGCTTCAGATATAAAAACTCCTTCATATTCCTATCCAAATAGATCTTTGGCATGTAGTTCTTTTAAAAGACTTTTAGAAAGTCTTCCTACGTTAAAACTACAAGGTTAGATGGTACTACCAGGATGATTAGGAATTTCATTCCTATTCCCTTTCCTTTTTTCTATTCCCATTACTTTTTTTATTTCAATTCTTGTGTCATTGATTACAAAAATGAGTCCCTAAATTTACAATAGTAAGGAAGGAGGAAAATTTAAATACACAATTACAATTGACTCCATAACGATTAGTATTAGAACATTTAAAAATATCCATCTCAAAAAAGCTAAATGCTTTATGTTTATAATTAATCAAGAAAGTAAATTTGATAAAACATCTAAAAATTATCTCATTACCCGGGGACTTTTAATTATTGAAAGTACATCGATTTTGAGATTTCCAAATGTTCCATGCAATGAGTTGCCAAAGTTAGGTCTGAAACTCATTTTGAAGCTTGTCCCACACTAAGAAAACAAATTTAGAGGTATATTTTCTATCATCTAAATCTCCTCCTTAGGCTACGTCTATATATCCTTGTATACATAGATCATTGCCTTGATAATATAGTGCATAGTCCAATGTACCTTTTGGATACCTTAATATGCTTTCTAATATGCTTGTCCTATATTTGATTAATATTTGCTCCCAATTCTAGCATCATATCAAATATCTAGTCTTGTACATATCATTACATACATAAGGCTTTCAACTGCACTAAAATAAGGAATTTGCTCCATTTGTTCCGTTTCTTATGGTGTAAATGGCATAACTTCTTACTAAGACCTTTATCTTTAGTAATAGAATTATCTATTGGATTGAAATATTACAAACAAAATCATTATAAAATCTTTTGCTTGTCAAAGCGACAAATATCTTGTTGAATGATCTCTTAAAATCTTAACTCCAAGAATGTATGTAGCTTCACCCATAACTTTCATCTTAAATTTATATGACAACCAATCTTTGATTTTATTGACAAACACACAGTTATTGCAAGCAATCAAAATGTGATAAACATTTAAGGATAAAATTTCAAATTTATCTTTAGATCTCTTAATATATGCACAATGGTCTTCATTAAGCATATGAAAATCAAATGAAATGATTACCTTATGAAAACTTATATACCACGGGCTTAAAGACTACTTCAAACCATAAATTGCTTTTAATAAGTGGCACACTTTATGTTTTTGTTCTATCTTATTGAAACCTATAGGTTGTTCCATATAGATTTATTATTCTAATTCTCCATTTAGAAAAGCAATCTTTACATACATTTAATATAATTTAAGATCCAAGTTCTTTATTATAGCTATGATTAGACGAATAGAAGCAAACCTCACATCACATGAAAAATTTTCATCATAATCAATTCCCTAAGGTCTAACAACTGTCATGTCAAGATTTTTACTGCTTATAACTCATACAAAATAGTTGTAACTAATTTGGCAGGAACTTGATTAAATATGAAAGGCCTCAAATTGTACCCTAGACGAAATCTTATATGTTCATGTAAGTACATGAATGATAGGTTTTCAAATTGTTATATGATTGAGAATTCCATATGATTTAATTATGTTTTTAATGAATCATACTTGGAGAATTGGAATTAAATTGTCATCATAAAGACTTAAGGTATTAATGTTGAGCCTTGGGTCTCGAAAATTATGTCATGGATAGTTTACATAAGGTTTAGGTGAAGATTTAGCAAAAAAAAGGCTTGAAAGTACGTAAAACTAAAGGTTGAAGTGATTTTTGCAAAACCAGTGTGTCAACCTCGTGCTTGTAAAGGGTGACATCCAGTATGACTTCTAATGTGACACTCAAACTTGTAAGTGCCATGTCTTTTGATTCTGATATCCAAAAATTACAAACTTTATACCATTAGAAAAATAAGAGCATAAGCTATAAATTTTATGAGACAACTTTGTCAAATTCTGCCTAAATAATATAGTTTATCGATAGTTTATAGTGGACTAATTTCTTGCTAACAAATGGCAGCATGTGTGGATGAGTGGCAGCTCCTAAATGGGACAAGTGGAGAACATGCATAAAGCCACATGCTATTACCATTTTGTGACACCTAGTAATGGAGGAGACAAGGTTCTGCTGAAATTTTCTGTATTGCTTAATTTTCTTTCTCTCACCACCGAACTTCTCTCTCACTCACACCTTCTGGAAATTTTTGCATGCTTTTTGGATCATCATCTTCACTTGACGTATTTTCATGCTGCTGCATTAAGGAATCCAGATCCTGCCACTTTCTATATTGCAGTCCTCTTTGTCGTCTTAATCTTGGAGTAGCGATATTTTCTTGAAAGGCTAGAGTGTTTTGCTCATTGAAGTAGGAAATTATGTTGCTTAAATGGACAGAATATGTATGGATTTGTTGATGAGTTGAGGTCCGGACACAAAATTGACGTGTAAATGAGGCATGACTAAGGTGGAATTGTGGTGAAAAGGATGAATGTTAGAGTAAGAGTGTTGAAGACGTAAGATGTGAATGAATTGTACTAGTTTCACTGAACGGATTTCACTAAACAGATTCCGGTATTTAGGCTATAACTTCACCGTAGATATACAAATGAGGTGATTTTCATTGTGGATTAAACTACACATATATGCCTACAACTTTCAGGAAGGAATGGAATTTTGGTTCTGTCCCTAAGGATGATTAATTTTGGCTGAAAGTTGAATTTAGGATTTTGTCACTGTTTGGGTATAGTCTACAATATTTTGTGCATAACTTTAGGAACAATGAACCAAATTTTGTTAAACTTATTTCATTAAAAACTTAATACATAGAGGAAATTTTGGTTAGAAAAACATATTGTCCAAAAACCTCTTTTTATAAGTCAATATAGCCATATAAATCTGACCCAAAATATGTCTTAAGAAATCTGAACTAATCTTGGTTGTGTATTTGTTGACATACATATGGTCAGGACTTTAATAATGGTTTAATTAGACTTAATTAAGAATCAAAAATGAACCTAAGTGATGTTAAATTAATGGAGAAAAAGATAATTAAGTTATAGTTTATAAATGGAGAGGATAATATACTGGATGTATGGTTTAATAATGATGAGTATAATGTTGAATTGCTTAATGTGATCATGAATGAATGAGCTCTTAATGCTTTTGTGTTATGAATTAGATATGAATGATTGTCAATTAGGAATTTCTATAATAATATTGTCACAATACCAGACCATCAGTTGTCTGAGGAGTTTCATAGTTGGGATTGTATTAGAAGTGCTTGCTAATTGTGTGCATATGCATAATATTTGATGACTCAACATTTCTATTGATGTATAATTGCACATGTTTGTTTTGATAAGGTTGACATAAAATTCTAAAATCTAAAAGGGTTTGTTTTAAAATTGTTGAGTCCTAGTCGTGGGTAAATAGGCATGCTTAGAAGGGTTAGCGACTGCTTCTGTAACCTGACATTAAGGTGTCTTATGATTTTAGACACTTCTGTGTCTTCTGTTTCAGAGACTTAAGTCTTTTTTGGTTTAGATACCAAAAATGTTATCTTCTATTCTAGTCCCGTTATCCACTTCTGAAAAAAAAGATTAGCAGGTTAACTTATTTTGTATTCTATTACATGCACAGTTCAGTTATAATCAAGAAATGTTCTGAGATAATTAAATTTTGTTTTGACATAACCAGATACAGATTTGACACAAACAAGTTCTGTTCCGATATCATGATTTTCTGTTCTGATAATTGTAAGCATGACTTTGAAGCTAATATATATCCTATTTTAGCATATTCTATTTTGAGATACATATTGCTTGGATTGCGCTTTTATATGTGATCTGATTTGTATATGTCAATATCATATAACTGTTAGAGACAGTTACCATTATGTATCATGTTTAGATATTCCTCACTACGCCATATGCTTAGCATGGTATATTTGTCCCATGTAGGTTCAGATAGAAGGGTATCAAGACTGCGACAAGGACAACCACTGTGGCCAAAAAAGCATGTTTTTTTTGTTTTTTGAAGATTATATTTGTTTTTAGTTTAAGATGTATTTCAATGTAAAGAGACATATTGTAATTTGTGTTCTGTTTAATAGGTTGTATTAACCTTAATACAGGTTGACTATTGTTTGCATGGCAAGCTTTGGGAATAGTACTCTATGTTTGAGATGTTTTAATTATACAATATTGCCTAATGGTTTATAATACTTGTTTGCTTGAGTTTTCAGAAATGTGAGTAAGGTATTGTTTGACATGTTTTAGTTCTGTTTATGTGTTGCATCTGCATATCCTTCTAGGGGGTATATGGTTGTGACATGTTTTGGTATCAGAGCGTGGTTTAGGCGATTCTGGTTTAACCAGCGCTTAACTACTGCTTATATTTGAGTGTAAAAGTTATGTTTTGGCCTAATGTGGTTTGTCTCATGTTTTGATTATAGAATTAAAGATGGAAAGATCTCACGAAGCCATTGACGAGGTTACTGAGAGTAATCATCTAGAAAGATCTTGTCCATCAATATCTGAACCCTCTAGGGTTAATTAAGGTGAAGCTGAGGTGCCACCTCCTCCTCCAACTCAGGTAGAGGCTTTAGTTAAGTTGTCTCAGGATATGATGACATTATTATATTGTATGGCTGCACCCAAGACTCCAATTGATCAGCTACAGAAATATGGAGTTGAGGAATTTTCTGGAACATCATTGGATGAATCTAAAAGAGCTGAGTTCTGGATAGAGAAAGTATAGAGGATAGTAGATGAAATTAGTTGTTCGCCAGATCAGATGGTGAACTGTGTTGTCTCTTCTTCAAAGAGTAGCTTATAAGTAATAGAAGTTCGTTTTGAGGAATCCTCAGGTATCGGTGCCTCTGACTTAGGATTTCTTTTCCCAAGAATTTAAAGCTAGATATGTTACGGAGGCTTACAAAAAGGAGAAGTGGAAGTAATTTCTGAATCTAAAGTAGAGAAATATGTCTGTTGCTGAGTACAACAGAGTGTTTAATCACCTCAGTAAGTATGCACCTGAATCGGTACTTACTGAGGAATTTCGGTGCCATCAGTTTGAGGATGGTTTAAATGACTTGATCAAAGAACATCTGGCAGCATTCACTCTCTTGCAACAAATAAGTTACCATCAGCTTGTCCAAGCTGCTATGAAGATAAAGAAGCAAGAGAAGGTAAAGAGGGAAAGGGCACAATGAAGGAACTTTGCTGGAGGAGGTCAGTCCTTAAGCAAGCGGATTCAGGAAGGTGCCTCCACTGCACCAGAATTCAATCAGAGACCAGTAGTTAGGGGAAGACGAAAAAATTTTCCCTCATCGACTACTTCTAGTAGGGGTTCCTCTGCGGGTCAAGGTTCTGTTATTACGAAGTGCCCTCATTGCTCTAAATACGATCGGGGTACTTATTGGAAGGCTACCAGTACATGTTTTTGATGTAGTGGTACTAACCATCTTATAGCAAATTTCCCTACAAGACAGTCTCAAACAGCACAAGCTAGTAGGGAGGCCTCTCATGCACCTACTGGAAATAGAGGATGAGGTAGAGGTCATGGAGGATCTAGTCAGATCAGACCTATTCTGAGTAATCATTCTGAAACTGTTGATTGACCTTTTATGCCTTCTACTCCAGCTTGAGCTTATGCTTTAAAAGCTTGCGAGGATCAGGACCCACCTGAAGTCATTGTGGGTACTGTTTCTCTCTTTGACTCTAAAATGTATGCTTTGATTGATCCTGGATCTACTTATTCTTATATCTGTGTTGGAGGAATTTCTGATAAAGTGATGCCTATAGATCAGTTAGAGTATGATATTCATGTAACCAGTCCTTTAGGTAGTAGAGTGATCTTTAATCAGGTCTATAGAAATTGTCCTGTTATGATTCAAAGAAATGAGTATGTTGCAGATTTAATTGAATTGCCTTTTCATGAGTTTGATTTGATTCTGGGTATGGATTGGTTGTCCAAGCATCAGGCAGTAGTTGACTGTAGTGTTGAGACAGTGGTGCTTAGGACACCTAATCAGCCTGAAATAGTATTGCATGACATCCGCACTAGTTCTTAACTAATGTGGTATCTGTTATGCAAGCTTGAAAGCTCCTCAGGAAGGGATGTAAAGCTTATCTAGCTTTTGTGTTTAACTCTAAGAAGGAGGTTGGTAAATTGCAAGAGATTCCAGTGGTGAGTGAATTTCCAGATGTGTTTCCTGAAGAGTTACCTGGACTCCCCCTTAAAAGGGAAGTGGAGTTATCAATCAAAGTTATGCCTGGCACTGGTCCTATATCTAGAGCACCGTATAGAATGGCTCCGACTGAATTGAAGGAGTTAAAAGTGCAGTTGCAAGAGCTACTGGATAAGGGGTTCATTCCACCCAGTGTGTCACCGTGGGGAGAACCGGTCTTGTTTGTTAAGAAGAAGGATGGTACACTACAGATGTGCATTGATTATAGGCAATTGAATAGAGTCACAGTGAAGAACAAGTATCTGTTGCCAAGGATTAAAGATCTGTTTGATCAATTGAAAGATGCAAGAATGTTTTCAAAGATAGATCTACAATCGGGGTACTATCAACTTGGATAAAAGATGTAGAAGTACCAAAAACTTCATTTAGGACCCATTATGGACACTATCAATTCCTGGCAATGCCATTCGAGTTAACTAATGCTCTCGCGGCATTTATTGTAACATCCTGTTACCTACGGCTAGAACAATTACTTAGGAGACATTTATATAACTTAAGATAAATGCACATTAGACAATAAGTTGATTGTGACATACACATTTATTCGGCACATTCATACGATTGTACATGCTTTCATTGGCATTTC
>JAOQML010000007.1:18970500-18983975 GCA_027568935.1 Erythroxylum urbanii | reverse complement strand
TTTATTAATAATAAATATTTTCATTACAAAAGTAACTGGAAGAAAATTAAGTTATAAGTAAATACACTTGCTTTCCACGACACTATATTTATATAACTCCAACAAATTTTTTTCCATGTGTGTAGATTGTTGTAAATTCTGTATAGGGTGTGTTACAATGTCACACTAAACATCCTAGCCATGGCAGATTCTCTCAAACTTGATTGTTTGATTTTCTTTCTTTATTTCAACCCTTAAATACTTACAAACTTATTATTTACTTCATTGCATGTCAAAATCACCATTGATCTTACACTAAAACCATTGCATACAAAATCCACAAAATTAGAAATTAAAGATAGAAAAACTTACTAGAAATTAAAGCTAGAAAACTTACTACTTTTCCTTCAATTTTTACTTAGTCAAGATCTCTTTAAATCTAACTCAAAACCCATGAAAATTAGCTGCCACCTTCTTCTTTTCTCCTTGTTCATAAGACCACCTTTGGCTTCTCTCTTTTCTTTTTTTTTATTGTGGACATTAACGGCTCTCTCTCAAAATGAAAAAGGTTTGTCTTACTTGTGATTCTTTTATACTTCTTTAGTGCATTCCATATGGCATTCCCTCATTAGCCATTTATATTGACTCATCATTCCACTATCACCATACAAAAAGACTAAATTGCCATTATATTATGTAAAAAGATCAAATTTTCATTTAATGAATATAATTCATCAACTAACTAAATTAAACTCTGAAAATAATCCACAACTGTCTTACCATCAAATTGACCATGAAATACTTTAATTCAAGTCAATATTAATTGATTGGATCCTTTTTAAAGACAATTCGAATGGATTTGAAATCATTAATACTCATTATTTTCCAAAAAGGGCATTTTACCGTAAACTTTCAGAACTTCCAAAATTCATCTAATCGAACTTATTTTTGATCTGTTTCAGTATTATTTGACTCTAATACTTATTCTGGATAATTTTCAATGTTTCGGGATTAAGTTCCCCAAAAATCACCATTCACTCAAATTTACTATTCATTGTAGAATACTATTCACCAAATATAAAAATTTATATTCAATGAAAGGAAAGCTTTAGGGTTTTACGAAGATTGCAAAGCAAGTATAATTATTTTTATTGGACTCCTTGTGTTGCATATTACATTAACTTGATGTTGGAAAAACATATGAGATGCTAGGTAATTTCCTATTATTGATGAGACTGTATATAAAGCACAAAAGGTAACCAAGTTCATTTACAATCGTGCATAGGTCTTGAATTTAATGAGAAAGGATTTCATCAATGGTAAAAATTTGTATCGTCTTACTATTACAAGATTTTCAGCTAATTTTTTATTACTTCAGTGTTTTATTCTGATGAAGGAGTTGAGACAAATACCTACAACTAATAAGTGAGTTACATCTCAACATGTCTAGGTTTAATGTTGGATTAGAGGTTTCTAGAATTATGCTTGAAAATAATGAATTTTGGTCCCAATGTCAATTTGTCATTCAAGTTTGTACGCCTTTAGTGAGTGACAGTGTGTCATAACACTAGTCAAAATAAAAACTAGACTACTACTATGGCAGTGGTGAATCTAGGTCGATTCCACAGAGAGTGTGTGTAAGGTTGTTAAAATAAAATGAAATTAATCGGTGTTTAGTTTTTGAGGGGAAGGGGTTAGTTTTAGAATTAAGAAAACAAAATAAAGCTAAAATAACTAACAAAAGCAATGTAAAGAAAACCTATAAAAGAAAGATAAAAGTGGGGAATTCAGTAGCGACCCAGTTCTTTAGTTCAATCGTAACCTACACCCTAATTAAACATATTTCATTAATTCCTTATTCTCAAACCTCTCGTAGCAACTATTAATTGTGAGTAAATAATTAACCTGAGTTTTCTCTTAATTAGTGCTTAATCAAGATACAATCGTTAATTATACCTAATTACTGAATAACCTAGGATACGATCTCTAGATTCAATTTGGTAGTAGCATTATGAATTAGGAAAATAGATTAATCAAGGAAATAACCACATATGATGTGTCATAGAGTTTGCCATTGGACATCAAATTAATAAATTTGAAACACATTTTCTCATAATTTTAAGTAATTCAAGAGTTCAACTAATTGTCTTTAGTAGAATGGCATTTGGTTAATAAGATGGAATTAATTCTAATGAGATTAAATTAATTTTAGGCTTATTGGAGCTTTAATTATTTAAGTCAAATTAGATTCCCCATTCAGCTTCTAGGAAAGTTATCAAAGAAAGTAAGAAAAATAAATAGAGGTTACTGGAAACAAAATGAGACAGAAAAGAGAGAAATGGTTGAATTGGATTCAGGCCAATAAGACTGGAACAATTTAATTAAGAGTTAATTAAATTGGGGCTTAACCATATAATTAAATGTTGGGCTTACACTAACTAATTGTTAATTATAAGCCCAAAGGAACATTTAATATTAGGTTGGATTTTGTTTTGATTAATTAGATTACTTAAATTGAAAGAAAATTTATAAAAAAGGATAAACAAAAATCGAATTTTACAACGATGTAGAATTCGGTTGTGCTTCTCCTCAAATAGATTTGATGGCTTGTTTTAAAAACAAAAACGTGCAACTTATTTGATATTCTTTCTAAATGAGTGTGTGCGTTTTGTTTGCTCACCACTTTCTCAAAAATGAAAATAGCCATAGCAAAGTGTCGCAACTTATTTTTAAACATTTTTCTAATGAATGGTGCTTTATTTTTAGCTCTCCACTCTCACCCAAAACCATCCCAGTGTTGGAGTTGTAAGGACAAAATTCATTTAGCTTTGATACTAAATGAATGGTGCATGGTTTTTCTCTATTCTAGCTCTCTAAACTGTTTGCCATAGCAAATGATAGCTTTCCATTTCATTTTTCTTCTCCTTTCCCACCAAAGGATCTTGTTAACCAAGTTATCCAAGGAAAACAAGTGGTAAATCGAATTGGTTGAGGACACAGCAGTGAGGAGTCGAAGCTATGGCGAGGAGTCGATAATATTCCGATCTTGTTCTTATTTTATTTATTTTCTTTATGTCGTATCATGTATAGATTAAAAGCATGTTGATTTAGTGTTTACGCTTCTGCTATATTTGGGCTCGAAAAAAGCTTTTAAAATCTACCATTTTGAAAAACCAAGCATGAACCTGTTTTTGATCTAATAATTGGTATCAGAGCTAGGTTTTATTATGCATGATTTGGTTCCTATATGTTGTATGGGTTGGCCATTATATTATGTATGTTGAATTTTTTTATATGATAAAAATATATGTCGTTTATATTTTGGTTTGATCTTTTGATTATCCATAGAAAATCTATTTACCTGTAAGCTTTCTTCGTTTGGTTTGTAATAAGGAGGCTGGCCTATCATCACTATGTTTTCTCCTTGTCTTATTTTTTTCTATTTGAAAAATTCTGTAAATTTTGAAGGCAGAGTAGCCATGGATCAAAGAAAAGAAAAGGTAAACAATTACAATTTTTATTTTGTGTTAATGGTAGATTTTCTTCTGATTAAATTCTATTCATTTTTGAAAGTTTTCAAGTGTTGGAATTTTTTCTATTTTCAAATCTATTTTTTAAAAAAGAAATAAAATGCCATTAATTTGTTTTTATCGAATGGACAAAGTTGTATGAGCAAAGAGTTCGAACTGGAAGATCCAAGTACAAGAAGAATTTTTTAGGTCAAAAGGCCTTGTGATTTTCATTTAATTTTCTAGGATGGACAGTGAAAAGTACTTGTTTAATTCATGAGATGAATGGATGAATGGATGAATGGATGCAAATAATATGTGATATTATGTGACTGTGTGCCATTTAGAAAAATTTCCAACCCTAGGCCTTACCATGCATTCATTATGTATGAGACATATAATGAAATAGTATGGGATGGTTAATAAATTGCATCTAGACAAGATGGTATTTATTAAAACTTAAAGACCAAAAAAGATTGAGTGAGAGACGATGCACATGTGAAAGTCCACGGTCTTCATGCAATGGCCCATTTGCATATGGTGAAGTGTTACTCTCCATCGGAGGACATAAATCTTAGATCTTGCATGGTTTGGGCCTCCTAAAGGATAAGTCTACTCATTGGTAACAAATGTGACCTCCTACTGAGGCATGGTTTGCAAGTACCTTTAATGGATGAATCAAATGGTTGCACACCAAGGATGGTTTATCAATAACCTGCCAACTGTAACTCTATTGATAAATGCATGGACCAAATTATGGCACTTCTCAAAGAGTTAGGCATGAAGGTGCTTAGTAGTTTTTCGAGTGGGAGGGTCCCAGTTTTTCTTTCAATGGATAAGATAGCCCACCGTCACTTTGTCCATTATAGATAAGAAAAATAATCATCGTATAAAGACTTATTTTTTTAATTTTTGTTAAATCTATCATCATGCATACATGCATCATGATTTTATACAAAGTTCCAATATTTTTTACTAGTATGTTCATTCTTTAATAAATTATATTTTCAGACATAATCACTACAATTTGAATCCACTCACAATGCTTTGACTGAAAACTTGTTGGAAAATTGGGAGAAATTTAATGAATGGAGAGGTAACCTCGATATCATTCTCTAATATGGATGAATTTCATAGGTATTAAAAAGGAGCCTGCACCTTCAGGTGACAAATCAACTCTTGAGCAAGTCCAGCAACATGAGTGATGGCAGAATGTTGATAAGATTGGCAAGTGCTATATTAAGGTTTCTGTCTATGTAATGTTGTAGAAGCAACTTGCAGGCATGTAAAACATCGGTGTAATGGTCCATCACTTACATAAGATGTTTGGTGTGAGGACCAGGTCTACAAGGGTGAAAGCTATCCAAAATTTTCATAATCTCAGACAAAACTCTAGTGAACAGGTGCAGGATTACATGCTTAAGGTAATCCTTGCAATTACATTGGTCGAGATGCTTAAGGTAGACATGGATGTGAAAATGTAGATGATTATGATCATCAACAACTTAAACTCTTCTTTTAAGCAGTTTAAAACACCAAGAATTACACCTTAAGTGAGTTGATGAATACCCTCTAGAGTACAGAGGAGATATTAAATATTAGGGTAAATAGGGTAGAGGCTCATGTGGCATCTTCTTCTAAGCCCAAGGGTAAGGGAAAGTAAAAGAAGAAGGGTACAAAGAAAGGGAAGGCCCAAACAGGGGTCAAGGCCTAACTTATAAAAAAGAAGGCCAAAGAGGACACCAAGGGAAAGTGTTTCCACTGTGGCGAGAAGGGCCACTTAAAGAGGAACTTAACGTTCTACCTTGAGACCTCAACAACAAACAAGTTATAGGTTTCCTAAGTTTATTAGGAAATAGAAATGTGGCAGATTCATCTAATTCTTGGATATTAGATTCATGAGCCACTAATTATGTTTGCAATTCTATGCAGGGGTTCCAGCAAAGGAAAAGACTACCTGAAGATCAGTTTCAAGTCAAGATAGCAGATGGATCTTACGTTTCGGCAGAAGCAGTGGGAGTAGTTATCTTAGACTTTCCTAGTGGACATAGGTTATATTTGGAGGATGTATATTACATCCCAATGATTGTAAAGAACATGATTTATGTTTTTTGTTTAATAAAATCTGGCTATTCCTTATATTTTTAAAATGTTGTTTCAATATATGAGAATAAGGATTTTATTTGTAATTCGGTAATTAAACAGGGATTGTTCTTTATAGAACCTATGACAGGCTTACTAAACACCATCGAATTAATAAAACCAAGAAAATCCATTGACTCTAACATTAATTCAAAATATCTGTGGCACTTAAGGATGGGTTATATCAATCAGAAAAGACTTGATAGGTTAGTAAAGAATGGGATCCTTATAGGCATGGATAATGATCCATTACCTACCTATAAATCTTATATTGAAGGAAAGATCACCAAGGCCTCATTTCCTTCCAAAGGAAACATATTTGAATCCCCGTTGAACTTGGTACACATTCATATGTGTGGCCCCATGAACGTATAAGCTAGAGGAGGTTATGAATACTTTAAAACCTTTATAGATGATTACTCTAGACATGGCTATCTATATTTGACGAACAAAGTGAGTCCTTTGAAAGTTTCAAAGAATTTAAAGATGAAGCCGAGAAGTAGCTACACAAGCCATTAAAACAACTTCGATCGAATCGAGGTGGTGAGTACTTATCTGGAGAGTTCCAAGAATTCCTAATTGACAATGGAATTGTTTCTAGCTTGTCAGCTCCAACAACACCTCAACAGAATGGTGTAGCTGAGAGGACGGACAGGAATCTATTGGAAATGGTAAGATCAATGATGTCCTATGCCAGCCTTCTAGAATTGTTTTGAGGATATGCCATACAAATGGCAACTTATCTTCTTAAGTTTGCTCCATCCAAACCAATGCCTAAAACATCTAGTGAGTTGTAGACTGGACAAGTGCCTTCATAAAGGCACTTGAGGATTTGGGCTGCTAAGCCTATATTCTAAGGCCTTAATCCACAAAAGCTCAGAGGTATGTTTGTTTATAGGATATCCTATGGGTACATAAGGGTACTATTTTTATAGTCCTCATGATAGCAACGTATTTGTGTAGATAAATGTGACCTTCATGGAGGAAGAATTTATGAGTAATCATAAAGGAAGAATTGAAGTAGTAATAAAGGAGTCAGCTATTTCATCCAAACCAATAGTTGATTTGGATATAGTGGAATAAGATGTCAAAATGGATTCAAGAGTTGAATCGAAAGAGTAGCTTGAGCGTTAAGTAGTGCCTAGATGTAGTGGGAGGGTTGTGAGACAACCGAATAGGTATCTAGGTCTAAGAGAAGGCATAATTGCCATATCACACTAAGAAGCAATAGATCTCATTACTTATACATAGGCTATTAATGATGTTGATGCTAAAAAGCAGCTCAAGTCAATAGAGTCGAAAATAGATTCCATGTACACCAACGAAGTTGGATCCTTGTAGATCTACCACTAAGAGTAAAAGTTATAAGGTGTAAATGTATCTTCAAAAGGAAGAGAGGATCTGATGGAAAGGTAGAGGCCTTTAAAGCTACAAAGGTAGCTATGGGCTATCCTCAAAAGGAGGGTATAGACTATAAGGAGACTTTTTCTCGTGTTGCCATGTTTAAGTCCATCAAAATTCTTTTAGCCATAGCAGCCGATTTCGATTATAAAATATGGAAAATGGACGTCAAGACTGCATTTCTTAATGGGGATCTTAAGGAGACCATTTATATGTACCAACCAAAAGGATTCATTGAGCTAGTTAATGAGCGTAAGGTATATGTAAGGCCCCAAAATATACCTTAGATGAAATGTTATATATTTATGACAATACACGTACGACTATGTTATGATTTGAAAGTGAAAGGCATGTGACTTGGATTTTGGTATTTATGGACCCTAGTTTGTGAATTGGAATTAATTGAAGCTATTAGAGAATTGAGGTATTTAAATGTACATTTGGACTATTAATTAATGGAAAAATGGACCAATTATTATGTGACAAGTGGACAAACCTAAGAATGGCATGTGGACTGATTTATAGGTGACTAATGGCAGCATCTTAAGGTAAGCATAATCAAGTGTTACATGGCATGACATATTAATTGACATATGCTTAAGTATATTGGTGACACCTAGCAACCAAAGGTGGCAAATTTTTTGCTGGAATGTTCATTACTTCTTTCACTTTGCTCCTCAACACCTGAACCTCCCATCTTCTCTCAATTTTTGGACTTCTGCTAGAGTTTGGATAATTAACACTAGGAAGCTTTGTAGGTTATTCCGTTAAGAAGTAGGTCTTGTGAATCTGTGTATTATTACTTTGTTAATGCTGAAAGTTGCACACTAAACTTAGGTATATGTTAGTTGATTGGAAGCTTGGTTTAGTTGCATTATTGGAGTTAAATTTGAAATCATGGTTAGGAACTTGATAGGTGTTGGGTACTCATTAGAAGGTATGTTTCCACTGAACAACCATCAATTTTTTAGCCATATCTTGACCTGTAGACGTCACAATGGGATGATTTTAAATTCAGATTAAACTAGATACATTTATATACGACGTTCATGAGAGGTTCAATTTGAATTATGTCACTAAGGGCTTTGAAATTTAGCTTGAAGTTGAGTTCTAGTTTTGGTTGTAGCATTGAAACTTGTGTCTTATTTTTCAATGATAAAATTATATTAATCTAGGTAAAATTAGACAAATATGTTTGCATTAAAGTTGTAGATTATTCTCTTATCTTTCTAACGACAAAAATTTTGAAATTTTTGGACATCGTGCTTGAGAGATATGCTTCTTTTAAGTTGGTGTGTGCAGTAGGGGTGCACGATTATGCACCCATATCTTTTCAAGGTTGAATAATCATGCACATGCATGATCGTGCTTCCTTGTGTGCATAGCCATGTGTTTTTATAGCACGGCTATGCATTTTTGGTGCACGCCTGTGCACTTCCACTTGCACGAGACCTTCACACTATTGGGCATAGTCTTTAGTATTTTGAGCATAACTGATAGAATACTAAACCTAATTAAATGATGTTTGTTGCGTTTGAATCTTAAGACATAAATCTAAAACTTTTATGAAGGAACTAAAATCTGAGTCTAGCTATAAGATGCTTTAATTCTAGTTTGAATTTGAGTTATAGCTATTGTCATTGTTTTTGAACAGCCTTTGGTTCTTGGGGTATAACTCCCGATATAATTAACCAAATTGCATGAAATTTATGTTATTAGAACATTAACACATAGAGGAATGAAAGTAATTGATAAGACCATAGGAAAATTTAGGAATTAAAGGAAGAAGAAGGACCAATATGCAATTTGCTTAAAGTCAACTTATTGACCAATAACATTAAAGCATATGTGTCCAATGGAATCGTAACACATGGTCCTATAGAATTATAACACATGGTCTAATAGAATTGTAACACATGGTCTAATAGAATTATAACGTGTGGTCCAGCAGGATTGTAACATATGGTCCAATGGGATTGTGACACATGGACGATTGAGATTGAAACATGTGTCTAAGACTAGAAAATTCATGAAAAGGCATATCGAGTAGGGAGATGGACGAAAATTTGATGGCTTAACTTCATATTTTTCTCCTCTTCATTTCACCTTCTTCATTCCATCATTTTTCACTTGGTAATTCAAGCAAAACCAGAGAGAAAGGGAAGGAAAAAAGCATTAGAAGAACTACTTTGCCAATTTTAAGGTTTGGGACTTCACTTAGTTGATTTCTGTATTTTTGTATGATTGAATAGACATAAAGATTAATTTGGATGTGGAATTGTTTCGGGTATGTTTCTTTGTTGTTATTTTCGTGTTATCTTGGATAGAATTGGTTGAATATGACCAGAGATCATTGTGTAGTGGAATTCTATCTAGGTTTGTTTAAGTCAGTCATATTTGTTGAGTCATAACTTAGCATAAAGACCCCTAAATTGTGTGATTTTAGTTGCATATCAAACCTAAGCCATAGAGATAAATATCTCTAGATTAGACTCTGACCTAATTCTGGCTCTATGACCTTGGAAATTGAGATCCAAAAAGGTGACCTGATGCTACCCCTATTTTGGAGCAGCTTGTGATATTTTACTTATATCTCATGATTTAGAAGTCCAAATGATCTGATTGTTAATGCTATATAACCTTAGGACATAGGGGAACAATGGTCTAGAAGAACTTATTGCTCACAAATCTCAGTGTCTATGTCAAAATGGTCATATAAAACTGACCCGAAACTTGTCCTGTGCAAACAGCTATTTGGAGGATTTGGGTCCCTTATCCCACAATTATGGGAAAAGGTTAGGAAGGTGAAAAAAATGAGATTTTGTGCAGTTGATGACAATATAAGGTTAATTGATTAATAGTTATTTTAATTATGCATGATTAATTGAGATGATAATGTAAAGGACGTATGGCATATAATGTTGAATTGTATGATGTGATCACGAATGAATGAGTTGCAGAGGCTTATATATTATGAGTTGGATATGGATGTTTGTGAATTGGGAATTTTTCTATAATATTATGATAATTTTGGACCATCAATTGTCCTAAGAGTTTGATAGTTGGGATTTTTTTGAAGTGCTTTCAATTTATGTGACGATACCCAATTGGTGACAACTCAATACCTCTATTGATGCATTGTTACATCTACTTGTAATTGTATGATATGTTAGTTTTTTTAAAATTTAGTGAATATGTTAAATTGAACAAAATGGAATAAAGTGGTATGTGTTGCAATATGTTCCTCATATGAGAATTTTGAAATGAACCTGTTTTGTTTTGAAACTGTTAAGTCCTAATTGTGGGTAAATAGGCATGCCTAGAAGGGTCTACAACTGCTCTTATGACACTCTATTGTCTCTTGTTACTGACAATTTGGTTTCTCCTATTACTGGCACTTCGGTGTCTCCTGTTATTTACACTTTGATGTATCCTATTACTGACACTTTGGTCTCTCTTATTATTGAGACATAAGTCTCTCCTCTTTTATGATACCTATCATGGTATCTCCTGTATTAGTCCTGTTACCCACTTCTTTATAAAGGATTAACAAAATAACTTGTTTTGTATTCTATTATATGCTCAGTTCTGATATAAATAAGTTTTGATCTGAAATATTTGAGGTCTATTATGAAATAAGCAAATCATATTTTGTTACAGACAAGTTTTGTTATGATATTATAATATTTAATTTTTAAATTGGTGAGTTTTGCACTGAAACAAATGTGTAACCTATTTTGATATGCTTTGTTTTGTTCTGATATTCATGATATTTTGGTTTGGTTTGGAATTGGATAAGTAAACACTACTTATTATCATATGTGATTTTGATTATGTGAATGTCTGGATGATAGTTTGAAATAGTTTTCAACTTATATCTTGTTTAGTTTACTCCCACTTTATGCTTAACACGGTGGTTTTACCCCATGTAGTTTCAAATAAAAGGGTTTGAAGAATAGGACAAAGACAACCATAGGGGTCAAGAACATTATGTTTTGTTCAGGAAATGTTCAATTTGTTTTTAATTGTTCTTTAATGTAATGAGATATGTTGTATTTTGTGTTTTTCTTAATGGTTTAAGAAAACAAAAAACTTAATGTAGTTTGGAATTAGATTTCAGGCTTATATGTAATAAGTATAATGTATATGTTACGTTTTGAGTATGAACCAACCAATGATGAATGAAATGTATGCTCCTTGAGTTTCTAAAAAAGCGTTTGGTATGTTTTGGTTTAATTTGGTTATGTTTTGTGGAGCATCTACATATCCTCCTAGGGTATATGTGGGTGTTACAGTATACAAGTTGCAAAGGTCCATTTATGGACTTAAACAAGCATCTAGTTTTTGGAACATCAGGTTTGATATGGCTATCAAAACTTATGGATTCATGCAAAACCTAGACGAGCCTTGTATTTGTAAAAGGATACAAGAAGGCAAGGTTAATTTCCTAATTCTATATGTCGATGACGTTTTGTTCATTGAGAATGATGTAGGAATGTTATCTACATTCAAAGGATGGTTGAATGAACATTTCGTAATGAAGGATTTGGGAGAGGCTAGCTATATTCTAGGGATCAAGCTTATAAGGGATTGTAAGAACAAGAAAATAGCCTTATCTCAACTAACCTACATTGAGAACATGCTCAATAAGTTTACCATACAGGATTCTAAGAAAGGTTTCACACCTACTAGACATGGAATCAAACTTTCAAAGGGGCAAGCACCTAACACCCAAGAGGAGGTCGAACTCATACGCAACATTCCATATGCTTCAGCAGTTGGAAATTTAATATATGCTATGCTTTGCACTAGATTGGATATCAGTTACGCAGTGGGAGTGGTAAGCAGATTCCAGTCCAATCCAGGAATGGAGCATTGGACTGCAGTCAAGTGCATATTAAAGTATCTTCGTAAGACGAAGAACTTAATGCTTGTTTACTCTATAAGTGACCTTATTTTGACAGGATATACAGATTCCAATTTCAAATCAGAAGTTGATTTAAGGAAATCAACTTCTTGTTCTATATTTAATTTAGGAGGTGGAGCCATTATCTGAAGTGTTAAGAAATCTTGTGTTGTTGATTCAACTATAGAGGCTGAGTATGTTGTTGTTTGTGAAGCAGCAAAGGAAGTAGTTTGGCTCCATAAGTCCCTAAAGGATTTGGATATAGTTTTTAAGGCGGAAAAGGCCATTACATTTTATTGTGATAATAGTGGGGCAATGACTAATTCTAAAGAACCTCATAATCACATAGCCACCAAATACACTGAGAAAAAGTATTGTCTCATAAGGGGGATAATACAACGTGGTGAGGTGGATCTGGTAAAGATTCCCACAGATCAAAACCTTACTGATTCGTTCATGAAGACACTATCATAGAAGAGCTTTGAGGGTCACCTAGAAGGCATGGGGATGAGGGATATTTTAAACTTACTTTAGAGCTAGTGGGAGATTGTTAGGGTTATGTAAATATAGTGCCCTGAAAAGCAAGTGTATTTACATATAACTTAATTTTCTTCTAGTTACAATATTGTAATGAAAAAAATTATTATTAATAAAAGAAAAGAGTTTGATTTTATTTGTATGAGCATAATATAACTAGTGATAAGGTACCAAGGTTCCTTTGTAAGTAATATACATATACATGGAGATGTATGGGAAACCTGTATATTTTAGGATCTAAATTAACTGATTCACAGTCAAATAATTAAGTTAATCGCTTGATTATCCGTGTAAGTAAAGGAGATTTCTTCAAGGCAATGATGAGTTTCAAATTATGATAGTAGTCAACTATCAGTAATGGCACTATTGAATCAATATGGAATTGTGCATGTTTTTAAAGATTAAAGTAGGACGTTACTTTAATCTTAAAACATTCACTTTAGCATTCGTTTATTACAAACCACAATCTTGATGAGTGGTGAACTAATGTGTGTTTCCATATAATTCATAATATGATCAGAATAGATTTTTACAGGGTATCAATTCAATGTCCTCATGTTTAAATTATTAATTGAAGCATGCATTAGGGAACATTCACTCAAATAAAGAGTTTATGGTGATCTGTTGGATCGCCTATGGCCCGGGTATTCACAACATGCAGCGAAATGGACCATATTACACAACAAAAATATAACCAAAACTACACAACATGTACGGATTTACCTCTTGACGCAGATTGGCTTTTGTTTTCAGATTTGTAGACGCTGCAACACACGAACATCCTCTACCGGTATCCACAAGAGGATGAATGATCCGGACAGTGGCTAATGTGTGCTAGCACGTTCCAAAACACCTTTTGAATGCCGCACAATTTTTCTCTAGGAAGAAGAAAGAACAGCTGGTGGCTAGGGTTTTTTCGTCTCTTCTCTAATGAGACATATGTTCTCTATTTATAGAGAAACCCTAATCTCTATTCCTATTAGGAATAAGAATATCATAAT
>JAOQML010000007.1:18920640-18932353 GCA_027568935.1 Erythroxylum urbanii | reverse complement strand
TTACCGTCGCTAAACGAAAATTTTTCCGTCAACTTTACCAACGGAAATAGATTTTCTGTCGGTAATTTGCAACGGTATATTTTCGGTCGCTAATGTTCCGTCGCTAATTCTTACTTTTCTTGTAGTGCTTCCATTAGGAACGTAGACTTGATAAATAAATTTGGTAATGACTCAATGAGAACTTATGATCTTTCTAGCTTAAATGTTTGCAAAACAAGTATGAATTCACTTCACAGCTAGGAATTTCTCTTAGAAGGTTTTTTTCCTAATAGTTTGAAAGACCTACCAATACAATATCTAAACCAACAAGAAGTTTAAAGCTAGAACTATGATAATAATAATAATTAAAGCAACAAAACTCATATTGTATTATTTCACACATACAAAATACCCCACTCAACTGTCGTAAATACCCATTACATATAAAAAAATTACTACTAGTGTGTAGAAGGAATTACACAAATTAGTACAACTCCATACAAAAGATACTATTACCCTATACCAAATAATATTACTCTTTATAAATACCATTATTCTATGCAAAAATTGGCACCATTTTATACAAAACATACATTTAGCTAATATTATAAATATCACCAATCCATATTTTACATATTATAATTTTATAAAGAATATCATCACCCTATATAAAAAATACCACTACTTTATATAAAAGATGCCATCACTATATGCAAAGAATATCTTTAGTCAATTCTATAAATACCACAATTTTCTACCAAAAAAAATCATCGTCTCTATTTTATTGTTTTGTAAACTACTTGTCAATAGGAACATAATGTGTCTCAGTTTGTATTTCTTTGCTAAACTAGATAAATTTGTTTATGAGAACAACACAACTATCTATATTCCAAACCATATTTATATATTGTACTTGAAAATTGAGTCTCAACAGGAACACAATATGAGGCGCATCTAGGTCCCAAACTATTTTATATCGTAAAATGCCACAATTCTATATAACAATATCACCGTTCAATATAAAAATACCACAGTTTTATGTGAAAAATACTACTACTTTGTAAAAAGATACCACCATTTTTAAAAAATACTGTTATTCTATTAAAAAATACAAAAAAACACTATCATCACTTTACATGAAAAATGCAATCACTCTTTTAAAAAATTATTAATGTGTACTACCAAATCACCGCTTTATATAAAAAAATATAATTTAGATTCATATTAGTGAAACTTGGAGGAGGTCATTTTGTAAAGCAGTTAAGACTTTGAATTAAAACGATCAATACACACAGACTCTTGTTGCCTTACTTTTTCTTTATCTTCCTTTCTCAATCCTTTTCTTGACTTTTCCCCCGTAATTTCAATTATAATTTGTTGCTTATGCAGCTTGAAATTACTTCAATTATCTTTCCTATTTTTACAGTATTTATTTATTTACAATTAATAAGGCCTATCTTTTTTTCTTTTTGGGTAAAAATAAAATTCCCCTCTAGCATGTGGTCTCTGTATGTGTCCCTTTTTCTATATTGTTGGTTTTCATTGTCTTTTTTTTTTCTTTTTTGTCATATCTATGCGTTTCTCTATTTCTCTCTTTCCTTTTCTTCTCTCACTCAACGAAACCATTGTCGTAGCAGCCAAGTGGATTGGATTGGATAACACACTCCCTACACCTTTTACCCTAAAGCCCTCTCTGTAGTTGTCTATCCTTCTCATCTTCTCTCTATCCTGGTCATACAGACTAGGGTTCTTCGTTTTGAAGGCTAGTGTTTTCCTTCTTCCGTTGACATAAAGGTGTGCTTTTTTACTTCTTCTTCCTTTCCCTCTTTATTCTCTTAGGGTTTCACTGTTTTTTACTTGAAAGGTGCTATCTTTATTTTTATTTCTTTTGTTTTGCTGTCTTCACTTGTGTGGGTTGTTGCTTACGTCATGGAAGTTTATTGGGATGTTCGTTAATTCGGTTTGTATCTGTTTATTTGTCTGTTTCGTTCGCTAGTTCCTTTGTTTCAATCTAATTGTTTTGCTTTATATTGATTACAAATTTACATTGTTGAGTAAACGATTACTTTTGTAATTTTATTGAGATTATTCCTTTCCTTAGCCTTTTTGACGTATTTCTTTTTTTTATTATTTCTTTTTGGTACTCTGCCTGTTGTCAATCTGATATTTTTTTTCGTGAATATTGAGTAGGATGGTAGTTGGGAGAGAGGGCGGTTATTGTGAAAGGGTTTTTCTTGTTCTAGGAAATGCTAGATAATTGGATTGAATACTTTCACATGAAGAGTTCAGCAATCTAGCCCTCTCTCTATCACAGTTATGTAAACCTTACATTGGGAAACTTTGAACTTCGCTGATTAATTTGTTTAGTTAGACTAGTCTGTGGTTTTAGATACCATCACTAGTGATGACAAGCGTTTACCCACTTTATTTATCTTTTTCTTTCTTTTCTCCATCCAAAGAAGAGAAAAAGCGGATGCTCTCTCCATTCATTGTATTTGATCCTATTGATGTGTGCCACCATTGCCTGAAGCATTCAAATTATTCAGGCTTAAATTTTGTGGATTATTAGATATATAAACTATACAGTGTGTTTCTCATTATTTTTGTGGGTTTTAGTGTTTTACCCTCTTGTTCAACTTGATGTGTCTGCTATGAGCGGAGCTTTGCTTTTATCCTTAAACAGCTGTAGTATCTATTTTGTTGGATATCTTCTATTAGCAAAGCGTAAAGGGCACGATAGCATATACTTTGTTGGATATCCATATTACTTATGAATGTTCTTCTGCAGCATAGTAACTTTGCATCAAATTGCAGGATTCCTTGGTGACAAGAGCATAACAATATAAGAAATCAGTAATTTTGGGCTTAAGATTCATATTAATTGTTATGTGTGTGTAATGATGATTTTCAACCAGGTAGAGGAACACATTCTTTAAGATTGACAACTATGATGTTAACATCATTTCTTTAGTAATTCTTGACCTTCTTTGGCGAATGGCGGCTGATCATCAGAGAAAACGGCTCAATGGTATCAGCATTGCAAATTGTGGCCCTCCAGAGCAGTATAAAACCAAAAAGAAAAAAATAGAATCGTCAAAAAAAAATTTTAGTGCAAAATCTCATATTTGTCTACAATGGGATGACAAGCAAAGCAAGGTTGTTGCCAGAAGAGAACAAATTGGCATTAGTCGGAGAGATTTGGGGCCATTTATTGATTCTGGTCCTCAGTCTCACAATGTATTGGCTGATGTATTTGCTGTTCCACAAGAGATTTTTGGGTTGGAAAATTTGGCAGTAATTCTTTCAAAAGAGGTATTTATAATCCTATCATGTTTGTATGTGTGAATTATATTTTTCCTTGTGAGCATGATGCCTATTGAAAGATGGAATTTGATTCAGGTTTGGCTGAAAAATTTATCAGAAGAGGAGAGAAAATTTCTGATGCAGTTTCTGCCTATAGGACAAAATGCAGAAGAAGTTGTTGAAGCATTGCTTGGGGGGGACAACTTTCATTTTGGAAATCCATTTCTCAAATGGCAAGTACTAATTAAATGATGTGTATGAATGAGCAACTATGCAATGTGGAATTCTAGTTTGTCTTGTTGCTGTCACTGAGATTTCAAGCTTTTTTTTGTCCTTTATTAATTTTTTGGATGAAGGTGGATGGGGGTTTTCTTGGTAAGGTTATTAATTGTAGCGTCAGAATAGAACAAATGAAGTGATGTGGAAATTTCCACTTACCTTAATGTTAAATTCTTATGTTGTGAAAATATTTATCTGGTAGGAATTTTATTAGCTTTGAGTTTGCTTTTGGGGGCCTTGTATTCTTTATTCTTCCATGTGATAATGCCTCCTACAACTACCTGACATATTGTAGTTCTAAACAGCAGCAATGTGCATTTACTTCTTGTGCTGACATAAATATTGAAATATATTCACTAAATGTACTTGTTGGTGTGTGGTTTCCAAAGAACTATACTGATTTATGATGGGTTGAACCATTTGAAGTCTGAGTTTGACATTTCATATGGAACATAATGTTGCAGGGGAGCATCACTCTGTTCTGGTAACCTTCACCCTGATGAAGTTATTCATCTAGAAAAATGTTTAAATGTTGATAAGAAAGCGTACTGCTCAGAGATACAGAATTATCACCATGAGTATGCTCCTTTGCTTTGATTTATGTACTTGTTCAGTATTTTTGTTTAATCTGATGTCGTTTTCTCGGGGTTCAAATTAGCTTGATGCCTTTTCTGCTTTTGTGTGTTAATCCCTTTTAATCTTTCTTATTGTGGCAGGATGATAAACTATTTCCAGAATTTGAAGGAAGTTTACGAAAGTAGTGAGGATCCAGAAAGGGAAGTCTTACAGAGAAAATGGAGGTTGACTCCACAGGAAAACTTTTTTGTTTATTCTTTACCCTGGTGTATATATATTTTCTTTCATATTTACAGCTCAAGTTACATACAATACTTCGCCAACAATATCCATTTGACTTTTACAGAGATCAATGATTGTTGTTGGATTTCTCCACAGCAACCTTTATTTTGTACTCTTGCCCTTTGTGTGTATATATATATATACATATATATTCTTTCATATTCACAACTCAAGTTACATATAGTTCTTTTCTGAGAACATCGATTTGACTTTTACAGAGCTCAATCATTGTTGTTGGATTTCTTCTCTCCTTTTTTGAGCATGTATGTGATTTTTATTTGACATGATTGATTTTTCCTGGTACGGCCAGAAAGCATGCAAATGAATCTTTATTTCACAATGTTGAGGAGAATTTGGAGGCTACATCAGAGTCTTGCTCTTTGGCTACGGATGACAAAGCTTGTAGTAGTGATAATCAAACTTCTGCAGTGACAAGGAGTGGAGAACTTCAGGAGAGGTGATTAACTTTCCAAAATAATGCTGACAATTGTGACTATTTATGGCAGTCATTATAGCAAATATTGGACTAATGTTTTCCAAGACTCATCTCATGATATTTGGTATCCTGCATTAAGGGGAAAATAATGAATTACCAGTTTTCGGTTGTTCTCATCTATTTGTTGAAAGATGATCCTTTCAAGAGATTATGAACATTCCATTGTGAGCAAGTAGAATAGATGTATCTGTGTGTGCATGTATTGGCATCATAGATGTATGGAAAATTCCTTCCCGTCATTTGCTCTTAATTTGTTTTGAAAATCTGAGCCGGTTTCCTATGCTTTTAAGCTTGAGAAATTCAGTAATCTTTACACTTTGCTTCCAGTATATATAGACAGAAGTTGAGGTTTGTGGCTACATGGCACTATGTGCATCTTAGAGTCTTTAACATTACTTGACCAACTGCAGTTGTGATTGAAACCTTATGTCTAGATGTTTCTTGTATTCCTTTTATTGCCTACATATGACATCAATAGTCCTATGGAAGTTTGTTCTGAACGTTTCAGTTCTGGTGTCATGTTTTATGTTATATGAGCCCACCTAAAATCTTCCATCCTCCTGCCTGCAACCACTCTACATTCATCTCTTTTATAGTTCATGTGCATTTTACATATTCTCCGAATGAATAATAACTTCGAGCTGAACTGTGAAATATGACATGCAATTCAGAAGTTAATCTTGCTTGCTCCTTTGGTGTCAGGACTTATAAGGAAGGCTTATTAGGGGAGAAATGTAAAAGGCCACTGGTTTCCAGTGATGCAAAACTCTGGGGAGGTGACAACCTTCACAAGCATAATATCTATCAAGCTGATGGTGCTGAATACATGTCATACGTAAAGGTTGGTGTCTATTTCTTGGTGTTTCTTTTAGATGGTTGCGCAATCTCTTATTGTAGAAATGGCATGCATGTGGATCTGTAGTACATCAAAACTTAGTGGTTCAAGTGACAGTCGCAGGCTGATTGATATCACTCTTTATGAAATTGCTCACAACTTGAATTTTATGCTTTTTGGACAAATGCTTTTGGGAAGGGAATGAGTGGTAGTGTTCTCATGAGCATTTTACTTGCTACTTTTAGTATGGAGAAATGGGTCTCGCTTCTTAATAGGTATGAAGGGCATGCTCAAATTCCAGGAGCACCTCTTTTAATTTTCTCAGATAATTCTTTTACATTAAGGGCATTGGAAGGGCTTGAATGCTCTTCCTGCTCAATGAAATTGAGCTCACCGACTATCAAGGTAATGGCATTTGATGTTCTCTAGTCTAGCTGATCAAAGCCTAATTACAATTTAGAACATTATTAAACGTATGAATCCTGATGTGTTGTTGGGGTTGTCACCCTTTCATTCTTTTGATTCACTGAAGTTTCTTTTCTGACATGAAAATGACCTTAGCTCAAGCTACCTGGAGATAGGGGGACATTTTTCCTTCAAGTCATGGTTCTTGTAGCCATAACCAAGGTGGGACTTTGATCCTAGGTTCTTAGTGGAACACTAGAGATGCTTCATGCTGTAACTCATGGTGTCTAAATAGTCAAAGTTCAGTTTTCTATGTATGTACAAATGGTTATCTAACATCATCAACCTTTAGACTTGATTTATTTAAGTTCAGTTTCATGTTTCTGCTCTCACATCTTTGGCTGGTTATCAAACGTCGTTGTTCCCATATACTAACCCAATTAAGCCAATATTATTTTTCTTGTTAATGAAATTCACAATATAGAAGCTGCTCAGTTTTTTTTTTTTTTTGGTTGGACGGGGGGGACGTTTTGCTTTTCCAGATAAGCAAGAAGCAGCACCAACTTGTCAAGAGTATGAAACAATCTGGTAAAAGCATTCAATCTAAGTCTCTCAACAGTGTGCTAGGTGACCTCGATACATTGCATGTACAACCATATGAAGAGTTTGTGAAAGAGGAGGCCAAAAAGTTGCAGGAGTATTGGTTAGTTTGAAAATTGAATTGAATGCTTCCTCCAAACATAAGAAACCTTTTGTTTTTCCCCTTTTGAATATATATTTATATGTATATAGGTTGAAATTGGCAAATGAAGATCTTCCTACAGCATACACAAATTGGAAAGCAGGGCAGTTCCAGAGAAGGGAGATTATCATGTCTTTGAAGCAAGACCTGATAGAAAAACTGAAATATACAGTGGAGGTTTGATACTCTGGCCTTGCATATCTTCCATCTCTATTTATTCCTGTGGGCATTTTGAACTGACTAACTTGTTGGGTTTCCAGTGGAAATTGTAGTAGGTGAGTTTGTCTCAATTACTCTAAGCTTTAACTGCTGTTTTATGCTAATGGCTATTCAGGATGGGCAGAAAGAAAACTTAGAGATTTTGCTTCATGGTCAGAATGTTCGAGGAGGAAGAAACCTTGGATTTGATTTGGAGGTTTACTTCTCTGTATTACTTGCTTCGTTTTTGCTTTCTTTCCTTTTCTATCTTTGCCGTACGTACATTTGATGCTGTTTTTATTTGGTAAATCTTTCTTATTGGCTCTATTTTTAACTTGTTTATGGTTGGATAGGGTGAAGAAGAAAACCATGAAAGTATGGTTCAGGACCAAAATGATGAAATACAGGCAGCCAGTTATCCCATTTCAGCTAATGAAGGTTCTGTTTCTGTCTCTCCACAGTACCAATCTCTGCAACAGATTTCTCCTTTTAGTGGTAGCGATGAGCCTAACCTCACAGATATGGATTCAGAACATAATGTGGTTGCTAAGTCTGATGGAACTTCTCCCGACGTATCTGCGTACTCAGGAAATGCCAATAATGCTGATGGTTCCATAAGCCAGGGTGTTCCCATCTCTTCCAGTGATGGTGTATGGTCCGCAGTTGGTATGCCAAAGTCTTATTATGATTCAACTGCAAACCATGAATATAGATCTTCTGGTAGGTTGTCCCTTCCACTTCAACTCAATGGGGATCAGCAGTCCCAGTTAATTGATCTGGAATATAATGCAGGTGAAGAAAACATGAGAAAGGATTTGTTACACAGACAATCTGATGATGGTTCCTACAGTTCTTACCCAAACAATGATCCCAATGGATTGCTTCAATCTCTGTTTAAAGGGCAGGGGACACTATGCTATGAAAGTGAACAAAAGGAAATAGGGCTTGATTTCCAGTCATCAAAGAACATATTGATGGAAGAGTGTCAGTTTAATGGGCATCTTCAAGGGAACCTGAATTCTTCCCTGCCAATGGAACACAGCAAGAAGAGACATGGCGAAGGTTACTTGCACCAAAACATTCCAGATGCTATTTACTCTGATGGAGGTGGATCCTTAATTCCAAGACAAGGTCTTCTATCCACTGTCAATTTGCAAGACTGGGTCAGTCATCATGCTTACATGCCAGTAAAACTCCAATCTCACAACCATTGTGATGGAATGCTAACTCAGAACTGGCTTCCCGGTGAGCGTCAATCTGGTGGTGGCTGGAATGGTTCTGATGGTGCCAGTATTCCAGGCCATATTATTGGAACTGGTGCAGATCAGAGCTTGTTTAGTGTTCTATCACAGTGTAATCAACTGCATTCAAGTGGCCCATTTGGTCCAATGGGTTCGAGTGAGCAACTCATATTGCCTAGGAACTATGAGATGGGTAGCGGGGGTAGTGCCAGGATCAGTCATGCGTTACAACATGTTGCTCCTCCGATTAATTACTTGAATGGACGTGATCCATCAAATAACTTGATGCCTGATGAATTTGGATGGACTCAAGGTCAGCAAAATCCTAGCTTACATGATCAGATGGAGAGACCCTATTTGAGGTCATGGAATCAATAGGATTTAATCTACTCCTGATTAATGTGTGTGGATGTTGTCGAGGTTCAATTCAGCAAGAGAAGTAATGCCAGATGTAACATTGTGGCAAACGAGTCCATGATCTACGAGGCCGAACCTTCTGTGGTTGTTGCAGATAAAGCTGAACCTTGCCACATAAGCTCCAAGATAGGTTATATGTAAATACTTTTATACAAGAGGCAACTTATAGATGCCAATGTATATATTTCTGATATTAGGTGAGCAGAGCAGGTGAAAACAAAGATGAGGATAAGAAGATTCTTTTGCTTTTTTTGATAGGTTAGTTACTTTTAACATTTTTGGCGATTTTTCATTTTGTTCATGGAAAAACATTTTGCAATAATTTTTGGAGGCTATGAATTGCCCAAGGCTCTTTGATAGCTTGCCTGTCTCTTTCCATCGAGCATATTATACCCAAACGTTGCTCAACTTATGCTTATTGGTTTCTTATGCAGGAGGAGGCGAATAAGATGATATGTCTGTATCTATTGGCAGTTTATTTGGCACACACCACCACCTTCACATGATAATAATACCGTTTTCTTTATAACCAAACCAAGGCAAAAGCAAAATTATCTTGATTAGTATGACAACTTGTAATGACTAACTAAATTACCATAAAACAGACAGCACACGTGAAGAATTGACCATAACCGAAGCAAGAACAGTAGTTATACATGAACTGTGGTCGCAAAACGGAAAATGCAGAGGCTATTAGAAAGAAGACATCGTGAGCAACATTACCATCCATATATCAACAACTACGACATTACACTATTCATTTAATTTCCCTGACTGACGAAATTGTTTATTAGTTAGTTTCACTGAAACCATATATCTTTCCAATTCCAACCATTTGATTTCAGATTCCTAACCCAAAGCTTTTGCTTTTATTTAACTTCTAATCGCCAAAAATGCCAGGAGGCAGAGCCTGAGAGAAGGCAGAAACGAGATCGTTGAATTGACAAATTGGTGTTAATTGAAGAAACGGAATGGAGAAAAAGAACAAAGAATTTATTAACTTGGAAAGGGAATCCGTTATTCCAATTCTCAAACCGAAGCTCATCATGAACTTGGCTAATCTCATTGGTAAACTTTTCCTTGACCTGTAATGTTTCTTGTTCTTCCTTTCATGTGTTTCATTTTGGCATTAGGGGACATATGGATCCATGTGATTGTTTGTCTTATTTGCTTTCTGTATAAATATGGTCACTTTCTTTTATTCTTTTTCACATTGAGATGCACTACATGTGTCTTATTAATGTACTTCCGTGCTCAACTGGATCATTGCAGTTGATGCATAATTGCTTTCTCAAATTGACATATCATAAACATGTTTCAGCGCATTCAGGACTATCCGAATGTCCCAAGTTTCCAAGTTGCTTATGTACTGCATAGGGCCTTCAAAACTTTGTGATTTCTCCAGAGTTGTATAGAGGTAGTAAGCGTTGGCAACTTCCTCACTTTAATGGATTATACTGGATATGGGCAATATTTCTCATTCCTTGTTCTTTCCGTGGAAGTGCCAGTCTTTGCAAATTTTAATTGCATCCCAGTCAGTAGTCCCCGATCTTTGCAACTTTCTGCAGAGCATAGTTCTGATAGAATGGAGTTTTTCAAGCTCTGCATGAGAATTGTGTACCAATTCGAGCTTGGTATCTTTTGCAGTTTGAGGATTTGACAGCATCACCATTTCTTGGACCTCTAAGTTCCTTTTTCTTTTAGACATAATTGTGTGTGTCTCTCCATACAACTACATCACAACTAATTTTCGCAATGATGATGCCTGTTGATCACTGTTATAACTAGAATCGAATGCACTTCTGTATGCTGCAATTATATTCCCTCTTTGACCCGGTAACAGGTGCTCAGACACTGGGCAGCAGAACCTTACTCCTGAAGAAATTGACGTACTTGAACAAATTTTTTTGACGTGCCTTTTTCAGGTACCATGACTACTCCATTTTGTTTATTGGGTGTAATGTATCTTAAGGTGGGTGACTGGAGATATATTATGCAACCGGCGCAGTCTGGATCTACAAACCCTGAAAAACAAATTAAATGGGTGGCGAAAAATTGTCTGGCTACAAAAGAAGAATGAAATAGCTTTTTTCTTTTGCTCAATGGATGGACCTGTTACGATAATTAAGCAATCAATGAACAGTGCCATGCAGAAAGAAAGCTGGAGGTCGTCGAAGTAGTAACTAATAAAATGAGATGGTTGTAATACTGGCTATAGTATTAACTAAGAGAATAAGATGTGGGCTAGAACAAACTGTGTAAGATGACAGCACGTGTCACCATCTTAAACACTCTATCATTGTTAGATAGCCGGGTGAAACAGATTTGTACATAGGCAAAATCAATGCAATCAACGTGAATCTGCCCTTGCCTTCTTTTTAAGAGTTAATTCTATTTGGAAATCAGTTAGGGTTCCGATCCTGATAACATTAGGATAATTATGAAATTTTTTTGTAATATTTGATTTTTCGAAAACTAAAATCTCTTTAATTCTATAAAATGATTAACACAAATTTTAATGAAATAGAAACTTAATTTGTACCTTATTTCGAAGCTTGATCCTTTTGAAATTGATCTGTCTAACCATCATAGCTGCAAAAATGTTCGATCTCTAATGGTATTCATAGAATAGGTTGAGAGAGCTTTACAACTCTTACAAAGAGGGTTAAACAATAAGTGCTAACTCCATAAAGCTTAAGCTTATTTATAATAAGTTTTGGACATTTTAAAAATTTAGTTGAAATTAAATTTTAATTTCAATTAAACTTTAATTAGAATTACAAATAATTCTAATTAAATATCAATTATGCCCAAATTAGATTCAATATTTCATATTGATACTTATTTATTAAATATCTTATATTTAATCATAAAGTTTCTCAAATTTTACAATCAAGTATAACTTGATTAATATATCTTTGCTATCTTTAAGTCATTTTATATGTTAGACCTATTAGGTT
>JAOQML010000007.1:18901253-18912574 GCA_027568935.1 Erythroxylum urbanii | reverse complement strand
GTTAAAATGTGCAAAACAATATAAATCATGTAAAATCAACAATTAAATCATGTAAGACAATTTCAAAGAATACAAATAATGCAAATTAAACAAAATTAAAATTTTCAAAAACCTAGTCGCTCTGATACCATAAGTGCTGGAATTCCTCCCCCGTGGGCCATGGGTCCAGATGTCACGTAGGATGTCGAGCCCGTGGACGCACCCGGGGCGGGGTTCCAGCATAGCATAGATTAGGCATGCCAAAGGAGCTGAGTTAACTTAACCAAGTAAGATTAAGCATGTAAGCATGGCTCAAGTCGTACCATAGGGCATTGATTGTCTTGGCTAAGGCGAGTTGGACTTGCCTAAGACATCTTTGGTGGGACTAGGAATGAAATTGTGCTCAAATGATGGACCATGGACAAACAGACTAGACCATGGGTGTGCACTGGTCTGACCATGAGTGTATTGGCTCGGAACTTAGCTAATCTTCACTTTTGGATGAAGATCATAGGTGATGTGGCAAAGTTAGTGGGATGAATAATCATAGAAGTGGAAGGACATGGCAAACATGTTCCTTTTACCTAAAAGTGGGATAATGCTAAGTTATGTAAACCACCCACTAAAGTAGTGCCTAAAGTGGTTGAGGATGTCAACCGCCAACTAAGTTAGTGACTTAGTGGCCTTGAAACCACTTTCTTGTATTCTTACCTAAAAAAGTCTCCAAAAGTCTATAAATAACTCATTTTAGAAAAGGCTTCATTCAACTAGAGATAGTTGGGTCTTTGTATCCTTTGTACCAATTATAAGTAATATAAAAGTTGACAATTTTACTATAAAGATTTGTACATCTTTCTCTTCTTATTGTTATCCACTCTATTGTATTGGCTTAATGAATTTTGTGGATTAACTTTACCTTTGTGAAAAAATACCTTAAATACGAGGGATTTGGTAAGGTTAAGTTGAATTGAGCGAGTTCAACTACTGTACTTAGACTTTAGCTCATTTTGTGGGTAGACTTGGAGTTCTTTACAAAGTCTTTGTAACAGTTGATATCAGACCTGTGTTTGGTGATTCCATGGTGAGTGGTAGTAAAATTAACGAGTGTGTTACATGGGTGGAAGTGCTCATTAATCCTTTACCTACGGGTGAAGAAGAAGTCCTTTCTTATGAATCACGTTTTGAAGCTTTAGACAAGCAGATCCAGGCGTTGCAAAATCAAGTGGCTAAATTGATTAAAGGAAGGGAGGATGCAACTTTCAAGATAATTATGCTCAAACCTGCAATTGCCACTCAAAATGCAAGATATGTTAAGAACACCATCCTAAAGGTTCGTGAACCAAAAGTTTTCAAGGGCATTCAGAAAACTAAAGAACTTGAAAAATTTTTGTGAGATATGCAGCAATATTTTGCAGCTGTTAAGATGTTGGGCACAGAAAAAGTAAACATTTTGACAAAGTATCTTGATGGATATACAAAATTATGGTGGAGAACTAGAATCTCCATCAAAATCAATGCTGGCTGAACTCTTGTTGATATATAGGAGAGGATGAAATAGGAGTTAAAGGATCAATTCTTTCCTAACAACACTGCTTGGGTTACTAGAGATGCCTTGAAGTAGTTGAAGCATGATGGTTCAGTAAGAGATTACATTAAGAAATTAGTTCCTTAATGCTTGATATTGAGAATATGATAGATAAGGACAATCTTTTCAACTTTATATTGGGTTTATAACTTGGGGCACAAATGGAGTTGCGAAGGGAAAATGTCAAGGATGTCGTGAGTGCTATTGCGATGACGAATACTTTGGTAGATTTCAGAGTATCAAAGAAAACCAAGGCCTCTTTCTTTTCTCAAAAATTGAAACACAATTATGAAGAGAAATGTGAAGGAAAGAAAAAGAAAGATCGAGGTAAAAGAAGGAAGAATGATCACAAAGGGAACTCCAAGCAAACTGGGCAACCTAAACAAGGTGAGAAGTCTTCCAAGAAAAGTCGTGGTTGTTTATTATGTAATGGTCCTCATTATGCTCATGATTGCCCAATAAAGGAGAATTTGAATGCCTTGATAACAAATGCGAATGGTGAAAGCAATTACTAGGAAACGAGGCTTAATCCTATCTACTTAGTCAATGTGGTCAGTATTAAAATGAGTCCCCATTGAATGCCCTATACACATAAAGATATAAGTTAATGGGAAAGAGCTCATGACCATGATGGATACAAGTGTTGCTTATTCCTTTATTGCAGAACAAATGGTGCAGAAGTTGGGTTGAAGCCTAGCAAGAACCCTATAAAGATGAAAACTCCCACTGCAAAAGCACAAGTAAGAGTAGAAGTTGTATAAAATGTTCCTTTGAGTTAGAAAGTTGGTGTGAGAGGTTTAACATGATAGTGATACCCCTCAAAGATTTTGACTTGGGTTTGGGTATCGACGTTCTCAAAGTGGCAAAGGCAGTGTTATATCCACATCTTGGAGGTATTATGTTTATGAATGATCAAAATTCATGTTACATAAATTATTGTAGGTCTAGCAATGGAACAACGAATAAGACAACAATTGTAGCTTATATTTCTGCCATGAGTATTGAAAAAGGCCTTAAGAAAGGCATGAAGACTTACCTTGCAGCCATGTGGGAAATTACAAAAGACCATACGATAGAAGTCGGATGCAGTTGAAAAAGTGTTGAGGGAATTCAAGGATGTGATGCCTAAAGCGTTATCAAAAACTTTCCCTCCTCATCGTAAAGTTGATCATAAGTTTAAGTTAGTGTCAGGTGAAATACCTCCCACTTGTGCCCCTTATCAAATGTCACCATTTAGAGTTGGTGGAACTAAGCAAGATGGAGCCTTCGTATATGTGTAGACTATCGACTTTGAACAAGGTAACTATAAAAAACAAGTATCTTGTTCCTTTAGTTTAAGACTTAATGGACAGATTATCGCAGGCTGTAATTTTTACAAAGCTAGACTTGCATAATGGGTATTGGCAAGTACATATTGTCGATACTGAAGAGTAAAAGATGACATGTGTAACTCGATATAACTCGTTTGAATTTTTTGTTATGCCATTTGATTTGACTAATGCCCTTGCTACTTTTTTCAATTTTATGAATGATGTGCTATATGGCTTTTTGGACAATTTTATGGTGGTCTATTTAGGCGATACTGTGGTCTACAAAATTAACATACAGAGCATATACAACACTTAAGGAAGGTGTTTGAACAATTGCAACAACATAACTTTTCATAAAGATGGAAAAATGTGAATTTGTACAATCAAAAATAAAGTTTTTAGGACATTTGGTGAGCAAAGGCCAAATGAAAAAGGATTTGAAAAAAGGTATAAGCAATTGTTGATTAGCAGGTTCCTAAAACAATGAAAGAACTTAAGAGCTTTCCTATTTTGGCGAACAACTATTGTTGATTTATTGTGGGATATTCGAAGAAAGCAGCACCTTTGATGGACTTATTAAAGAAGAAACAAGAGTGGTGCTAGTCAAAAACATGCCAAGAAGCCTTTGAAAAGTTGAAGGCCACCATTTCATCAAAACCTGTGTTGAAGTTACCCAAATTTGATCTCCCTTTTAAGGGGCACACAGATGCTTCGAACAAAGCTATTGGCAAAGTTTTGGTGTAAGGACATCCGGTTGCATTTGAAAGTCATAAGCTTAATGGTGTTGAGCAATGATACTCAACACATGAGAAGGTAATACTTACAATAGTACATTGCCTTAAAGCTTGGTGGGTTTATTCATTGGGTACCAGGTTTGCTGTTCATATGGATAATGTAGCTAATACTGACAAGCCTGGTGGCAAGAATTTTTTACTAAATATGACTTTATATGGGAGAATAAATGGAGGAGACACAATGATTTGGCAGATGCATTGAGTCAAAAAAAAGTATTTATTGCCATATATGCTATCAGTATAATAGAATTAAATTTATTGGAGCAACTTAAACTAGCAGCTCCACTTGATAACACATACAACCAAATTGTGAAGAAAGTAAAGGATAGAGTTGTGTAAAGATTTTGGCTTAATGAAGAAGTGTTGCTAATGAGAAAGAACAACTAATTGTATGTTCTAAGTTTTGGTGCCTTAAAAAATAGTTAATGAAAGAGACGTATGATTCACAGTGAGCTGGTCACCCAGAGTCCAGCAGATGTCTGTGCACCTTTCACGATCTTGCTTTTGGCCAAATATGAAGAACGACATTTAGGTATATGTCAAAACTTGCCTTTTTTTGTCAATTGGATAAACCTGAAAGCAAAAAAGAAGCAATTTTGTTGCAACCCTTGCCTATTTCAAAAAATCATAAATGTCAGTTTTGATGGACTTCATTAGCAAGTTCCCAAAGGTGGACGACATGAATTCAATTATTGGGGTAATTGATATGTTCTCTAAATATGTGGTGTTTGTGCCAACTCCAACTATGTGCCCCTCAAATGTTGCTATGAAGCTTTCTACAAAAATGTGGTGAAGCACTTTAGGGTTCTAGCAAACATTGTAGGTGTTTGAGATGTACGATTTAATGGATGATTTTGGATGTCTCTTTTCAACATGATGGGGGTGTGAATTGAAATTTTCAACAACAAATTACCCACAAATTGATGGCCAAACGAAAAAGGTCAATGACTTGTTAGAGGAATACTTAAGGTATTATGTAAGTGCAAGCTAATGAAATTGTTTAACTTTACTTCATATTGCATAGTTTTGTTAGAACTTGCACAAATCCTTAGCGATAACTAAAGAAAATTCCTTTTGAAATCATTCTTAGACAACAACCACTTATCCCTCTTAGGATAGCCTAACAAATGTCGGGAAGAAAGTGTCCGGCTGCTTACCTATTTGAGAAGAAAAAACAAGAATTGTTGGATGAAGCAAGGGAAAGTCTTCGTAAAGTTTATAAATGGATGAAGAAATATGGTAATTAAAAAAGAAGACCACTTGTTTTTGACATTAGGGATAAGATACTTCTCAAATTGACTCCAAAATTTGGAAAAAGATTAGTAATAAGCAGGTGAATCGAATGTTAGTGTCAAAATATAATGGGTCATTCAAGATTCTTGGAAAGGTGGGAAATGTAACTTATTGTTTCGAGTTACTTGAGTATTTATAGGTACATCTTACTTTTCATATAAGCTTCCTTAAACCATATTATGAGGATTCAACGAATCTTAAAAGAAGTCAAGTAAAGAAAGCTCCACCGATTGTAGTGAAACAATTTGATGATCAATTTAAGAAGATTTTGCATCATTGAATATTGGGGCAACACAAGAAGAATAGAAGGATGGAGTTCCTGATTCAGTAAAAAAATAAACCAGTCTCAAAGGCTACTTGGAAGAAAGACACTACCTTACGACAATTCGAATGCCAGGTAAATGAATACCTTCAATTTATTTCGACGAGGGCATTAGGTTCATTTGGTGGGGGTAGTTTGTTAGCCCCTTAACACTGTAGGATCCTTTTCGCTAGCCATTGGTGAACCTTGGCCCTAATCCATGCTAGCCATTTGTGAGCCTTGGCCAACATCTAGCATGGATTAGGCATGAAGAAGGCATGTCAAAGGAACCAAACTAACTTAACCAAGTAAAATTAAACATAGTTTGAGCTACGATTAGCTTTGATGGACTTGGCCACTTGCGTAAGATGTCTTTGGTGGGACTAACAATGAAATTATGCTTAAATGATAGATCATGGATGAACATATTAGACCATGGGTGCGCATTGGTTGACAATTTTGTTGTAAAGCTTTGTACATCTTTCTCTTCTTATTGTTGTCCATTATATTGTGTTGGCTTAGTAAATTTTGTGGGTTTACTTTATCTTTGTGGGGAACACTTAAATACGAGGGATTTTGTAAGGATGAGTTGAATTGCGAGAGTTCAACGTGTGCGAATTTGGAGTTCTTTGCGAAGTCTTTGTAACAGTAAACATAGTATGGGTGCAGAGAATGGATCTGCGTTGTGAGGAGCTAACCAGAGTAGAGTAGGACGAGAGCTGTAATTTTCATGTGGATGATGCATTGGCAATTTAGAGAAGCCGGGAATTGTTTCTCGGGTGAGAATGTATTGTGTCGACTGTTGGTAGTACTAGGATACACCTGGAAGGCCCTACCCCGTTGGGCTAAAATGGGCTAATGAGATCATTCGCACCACAACTGAAGAGCTTACCCTAAAGGCAAAGCAACGTGTTGGTAGTTGATTTTATGGTTTAATCCCAAAGTGTTCTTTGCAGTGCCTCCTCATCAATATGATAATACCCTTTTCTTCTCCCCACCTAAAGGAGATAGATTCCCTTTTAAGATAAACGAAATTGACACTTTTCTCTCATCGATCAACTTGCTCTTTCCGGCGCATGGTAAAGCAGTCATGTTGAATAATTGCCATAAAATTTCCTGAAAGAGAGACAATAAATGCCCACTTTTTTAACCAAGGAACTTAAACCTGCTTTAGTTTGTTTTCCAGATGCCACAAACAATGTCCACCAGTCATGAAAATACAGAATATAGAATTGATTTTGAACTTATTTGGGTCGGAATACGTGCTGAATCCGAGGTACTAAGGACACATTCCTCTACAATAAATAATCCTGTGATATTATTTGTCACATATGGTTCCTCCCACGTAAGAGTTCTCTACAAAACCAGTAAAAGATGAGTCAAATGTGTCCTAAGGAACTTTACAACCTCGAGAAAAGTATAGGTGTTAGTTTGACTTGCTTTGCCCGAGATCTTAGTATGTAGTAGAAGTCGAATAAGCCATCCGTTAGCATTCTACTTCTTATGCTTTAATACTCGTAAAGCTTGTGAATCAATTCTGCAAAGAGCCGAAAAGGGGCTGAGAAGAAGAAAACGGAAATTAAGAATACTGTGAGAAATGTAGCAGTAATGCCTCGAACACCCTATGCAGATGCGGATAGGTTATGTTCATCACAATCCAACCCGCTGTAAAAGCTGTACTAGTTTCAGCTCCATAATAATGTTTTGAAAGTTAGACATTTTAAAAGACTTGGCAGCCGGCTAAATACACAGCATGACTGGCAGGAAATGAAGAAGTTAATGCTCTAGCATGCAAAATGAGTTTGTATACAATACCTTAATCTAACACAATTCTAAAAGGAATTTTCCCATTTAATTGATCTCACCTCAAGGTTTTGGAAAATTTTGTGGTGTAACTGTCGTCACCTTCACACCAACACCCTATGTTAGAAGTATGCAAAATTGTCAAGTTTTCAATTGTTTCAATTTTTCCAGGACTTGCTTCATGGATGGGCGCACAGATAATGATTCTACCGTGCAGGTTGAAGCAAGCTTCAACAACCCCAGCAATTTCTCTTTAGGCCCTGATTCCCATAATTCTGAAGAGAAAAGCTCACTAGAACGCCCCTCCTTGATCATCATCTTAGCCCAAGCGACAATATTGAAGCCATTCCCATACTCGGAAAATGATGGATCGAGGGACTTCTTGCCTGACAAGAGCTCTAACAGCACTATACCAAAGCTATAAACATCTGATTTGTCAGACACCCTACAAGTGGTTGCATATTCAGGTGCAACATACCCAAATGTACCTGCGACATCGGTTGTAAGATGGGTCTGAGAAACTGCTAAAAGTCTGGCCAAACCAAAGTCTGATAGGTAGGCATTGTGCTCTTGATCCAACAAGATGTTGCTGGGCTTGATATCTCGATGAAGTACGCGGGGAACACACGAGTAATGGAGGTAAGCAAGCGCCTGTGCAATGTCAAGAGCTATCTTGTATATGACTGACCACTGTACATTTTTCCCCGATTTGTCATGAATGAAGGTTTCAAGGTTTCCACCAGAAAGATAATTGTATACTAGGAACATCTCGGCCTCTCCCACATAATAACCAACCAGTGTAACGAGGTTCTTATGCCGAATTCTGCCTAATGTTCTAATCTCTGCATCAAACTGTTGAGTGCCTTGAATTCTGCCTATGGAGAGCCTCTTCACAGCTACAAGGTAACCGGGTGATAGTTCTGCTTTGTAAGTGGACCCAAAGCCACCAGTACCAATCAGGTACCGAACGCTGAAGTTCCCAGTTGCTCTTACAACATTGTCGTAAGTAAGTTCAGCATGGGCATCTGCAAAAGTCACTACTATTTTCTCTTTCAAGTTTGAATCTTTACAGAATCTTCTCTTCCAACAGACCAAGATCAAAACTACCAACGGTAATAAGAAAACTAAGAGAGTGGCTGAAATAATTGCTGCAATAATATATAATTTCTTTTTCTTAGGACTCCGCAAATTTGAACCAGTATCCGACAGTGGAAGCTCAGAGGATGAAGCTTTTTCTGGGCACAAGCCCATATAAGTATTACCTTTGACCCTATCACAATCAGCCAAACTTGGAACATGCGGTACAGGACCAGAGAGATTATTGAAAGAAACGTCCAGTAAAGTAAGGTTGGGAAGGTCTGAGAAATGCCAGGGAATCTCACCTGAAAGCTTATTGTTGTTGAGCAGCAGTATTTCAAGACTTTTAGCATTCACCAAAGTTATAGGAATATTTCCAGTTACATTGTTATGTGAAAGATCCAGAACCACGAGGGAAGCCAACTGACCAAATTGAGATGGTATTTCCCCCGTCAAGTTGTTGCCTCCAAGAAGAAATACTTGCAGAGACTGCAAAATTCCCAACTGACTGGGTAGATAACCAGAGAGTTTGTTCCCTCTCAGGTCTATGTATTCAAGCATCTTTAAGTTCCCAAGACCAGAGGTTAGTGACCCACTAATCTGATTATACGCTGCTTCAAACTCTCTCATTTGCCGGCAACTGAAAAGCAACAGCTCCTTAAGCTCACCGGATAGATGGTTGGCGCTCACATTGACAGATATGCTAAGGAGATTATTACAACTAGTAATAAGTCCACCGGGGAGAGACCCATTGAACGCGTTACTGTTCAAATACAATTTGTATGAACATTTAGTCTTGGTTTTCAATAATTCATCTCCGATTGAAAACAATGGCAAATTACCAGTGAACTGATTCCAACTAAAATCGTGAACAATGGGGAAACCTTCATCATTAATGGAACCCAAAAGATTCTCCATTTGGATACCCCAAACAGGAATGTTGGAGTATGCAGTCTGAATGTCCTCCAGATCTAGAAATTTGGGATCTCCGCTACAGCTGACCAAGTTAACATCACAATTGCCGTTAGGAAAACTTGGAAGACTACCAGAGATATTGTTTTGACTAACATTAAAGTAGCTCATACAAGGAACCTGCAGCCGCTCAGGAAGGTAGCCAACTAGACGGTTGTAACTCAAATCCAAGAAAGTAAGGTTCTTGCAAACTCCCAAACCTTCAGGCACAATACCTGTTAAAGAATTTTGTCCCAAGTGAAGAACTCTCAGTGAGCATGAATTACTCCAGTTGCGAGGCAACTCTCCATGAAGATTTGCTCTTGGTGCCCACAAAATCTGCAGACTTGGAAGTGTCAACAGCTCATAAGGAATGCTTCCATCAAAAGCGTTGAACTCTATCACGGGTTTATCCCCAAAACCAACAAAGTTACTGAGATTAGTCAATATAGCAACAGCCAATTTTCGACAATTGGCTAACTCTTTGGGGATCTTATCATTTAGACCGTTTGTAGAAACATCTAAGACACGAAGCTCTGGAAGTTGACCAATCTCAACCGGTATCTGACCTCCTAGATTGTTTCCATCAAGCAAAAGAGTTCTCAAATTTTTACAGTTGCCAATCTGCTTTGGAATGTTATTCTCCAGAAGGTTATTAGACAGTTTCAAGTGTTTCAATCCCAAGCATTCCCTTGAACCATTGATTCTGATATCTCCAATGAGCTTGTTATTTGACAAATCAATCACTCTCAGATTGCCAGAACCAATCAGGTCACCGGGAATTTCACCACTTAGCGCATTAAACGAAAAGTTGAGGACTTGAAGAGATTGAAGAGTGCTTAACCGAGCGGGAATAATCCCAGAGAAATTGTTTCCTTGAAACTCTAAAACCTCCAAGAACCGAAGATTCCCAATGCTTGCAGGGATCTCACCAGAGAGGGCGTTGTGAGAAAGTATCAAACTTCGAAGCTCTGTCAGGTTTCCAATAGAATCCGGTAGTGTTCCTGCGAGAAGTGAGGCGATGCTGCCAGTAATGTTCAAGGCAATGACTCTGCCGGAAAACTCATCGCAAGTGACGCCATACCAAGTGCAGCAATCGGAAGTAGAGTTCCAGGAAGAGAGCAAATTGAGAGGGTCGCTAAAAACCGAGCTTTTGAAACGGAGAAGAGCCGACGTGTCGGTGGTGGTAGTGAAGGGTTGTGAGAATATTGATGAAAGCAAGGAAAAAAAAATAACCCAGAAAACAGATGCCATATGTCTCGTTGCCCCAGTCGCCGTTCGCCGGGAAAAAAAAACTTGGCGGGAGGCCGATGAGGTAAGTTATGAGTTATAGAAACAAGAAAATGACGGCTTTAAAATCATGTAACAACCTTGTAACTGTAACTAGCTTGGAAAAGCCCGAAATAGGAAAGCGTATGGGGTTGCTCAGAAAGGCTTGAAACTTCCAAATTTATGGTAAAAACCAAATACTTAGGGAAGAAGAAGAAGAAGATAACAAGAGCACTAAGAAAGATGACAGACTAGAAATTGTGGACAGATAAGAGTCGGATAAAAGAAGATAAATAAGAAAGAGACAAAGAGAGGAAGACATGGTAAAAAAGAAAAAAAGGGTAAATGAAGAAAATGGTACTGAGCAGAAGAGGAGGAAGGAGTTGAGGGGTAGCAGACAAGAGAAGGCCGGCGATTGCCATGCTCGCTTTGTTTGTTTGTTTGTTTACATTTACAATTACAATTACAGTAACTGTTATTGGTTTCACGTGCATTTGCATTCCAAAACGTTACAAATTTTCTGCTTTATGACAAAAATACCCAAAAGAAAAGGAAAAGAGATTGAATATGAATTTACTTTTCTACCTTTTGGCCCTTTGCCCAATGTTACGATTTATTTCTACAACCTTGAAATAACTTCATTTTTTATACAAATTTTTTTATATTTTATTTCAAATATGACTAGGAATGTTACTTAGCCTAGGCTCGGCCAATTCTATATTTTTTAATAAAAAATAATATCATTTTTTAAGTAATTGTCTGAGTCATTAGTCAAATTAGGCTAACCACTTTTAACTCATAAATTGGTCAATTTGGGTAAAATTAGGCCAATAGAGTCAAAATTAACATCCCTAAATATAACCCAACATACTTCTTTACAAATTTATTATTTTTATGTAAAATAAAAATAAAAATATTTAATATATTTATAAAAACACAATTACATCAATGATCAAGAT
>JAOQML010000007.1:18888341-18901153 GCA_027568935.1 Erythroxylum urbanii | reverse complement strand
ACAATTACATCAATGATCATTCTTACTATAATAATAAAAAATTAATTTATTATTTATAATACAGATAGATATTATTGATCGTTAAAAATTTACTACAAAAATATTTTGTATTTATATACGTTATGATTGATAGCATCAAATATGGGATATAATCGTGAATAAATTTGTGACTTGTATTCTTTAGTAGAAGACACAAGTAATAGAGGAAGAGACTCTACTCAAAATTGATTAATCAAAATTTGAAAATATTTTGAATAAGATAATGATAATAATTAATTATTGGAGAAGAAGATCAGACCCTTTTCAGGATTCCCATTGACTAATGAATTAGGATTGATGAAATCAATATACTTTAATTTGTAATTAGAGTGGGATAAAAAGGGATAACACGTAGATTTGACTTTTAGACCTAACCGATTCGGTCGATTCAATTATAAAAATTTTAAATTGACTAACTTTTTAGTTTAATTTTAAACTTTTCGGTTCATTTTACTTAAATAACTTTTGTTCTAAAAAACCGATCAATTTATGAATTAACGAATAGATTTTTTAAATTAATTTTTATAAATCCAAATAAATAAATTAATTTTTATTTAAGATTCTATTTTTTAATTAAACTTAAATTCTTTTATGGGTAATTACAATCTCTTTCAATTATATTTTAAATTCTTTAATTTTATTCAATCTTTAATCGAATTTATGACAATTTAATATCGATCAAATCTTTTAAGCATTAAAACTTAAACATCTCATCTTCCTAATTTAATTTAATGTTACTAAAGTGATCCCATATAGTATAGACCCAACTACTTTAATAATTGCATAAGACAAACAATTAGTTAGAAATTTGGGTTTTTGTAGCTACCCAATAAGAAGTTTTGGGTTGACGACCGATGAGCCTTTGTATCTAACCCCAAGAAAATTTGCCATAAGTCCTTTTGAAGACATTTAAAGAATAATAATATCAAACAAACCTCAAAGCTCCACTTTACATCAAATCGGTCAAAATCCATCAGCACCGTCAATTGACAAAGTAAAATCCGCTACTCTACGAATCAGATCAACTATTCGTGAAAAGGTTCAGAAGAAAAAATAAAGAAGTCAGAAGCTAATTTAAAACGACAGATGAACTTTTTTTTTTTAAGAAATAAGAGAAAAACTATTTGATTGATTTGAATGTTTCATGTACTTGGTTTGCTTTACATGCAAATGCTTAAAAACTAAAAGGTCGTACATGAGTATCCAATGATTTGGCAGATCGCGAGTAGTCTACACCTACGTAGGATTGTTGAAACTCGAAACTGCTACTTTCTTTTTGAAAGGGAATGGTGGGGGATCTAGCCCTACCTACATTATTTGATGTATATATATATATAATATCTTGTCTACATAGATCAAATAAATAATATGCATGACAGTAGACAGAATCTAGGTATGACAACATAGAGCAGCAAACCCAGCTGAATGTTGGTTTGGTGCTTTTGAACCACCTCGGTTACATTATAGAATCATAATAAGTTTCATACTTCGAGCCACGACTATGAAAATTAAGTTGTAGATTTACTTGAAATCAATGTAATTATATTATTCTCCTTTTCTTTTTTGAACCACTATATGCTGCAACATACGAAAGTTCAATGACGGGTTTCAACAATAATGGCTGAGAATCATCAATAGAAGTCAAGCATAAAACAAGAAATTGATGGCATAAAGAGCAATTGAGCAAGTATCAAACGACATCTATATTTGTAATTTCCACCATTTAAAAAACGTGTATAATTTGTAAGCATAGACATAATTGCAATAGTACTTTAATCCAAATTTCAAAATTCTATTTTTTACTTCAAAATATAAAATATGAAATATATACCTTGATGCATGATTTTTGTTAATCGTAATGGAGAAAAACTATTTTAAATGATTGAATATAAAGAAACTTGATTTCTCTTCTCTTTCTCTCAATAATTCTACTTTCTAATGGTGAAAAATAAAGAGAGGATTGTGAGCGAGAGAGGACTAGTTCTCCCCTTTTAAATGATTGAATATAGAGAAAATTGATTTATCTTCTCTTTCCCTCAATAATCCTTCTTTCTAATGGTGAAATAAAACAGAGGAGTGTAGGTGACAGAGAAGACCAGTTTCAAATAAAATAAGGATATCTGAACCGTTTCCATCAAACAGTAAGTTTAAAACAAAACCTTATCTTATGTAATCAACATTATCTTACTTAATCAAATTGACTTATCATAATTTAGCATTTAATATTATTAAACCATAATTAGTTAATGAGCCACATATTAAATATATAGGTTTTACATTTTTCCACTTGGCTCATTAATTGAAAAACATTATATCATGGTTTAATAATAAATAAACATTCTGCATATAAACTTTGCTAAATTCTTTAATGTTGATTATATCATAACTCTTAATCAAATAAAGATACTAATAAGAGTCGTAGTGGTTTCATATCTTAATAAACGACATAATTCCTTCCACGTACTACAATATTAGCATTTTATTCAATGTGATCCATAAATAAGAAACACAATAATAGTCCAAAAATCATGTCTTATTCAACGACAAATCCTATCAACATAATTTATTCATAAATGTATATTATAAAATATGATTGATAGAAACATAAACATAAATGAGTTCACAGTGTCAAAATACAAACATCATAAATCTCAATAATGGTATCCCATAATACCCATTCTTTCAACGTGCTCTTTAAAGATTTTTGGTGCCAATCCTTTCGTCAAAGGATCTACAATCATATAATTAGTGATAATATGTTAAATTGACGTTGTTTGTTTATGAACTTCTTTAACAAAAAATTATTTTAATTATATATGTTTAGCACCTTTAGAATATTTATTTGAAAAGAAAATTGATGCAGAATTATTACAATAAATTTTCAACTGCCTGACAATACTGTCAACAATTCCAAGTCTCAAAATAAAGTTCCGCAATCATAATCCTTGAATTGTAGCTTCAAAAAATGCTATAAATTCATCTTCCATAATGGACGTAGCAATGATAGACTACTTCACACTTTTCCAAGAAATAGTCCCTTCAGGTAATAAGAAAAGGTAGCCAAAAGTGGACTTTCTGATATCAATGCAACCGACAAAATCTGAATATTAATATCTAATCACTTCCAGATGACTAAATCTCCTATAAGTGAGCATATGACCTTAAGTACCTTCTAGATATCTTAAAACTTTCTTTGCAACTTTCAAATGTTCCAATTCATGATTACTTTGATACCTACCTAGCATACTGACAGTAAAGCTAATGTCTGGTCTGGAGCAAGTTTGAGCGTATATTAGGCTTCCAACAATTGATGCATAAGGAATATTTGTCATTTGCTTATGTTCCAATTCATTCTTTGGACATTGATTAAAACAAAACTTGTCTCCCTTTTGAATTGGAACTACACTTGTAGAAATTTTCATGCCAAATCTCTCAAAGGCCTTATTAATATAAGCTTTTTGAGATAAGCCTAATAGTCCTTGTGACCTACTACAGAACATTTCAATTCCTATCACATAACTAGCTTCTCCAAATCTTTCATTTCAAAATTCTTAAAGAGAAATTTCTTCATGTTGTGTATTAAACCAAGATCATTAGTAGCTAACAAGATACCATCAACATAAAGTACCAAAAATATGAACTTACTCCTACTAATTTTTAGATATATACATCGATCAATGATGTTTTCTTTAAATCCAAAGGAGGTAATAATATCATTAAACTTAATATACCATTTTTGGGAGGCTTGCTTAAGTCCATATATAGATTTCTTAAGTTTACACACTATGTCTTCCTTTCTTTCAATTAAAAAGCCTTTAGATTGATCCATATACACGTCTTCCTCTAAATTACCATTAAGAAAGGCTATTTTCACATCCATTTGATGTAACTCTGAATCATAATTAGCCACTTGTGCCATAATAATCTAAAGGAGTATTTCTTTGAAACAGGTGAAAAAGTCTCCTTATAATTAATGTCATCTTTATGAGTATAACCTTTGGCAACAAGTCTAGCTTTATGTCTTTCAATATTGCCATAAAAGTCACATTTGGTCTTTAAAATTCACTTACATCTGACTCTCTTACAACCTTAAGGCAATTTGACTAAATCCCAAACTTTATTCTACTCCATAGAACTCGACTCTTCTTTCATAACATCAATCCATTTAGTAGAATTAACACTTTGTTGAGCAAGTTTTACAATTTATAAAACCCTCAATAATTCACAAGTGCACGGGTTGTATTTTGTAGTATTGAAGGGTCGATCCCACTAGGAGGGTACTAGCCTAATCCTAAGTCGTCTAAGGCTTAAAGAAAAGAATAAAAAGAAATAAAAACTGCACAAGTGAATACGGAAAGTAAATACAAGAAATTGATTCAAGAATTGTAAAGTAGAAATTTCAACAAAACAGAATTAAACTAAGTAGTCACACAAGTCACAATGGAAATCCGTCAAGAGAGTTAATCAAGTTATAAGAGAGGAAATTTTACCTATCATTAATGCTAATCTAGCCATTTATATGTTTACAGGGTGTAGGTTCTAGACGGTTGTAGGGTTGATTAATAACTCTCGAGTTATAACCATTACTAGTAAACCCAAATCAAGTTTAGAACTTGCAATCTCTCAATTCACAAATTACCCACAATTCTAATTAGTTCTAAAGCTCTTTAATAAACAATTGAGTCTCGCACAGGATCTCTCTCTATGAAATTATCAACTAGATTGATTAAATGGTCAATTAGATCGCCTAACTCTTATTAATCCGATCTAATCATTTTTATCTGACTCACTCTCTCAATTTGTTACCGAAACATGCAAATACATTAATCAATCACAATACCTAAACCAATAAATACAAAAAAACTAAAGCAACATTAACTCAAAGTAAAATCTTGAAGGAGAGTTTAGAACATTATCAATAACCCAAAATTCATTTCCATACAATCCATCCCAACTTTATACATTTAAATAAAAAAGGAAATGAAGAGAAAATGGAACTTAGGTTGGAAAAATCGAGAAGGTACCGACATCAGGATACCACTTAATTTGGGAGACAACAGTGTCAGGATCCACTTCTTTTTCCTCCTTCCTCTTATTCCCCTCTCTCTCTTCTTTTCTCTCTCTTTAACGTTTCCAAGAGTGGATGAATGTAAAGCTCCCTTTTTCTTCACTTGTTCTTATTTAAATAGTCTTTTATGTTTTGGGTAACCCTAGGATTTTTCAGGGCCCAAAAGGTCCAAAACGTCCCTCGAAATGTGAAGTTCGTAAGCATTTGCGCATTTGCCCGATACAGGCCACGCTTGTGGCTCACATCATGATCGTGGCATGCAAGCCACGATCGTAGTTCATTCTTGGAGCTTATGTCACAATTGTGGCACCTGTGTTATGGCCCGGGTTTCCTCCGAAACTCCTACGCTCTTCATATTGGCCCTGAAACATTAGCAAATACATCAAGATACCTCAAAAATATAATATTTAAGCTCAAAAACTTTTACTAACCCATAAAACACAAATAATTAATAAATTAACACAATTCTAACCTAAACACATACTAAATGATTGAATTAACGGCTAAACACATATCAAACTATGCCCTAAAATACGATGCAATTTACACTTATCACGAATTAACTTCTTGATTTAAATTGAGAACTTCATATTGTTCTCCTCTAAAGGTTGTAATTTAATCTGTACACAAAAGTGAAGGAAATTTCAGTACCTTCCTTAAAAGCTTATCCAAAATGTGAATATGTTGGTTGCTAGGGCTAATCGCATCATTCTTTTCATTTCTTATATACATAGCCAATATGATGTGACCATAATGATGAATATGATGATTTGAAACAAAATCCCAATAGTTCCCTTCCAGCTTCAAAATCTATAATTTTTTATTACTTAGTTTTGTTTTGAGCATACTAATTATGACTGGTTATTCTCTAAAATGAATCCCCTAAGTGATAAATTTGTGTTTGGGTTGTTTATGTCCCTAGCATTCTATGATATCAATGACAATTAGGGAGAGTTCCTTTTGTCCCCTTTGGTTTTACTATTTCTCCTATATTTTCTACAAATTACAGTTTTAAAACCCTCTCATGCTCCCTCACTAATAGGTGGACTCTCCTAGTTATAGTAGCTTATTACATCAATATGTTGCTCCATTAATGATTCCTTGCCTTTATCACCTTTTTACGTGATAAGATCTCTTTCCAAGTTCTTCTTCCTTAGTTGTCTCACTTTCTTGATTCTCAGTGTTAACAACCTGCACATCTAGCACACTAACAACATTGTATATCGTACTACTATCTTTTGGGGGCTCTTTGGATTTATTATTCAACTCTTCCATTTTCTCACTGTCATCCAAACCCATCAATTCACTATAGTCCCCTCTTAAAAGTTTCATTCTCGTTGCACGCCACTATTTCCCTTGAAGTTTTAGAGAGAGTTTCCATTGGTATGAAATCCTAATGGAACCATCAATTAGGGTATTTCCACTACGAAGCCTCAATAAGGAAATTGTATCAGGCAACTCCTTTTGTATTTCAAAATTGACACGTTCATATATCCAATTCTCTTTATAGCAGCCATCATTTCATCTATGCATACTACTTTTCTTATGTAATTGACTAACATACTCAACCCTTTATTGACCAATACTCTAGGGAACTTCATGTAAGTTTATCAAGGTACACTCTCTTGCATAATGTGATCAAAATTGATACCTGGTTTCCATGGTTGTAGGAATAATGAGGTACATGGGATGTGCTATAGACCTAATTTAAGAACTTCTTTAGCTCCATCTTTGGTTGCAAACTTGAACAATACCTGGTTATCTCTAGTTAAGTTCACACTCTTTAAGTCTTTGTTATCCAACTATTCACCACCAAGAATACAGTATTGATTTATGCTTTACAACCAATCAACTGGGTTGTAGTTTAGTGATAATTATTTGAAGGCATTCTTTATCTTGTACATGTTTAGATGTATATGATAAAGTCCATGGGATAATTGTACTTTGCAAATAAAATTATAATGAGATTATAAATATGAGATTCATATTGCATTTATGTATTATCCCTAAATTGTTCCTAGTCATTATTCTATTAAGATTGGACATTAATAGAATGTGAAAAGACTAGACATGTTATATTTTTTCTTATGAAGGTAGTATTCAGTCTCATAGGCTAAAATATGATGATACTTAAACAAATGTGTGAGTACTTGTTAGAGAACAAATCCCTAAACAGACTCAATATGAGAAATCCATTTGGAACATTACTTGTATGTCTTTGGAATTCTCACTGTGATAATTGTATAAGTGATTCTTTAACTTAGGTCTCTAAAGTAATCTTGTATAGAAATTACTATGTTTTGATACTACTTATGACTTATTCAATCATGGGTTGATCAATCGATAATTATTAGATGTAGCATGAACTATATGGAGGCATTTTTGTGATCATGATAGGATTTATCACCCTAAAATAATTAGGGAGAATGTTCTGTTGTTCTCGATTAGTATTGATTTGAGAAATCCTTAGCCAAGGTACAATGATGCTTTGTAAATAGTTTACAAAAGTCACTAATTGAATTAATAGCTAATGGCAGAGAACTAATATGATTGGACTACAAAATAGAGTAAACATTAATTTCAAACTCTGTCTTATTGGAACATTGTATGATAAAAAGATTGAATTATAAGTAAAAATCATGCACGAAAAGGTTAGTTAAAACCACTTTAATATTTTTAAATATTTGGGTAGTCGTGATGCTTTGCCAGACGTCAATCTTAACCTATGATTATAAATTGTTTAATTGGAGAATTAAAGATAAATTAAAAGAATTTTTAATTTATCTAATTCTAATCATAAATTAGAATTATAATTTATAATCATTGCCAATATATTTAGAAACCTAATGAGTCTCACATAAAGGATATGTTGAAGAAAGCAAAGATATTTAAATTAAGTTGGACTTTATTATAAAATTTGATAAACTTTATGAATAAATATGAGATATTTAATAAATAAGGATCAATATGAGATATTAGATCTTATTTGGGCATAACTGATATTTAATTAGAATTATTTGTCAGTCCAATTAAAATTTAATTGAAATTAGAATTCAATTTCAGTTATATTATCCAAAATCTATTATAAATAGACTTAAGCTCTAATGGATCTAGTACTTCTTGCTTAACCCTTTATGTAAGAGTGAAAGAGTTCTCTCAACCTGTTCAATAGATACCGTTAGAAGTTAGACACTTATGTAGCTACAGTGGTTAAAATTAATTAGTTTCAAAAACGATTCATAAGATACAACAAAAAAAAATATCAAGCTTTAAAATAAGGTACGAATTAAGATTCATGCTTTAATTTATACTAATCATTTTATAAAATTAACCAGATGTTGGTTTTTAAGAAGTTAAACATGTAAAAAAGTTTCGTAATTATTTCTCTACAGTCAGGATTGAATTCTGTCCCAATTTTCCAACATGCGAGCCTTTTACTTCAGAAGAATCCTATTTGAGTTAATGTCCATGCACTAGCTCCTCTCTTTATAGTCTCAACGTCAGAAGCAAATACAATTCTTCCTTCCAAGCTCACCGAAGGGAGATACTACAAGGAGGTTTCAGCATTATCTCCTCCAATAGCTTTCCAGCTCACTTGAAAATTCACTATTCACTCACCAAGAGGGGGTTTTGATAGAGGAGTAGTAGTAAGGAGTTGTTTAGTAGGGGCTGAAAGTTAATTCGACTTTGGGTGTCAAGACTATTTGTAGTAGTAGAGTAGTCATTTTTTGAATACATAAGTTGCCCATAAATTATTGAAATAGAGACTAGAGATCATGACCCCTTTCAGCTTCCTTGAACTTGGTCTGGAAGAAAATTAGAAACTAGACGGAACAATTGGATTGTGCTTATAAAAAAAATAACGAAAGTAAACATTTGCAGAAAGTTTAAGAAGAGAAAAATATTGTAAAGCCCAAATTTAATCTCTAGGCCCAAAACTAAAAAGCCTCATCTTTAGCCGCTCTTGGTCATAGGTGGGTTAAATGCGTAATTTTCTGAGCCTTTATAAAGAACCCTTGGTCGACTAAAACCCTACTACGAGCCGTACAGCAGCAGCCAAGACTCTTCTCAAATGGCTCCTTCTAAAGGTATGCGCGTCTTATCATCCTGTTTCTGTACCCTTCTTCGTCTCGTTCTAAAGTTTGTAACGCGGGTTATGGGAATTGTTTGTTGGATTTTTTATATAAACTTATTTTTTAAGATTATGGTTTGATGTCTATTTGTATTGTTGAAGTGATGGTGCTGCTCCTTGTACGTATGAATCCAGTAGCGTGTTAGCTTTAGTTTAGATTAGTGGTTTTTGGATACTAAAAATTAGAAGGAAAGAAAAGAAGGAAATGAGAAATATGTATGTCTTTGCAGTAGATGGTACAAAAAAGGCTGACCCGAAATCACAAGCTGTGAAGGCTGCCAAGGCTGTGAAATCAGGTCCAACCTTTAAGAAAAAGGCTAAGAAGATCCGAACTAAGGTTACATTCCACCGTCCCAAGACCTTGAAGAAAGAGAGGAACCCCAAGTATCCCCGCATCAGTGCCCCTCCAAGGAATAAACTGGACCATTATCAGATTTTGAAGTATCCTTTGACTACCGAGTCTGCTATGAAGAAGATCGAAGACAATAACACCCTTGTCTTCATTGTTGACATTCGTGCCGATAAGAAGAAGATCAAAGATGCTGTCAAGAAGATGTATGACATTCAGACCAAGAAAGTTAATACCTTGATCAGGTTCACATTGTTTGAATGGGATTAAAATCTGTATTTAATTTAATTTAATTTTGTACACGAATTTAAAATCTGTTGATTTGCCTTCAACTCAGGCCTGATGGAACTAAGAAGGCGTACGTCAGGCTGACTGCGGATTATGATGCGTTGGATGTAGCAAACAAGATTGGGATTATCTAAGTTGCAGTTTTGTGCTCTCCTTTGAGTAAAGTGAAGTGATACCAAACTAACATCAGCTCTTATTTTTCCAAGTTTTTGTTAGAACCGTTGCACCGTGTTGTTTTTGGGAACTAGAGTCTGGAGATTTCTCATTTTGTATGAAAAAATTTGTGCTTTAATGCAGACGTTGCTTTTCTTTGATCAAAAATTTTCAAGAGTGCAGAATTTGGAGTCATTCTTTGAAATATGTTGGGTTGTTGAAGTTGAAATTCAACGCGAAGAGAAAAAGTAACGTTTACCAAGTACAGCTGCGAAAATCATAAACAGTTTATAAGCCTAGGACTGTCTACTGCCACCATTCTTTTCTGTCATGTACAATCTTGCGTGAACGACTCCATCCCATTTTCCGGTTAGAATACCCAATCATTGCTCGATATATCCACTGGGGAAGGTAATAAAGAGCAACCAAGAAAAACAAGGCCAAGTTAATATTACACCAAATTTTGTTGGGTGATATGACAGACATGGCCAGTAAGTAGCAGGAGAACAAAAGAAAAGCACCTTCTTGTCTTATAATTCTTGCAACTGTGACAAAAAAGAGGGAAGAATTCGCCAACCAGAAAAGAGTAAACGTGACGCTGCCCATGATCGATGTCCCAACAAAGTGTGATGAACTCGACGCAGTCTGTGTCACTGTGCTATTGCTTGGCGAATTGATGCGAATAATACTTCTGGAGGGCAAATTGTTGTCAGATTGACCTTGCCAGACACCACCGGGTGGGCTCAAAGCTGTTTGAAACGTGACTGTGGCGATCAGCGCATGCACTACCAGTAAAGCGTTGTACCTGTCAGCTGGTAATATGTTTCTCAGTCGGTCTAAGCGAAGCGTCTGCTGTTCACAAATCGTCACTGGTGAACTCAAGTTATCTACCGGTCGGTTCGAACCTCTCAAAAATCGCGGACGGGATTGGAGCATTCGGATATTTTGACCACCCAAATTTTGACTTCGATCTGTAAGGATTTCTGCGGCAGTTCTATCTTCTTGGTTATGTATGTCACCATAAACACGAGTTGACACCAACAACGTCACAGCCTATATTTACAAAAATATGTATCAGAAAACTTTTTAACAGTTTACAAAAGTCTAGTTCTATGATTTGGTGAAAAAATATAAATAAATACCTTGTGTAGATTCCTCGAGAGAGCTATGTGTAACAAGGTGTCCCCTTCCTTGTTCTTCCAGTTCAACAGTTCTCTTTGCCAGAAGATGGAATCTTTGAAGACAGACCTCCTAAGCCATCCCAGCAAGATCTCAAAAGCTTCAATTTGGCCGCTTCTAAGCGCAATATGCATGACAGTATCTCCATCATTAGTCACGTCCAATATAGATTCTGGACAAGCTTCGAAAATTTCAGCCAAAATAGACGAATTTCCGACCTCCGCCGCGCAATGCAAAGGAGTCCTACCGCCTCTACCTTTGACACGAACAAGCGCAGAGTCAACGTCTAGGAGCCAAAGCACAATCAGTTCATTACCGTTTTGGACGGCGAGGTACATGGGAGTCAATCCCCTTTTGTTTAGCTTCTTGGCAAATGATGCTTTCAAGATCATAATCTCCATGGCGAACTCAATTTTCCCATAAGTTGCAGCGATGTGCAGCGGAGTTTCAATCAATGGTATCTGATCTATCCGCTCCAAAAGATGGGGGTCCTGGTCGAGTAATTCATACAAGGTGTCGATGTTGCCTGATCGAGCAGCTTCCTCTAAACGAGTCAGACCTGGATAAGTGGGATCCATTGCCAAATGACTTGAAGGACCAAGAAGTTAACAGTACGATAGAATTTGTGAAGAGTTGAGGACCAATGTCCTGCAATAATGGCTTTAAAGTCGAGACAAAGAGTATAAAAGCAAGGGAATTATAGATTTTTGAAATTACATTGATTGAATATTATTTAAAGGAAAAAATTATAAAATCATAATTTTATTATTTAATACTGATTAATATGAAGGTCTTCCCTTAAAAAATCTTCGGGATCTGAGGCTACCCTGTTTGAGTCAATACGAATATTTTTGGCAGGAACATTTTGCTTTGAAGCTTCCTAAAGTTTGGTGACAGTTAAACGGGGCCGGGTCATCATTGTCAGGCACGGTTCCAAGTAAGTTCATCTGATTGTCGTTATTATTGAATAAATAAACAATCGATCACAAATCTTAAAAGTTCCCCCAGTAATGAGTTGGAATTGCTCAATTCAACTGGAATAAAGTAGAAACCCATGACCCAAGTAAGTCTCAGGAAACAGAGCATTTTGTTTTCTTAAAACAAAAGAAAGCATTTTGTTCAATAACCTCGTGTAATCTCACAATCCTTCCACAATAGGCAGGCTATTGCCCAGAGGGAAAATTGAATCTCGAAAATCAACTGTAACAGGCGAAAATTGAAATCATGACTACAGAGTACTTTCAAGAATGAAGCCTCATCGTGCTACTATTTTTACCACGTAGGTTGTTCTAGGCCTGATAAATGAAATTTTCACACGTTAACTACTTTAACTTAAAGTTTGGTTGCCGTCCTTGCCAGTAAGGACAGATAACAAGTACATAAAAATTCTGTATTTCGTAGTAGTTGCTTGCTGTCGTCACTCATTTTCCTTTTATCTTCGGAAGACAAAGATAAAAAAATTTTGTTCGTTCCAAGACTGTGGTACAATATTTCTCGTCCCACGGACGGAAATAAAAGACATAAAGAAATTTCAGAAATGCCCTTCCTCCACTAGAATATCTAATTTGTAGGATTTTTTAATCTATTTATTAATTAAAATATTG
>JAOQML010000007.1:18847893-18878465 GCA_027568935.1 Erythroxylum urbanii | reverse complement strand
TGTGAATCAATTAATTTAGATTCTAATAATATACATGTTTCCCATACATCTCCATATATATGTATATTACTTACAAAGGAACCTTGGTACCTTATAACTAGTTATATTATGCTCATACAATTAAAACCAAACTCTTTTGTTTTATTATTAATAAATATTTTCATTACAATATTGTAAATAAAAGAAAATTAAGTTATTATATAAATACACTTGCTTTCCAGGGCACTATATTTAAATAACCATAACAATTAGGTGAGCAAAACAACCTGTTGGCATGATCGCAAGGTACCTACATTGAGGAAAATAACCCATTTACACGATCATTGGGTAGTTTTGATGAGAAAATTGCTCGTTGGCACGATCATTGGGACCTTCGACTAGTTGACATTATTGTTGGGCACCTTCGATGAACAAAACAACCCGTTCACGCAGTCGTTGGGCACTTTCAGAGAGAAAACAACCCATTTCCACATCTTTCGTGGTCAAAACAGCCCACGAGCATGGTTGTTGGGCACCTTCGATGAGAAACAGTTCATGGGCACATCTTTGATAGGTAAAATAGCTAGTTGGCAATATCGTTGTGCACCTTCGATGACGAAAACAATTTGTTGATACAATCGTTGGGTATTTTTGATGACAAAATTGCACATTGGCATGGTCACTGGGCGCCTTCAGTTAGAAAACAACCAGTTGATACGATCACTGGGCACCTTTTATGAGCAAAACAGCCCGTTCATATAGTTGCTGGGCACTTTCGGTGAGAAAACAACCCATTGGCTCATCTTTGGAGGGCAAAGCAACCCGCTGGTATGGTTGCTAGGCACCTTCAGTGAGAAAATAGTCCGTGGGCACATCTGTGGTGGGAAAAACAACCAATTTGCATGATTGCTAAGAAGATTCAATAAGGAAACAGACTGTTGGCAAATCTTTGGTGGGCAAAACAACCAATTGACATGGTCACTAGGCACCTTCAGTGAGAAAAAAACCAATTGACACTATCACAGGGTACTTTTGGTAAGTAAACAGCCCATTGTAATGGTTGCTAGGCACGTTTGGTGAGAAAACAACCCAATGTAATGGTCACTAGGCAGCTTCAATGAGAAAACAACTAGTTGCATTGGTCGTTGGACATCTTCGGTGACCAAAACAACCTATTGACATAGTTGCTGGGCACTATGGATGAGCAAAACAACTAGTTGGCATGATTGCAAGGCCCCTACGTTGAGAAAAATAGTCGATTGACACAGTCATTGGGCATTTTTGAAGAGAAAATTACTTATTGACACGATCGTTGAGATTTTTGGTGAGAATAAAATTAGTTAACATTATCGTTGGGCACCTTCAGGGAATAAAATAACTAGTTCAAACAATCATTGGGCACTTTCAGTGAGAAAACAACCCATTGCCACATCTTTCGTGGGTAAAACAGCCCACGAGCATGGTTGATGGGCACCTTCGGTGAGAAAACAATTCGTGGGCACATCCATGATGGGTAAAATAACCAGTTGGCATGATCAATCGGCACCTTGGGTGAGCAAAACAAATCGTTGACATAGTCACTTGGCACATTCGGTGAGTAAGCGGTCCATTGTAACATTCACTGCATACCTTTGGTGAGAAAATAGCCAATTGTAATGATCGCAAGGTGGCTTCGATGAGAAAACAACCAGTTGGCATTATCGTTGGTCACCTTCGATGACCAAAATAACCCTTTGGCATAGCTGTTGGGCACCTTCGGTGAGCAAAACAACCAGTTGGCATGATCGTTGGGAACCTAATGTGAGGAAAATAGCCCGTTCACATAATTGTTGGGCCCTTTCACTGAGAAAATTGCTAGGCACCTTCGATGAGTAAAATAATCCATTCGCACAGTCGTTGGGCACTTTCAGTAAGGAAACAACTCATTACCACATCTTTGGTGGGCAAAACAGCCTACTAGCATGGTCATTGGGCACGTTCAGTGAGAAAAAAACTAGTTGGCATGTCGTTGGTCATCTTTGGCAAGCAAAACAACCCGTTGATGCAGTCACTGGGCACTTTCAGTGAGTAAAAAGCCTATTGTAGCAGTAGCTGGGCACTTTTTGTGAGGAAACAACCCATTGTAATAGTTACTTGGCAACTTCAATCATAAACCAGCCAGTGGTAATAGTTATTGGGCACATTCTGTAAAGAAAACAACCCTTTGGTCTAGTTGTTGAGCACCTTGGGTGAGCAAAACAACCATTTGGTATGGTTGTTAGGCATCTTCGGTGAGTAGAACAACCAGTTGGCATGGTCACTAGGCACTATCGGTGAGGAAAACAACCCATTAACACTATCATAGAGCACTATCATTGAGTAAATAGCCCATTGTAACGATCGCTGGGTAACTTTGGTGAGAAAACAACCCATTGTAATGGTCACTAGGCAGGTTTGGTATTGGCAAGGTCGTTGGCCACCTTTGGTCACCAAAACAACCCTTTGACATAGTTGCTGGGCACCTTTGGGGAGGAAAACAAACAATTAGCATGATCGTGAGGCACCTTTAGTGAGGAGAACAATTTGTTGACACGATCAATGGGCATTTTTAATGAAATAATTTCCTATTGGCATGGTCGCTGGGCACCTTCGTTGAGCAAAACAAATCATTCATACAGTGGTTAGGCACTTTCAGTGAGAAAAAAACTCATTACCATATCTTTTGTGGGAAAAATAGCCCACGAGCATGTTAATAGGAACCTCTGGTGAGAAAAAAATCAGTTGGCATGGTCGCTGGACACCTTGGGTGAGCAAAACAAACCATTGACACAGTCATTGAGCATTCTCTATGAGTAAACAGCCCATTACAACGGTCACTAGGTACCTTTGGTGAGAAAACAGCCCATTGTAATGGACACTAGGTAGCTTCAACGAGAAAATAACCAGTTGGTATAGTCATTGGTCACCTTCAGTGACTAAAACAACCTTTTGGCATAGCTTCTAGGCACCTTCGGTGAGCAGAACAACCAGTTAGCATGATTTTTGGGAGCCTACAGTGAGGAAAACAACCCGTTCACACAATTGTTGGGCCCTTTTGCTGAGAAAATTGATAGGCATCTTCGATGAGCAAAACAACCAATTCACACAGTCGTTGATCACTTTTAGTTAGAAAATAACTCATTACCACATCTTTGCGCTAGTATGGTTGATGGGCACCTTCAGTAAGGAAAAAAACCCTAATCACATAATTGTTGGGCCCTTTTGCTGAGAAAATTGCCTATTGGCATAGTCGCTAGGTACCTTCAGTGAGTAAACAACTAGCTGGCATGGTCGCTCGGCATCTTTGGTGAGCAAAGCAGCCCATTGACGTAGTCGCTGGGAACTTTTAGTGAGTAAAAAGCCCATTGTAATGGTAGCTGAGCACCTTTGGTGAGGAAACAACCTATTGTAATAGTTACTTGGCAACTTTGATCGGAAAACAACCAGTTGCCATGGTTGTTAGGCATATTCTGTGAGGAAAACAATCCTTTGGCCTAGTTGCTGGGCACCTTGGGTGACCAAAACAACCCTTTAGCATAGTTGTTAGGCACCTTTGGTGAGTAAAATAACCAGTTGATATGGTCACTGGACCGTCGCTGAGGAAAACAACCTATTGACATTGTTACTGGGCATTTTTGGTAAGTAAATAGCCCATTGTAACGATCGCTGAGCACCTTTGGTGAGAAAATAGTCCATTATAATGGTCACTAGGCAACTTCAGTTAGAAAACAACCAATTGGCATGGTCATTGGCCACCTTTGTTGACGAAAACAACCTTTTGACATAGTTACTGGGAACCTTCGGGGAGGAAAACAATCAGCTAGCATGATCGCGAGGCATCTTCAGTGAGGAAAACAAACCATTGACACGGTCAATGGGCATTTTCAATGAGAGAATTTTCCATTGGCATGGTCACTGGGCACCTTCGTTGAGCAAAACAACCTATTCATACAGTCGTTAGGCATTTTTAGTGAGAAAATAGCCCATTGGCACGTCTTTGGTGGGCTAAACAACCTGTTAGATGATTGACGAGCACCTTTGGTTAGAAAACAGTCGGCATAGTCGATGGGCACCTTCTGTGGGCAAAACTAATTATTGACACAGTCACTAGGCATTTTTTGTGAGCAAAAATAGTTGCTAGGCACCTTCAATGATCAAAATAACCAATTGGCATGATCACTAGGCACCTTCAATGAGAAAAACAACCTATTGACACAATCACTGGGCATTTTCACTGAGAAAATTACCAATTGGTATGGTCAAGGGCCCCTTCAGTAAGAACAAAACTGGTTGACATGGTCGCTGGGCACCTTTGGTGAGGTAAACAACCTGTTCAGACTATCATTAGGCACTTTCAGTGAGAAAACTACCCATTGGCATGTCTTTGGTGGGCAAAACAACTCGTTGGCATAGTTGATGGGCACCTTAAATGAGAAAACAATATGAGGGCACATCTTTAGTGGGTAAAACAACCAGCTGGCATGGTCGCTGAGCACCTTCATTGAGCACAACAAATTATTAACAATGTCACTCACCAATTTTGATAAGTAAATAGTCCATTGTAATGGTCGTTGGGCACCTTTCATGAGAAAATAACCATTGTAAGGATTGTTGGGTAGCTTCGATCAGAAAACAACCAGTTGGCATGGTTGTTGGACACCTTCGGTGAGCAAAACAATCCTTTAGCCTACTAGTGGGGCACCTTCAATGAGCAAACCAACCCTTTGGCATAGTTATAAGGCACCCTTGATGAGCAAAACAACCAGTTGGTATGGTCGTCGGGTGCGTTTGGTGAGCAAAACAACCTGTTGACATTATCACTGGGCGCTTTCGTTGAGTGCACAACCTATTATAACAGTCACTAATGGCCTTTGGTGAGAAAACAACTCATTATAACGATCACTAGGCTACTTCAATGAGAAAACTGTTGGATCACTTATGGCCCGGGAAATCACAATATGCAGTGGAATGGACCATAAGACTTCATGTCTTATGCCTTGGTTAGCCGAAACTACACAATAAGAAGTGTAACTGAAATTTCACAATGTGTACGGAATTTCCTCTTGACGTGGATTGGGATTTTTTTTTAGATTTGTTGACATGGAAACTCACGAATGTCCTCTACCAGTTTCCACATGAGGATGAATGATTCAGGCAGTAGCTAATGTGTGCTAGCACGTTCTAAAACACTTTTAGAATGCCACACAGTTTTTCTCTTGAAAAAAGAACTAGTGGCTAGGTCTAGGTGGCTAAGGTTTTTCGTATGTCTTCTAATGAGACATAAGTTCTCTATTTATAGAGAAACCCTAATTCTTATTCCTATTAGGAATAAGAATATTGTAATCCTAAATTCATTAGGATTATGGAAGCCCAATAAGCTTTGGCCTATATTATATCTCATATAATAAAAGCCCGACAACTTAATTCAATCTAACTCAATAAATATATCCACCTATATTTATTCAGTGCCTAATAAATTAGGCCTAACAGAATAAGCCCAAATCAAATCACTCTTTGTGTGCGATCCTGTTGGCTCATTTGATGTTGGCAATGGGCTTGATCACACTTCAATGCCCACAAGTCATAAGTGCCGTCTAGCAAGACATTATGACTACCTAAATCAAATGAGGATCGGTAATTCAATTTAACCTTTAACTATGGTTACAAACTCAGTCCCTTTGTAACACGATATCAAGATTAATCATAAGGCATGGTACATGTCAACCTTTGATTAATTATAGTTTCTTGATTCCTAAGTTGACTGACTATAATAAATGACATTGATGACTCCTCTTCAATTCATTTGAGCACGGCCATGCATTTCTTTAGTCATACTTGTCAAAAGGCGCAAATGATACCTCTCTCATTTAAGAGAAGTACAAATCCCATCTACGTCATTCATATCCCTTCGTATGATTCATTTAATGTCCAACACAAGACTACTTATTATCCGGCTAAAGATAACTTAGTCTAATGTCAAAACACTGAATTCCTTATATAGGGAACCGTGATGATTTCAGGTCAAAGGACTAAAGTTAAACCATATTGAGAATCACTAATGACATGCAACCATGTAGTTTTCTCTCTGTGGGTCGGTCTAATATATGTTCTCTAACATATATCTATGTATCTGATTTGATAACTCATATCCATGATCAGTAAAATGTGATCATCAATCAGAACATATACTAACCTTAATTTATTATTTTTTCACCAATAATGACTGACCAGGGATAGTTTAGAATAGTATTATAATGTTTATGGTTTTACTATCAAGTCACATATTTGATGACATAAGCCTAATACTATTCATGGAATGTAAATCACAATACATAAACAATATACATAGATATATAAAAGACTACTTCATAATATATTATTAATAAATCAGAATGTCAGTACAAAGTCACATATGACCATTGGCATAGGGCACACGACTAACAAAAATAACTAGTTGGTAAGGTTGTTGTTGATATGTTCGATTGTCATCATCGGTGACCAACACAACCTGTTCACACAGTCGTTGGGCACTTTCAGCGAGAAAACAACCCATTGCCATGTCATTAGTGGGCAAAACAACTTGCTAGCATAGTTAATGGTCACCTTCAGTAAGAAAACAATCTGTGGGCACATCTTTAGTGGGCAAAACAACCAGCTGGCATGGTCGCTCAGCACCTTCACTAAGCAAAACAAATCGTTGAAGTAGTTACTACATACTTTTAGTGAGTAAACAATCCATTTTAACTGTCGCTAGGCACCTTTAGTGAGAAAATAGCTCATTGAAACAGTCAGTGTGTAGCTTCGATTAGATAATAACAGTTGACATGATTTATGGGCACCTTCGATGAGGAAAACAATCCATTGATACAATCGTTGGGCACCTTCACTGAGAAAATTGCCCATTGGCATGGTTGTTGCGCTCCTTCGATGAGAAAACAACTAGCCGACATGGTGGCTGGGTAGCTTCTGTGTGAAAATAACTAGTTGGCATAGTCGTTGGCCACCTTCGGTAAGTAAAACAACTCGTTGACACTGTCGCTGGGCACCTTTGGTGAGAAAAAAGCCATTGTAACGGTTGCAGTGTAGCTTCAATCTAAAAATAACCAGTTAGCATAGTTGTTAGGCTCCTTTGATGAGCAAAACAATCCCTTGGCATAGTGGTTGACCACCTTCTGTGAGTAGAACAACCAATTGACATGGTCGCTAGGCACCTTTGGTGAGCAAAACAACCCATTGACATTATCACTAGGCACTTTCGGTGAGTAAACAACCCATTATAACAGTCGCCAGGCACCTTTAGTGAGAAAATAACTCATTATAGTGGTCACTAGACATCTTTGATGGGAAAACAACTAGTTGACATGGTTGTTGGGCAGCTTAGGTGAAAAAAAACAACCTTTTGGCATAGTTTTTAGGCATCTTTAGTAAGTAAAACAACTAGTTGACATGATTGCTGGGCACCTTTGCTGAGGAAAACAGCTCGTTGACACGGTCTTTGGGCAATGTCGATAAAAAAATTGCCCATTGGCACAGTTGATGGGCACTTTCGATGAGAAAAAATCTAATTGACATGGTCACTGGGCATCTTCGGTGAGCAAACAACTGGTTGACACAGTTGTAGGTCACTTTTAGTAATAAAAGAACCCATTGTCACATCTTTGATGGGTAAAATAGCCAGCTAGCATGGTTGCTGGGCATCTTCACTAAGAAAACAATCCGTGAGCTTATTGTAACGGTCACTGGGGACCTTTAGTGAGAAAACATCCCTTTGTAGCGGTCACTGGGCACCTTTGGTGAGAAACAACTCATTATAATAGTCATTGGGTAGCTTCGATGAATAAACAATCAGTTGGATTGGTCGTTAGGCAACTTTGGTGTCAAATAAACCCTTTGGCATAGTTGCTGGGCAACTTTGGTGAGCAAAACAACCAGTTAGCATGATCATTGGGCACCTTCACTGAGAAAAACAACTCATTCACATAATCGTTGGGCACTTTCGATGAGAAAATTGTCCATTGGCATGATCGTTGGGCACCTTTATTGAGAAAACAACTAGTTGGCATGGTTACTGGCACCTTCGTTGAGCAAAACAACGTTATGCACTTTTGGTGAGTAAAGAACCCATTGGCACATCCTTGGTGAGAAAAACAACTAGTTGGCATGATCGCTGAGTAGCTTCAGTAAAAACAGCCTGGTGGCAAATCTTTGGTGGAGCAAAACAACCAGTTGACATGGTCGTGGGGCACCTTTGGTTAGTAAAACAACCCTTTGGCATAGTTATTGGGCGCCTTCGGTGAGTAGAACAACCAATTGACATGGTCGTTGGGCATCTTTGCTTAGCAAAACAACCTATTAACACAATCACTAGACACTTTCAGTGAGTAAATAGCCCATTATAATGGTCGCTGAGCATCTTTGTTGAGAAAGTAGCTCATTATAATGGTCACTGGGTATCTTTAATGAGAAAACAACGAGTTGGCATGGCCTTGTGCACCTTCGGTGACAAAAACAACCATTTGGCATAGTTGCTGGGCACCTTCGATAAGGAAAACAATCAGTTGGCATGATCGCGGGGCACTTTCGGTAAGGAAAACAAGCCATTGGGCACTTTTGATAGGAAAATTGCCCATTGGCACGGTCGCTGGGCACTTTCGACGAGAAAAAATCTAGTTAACATGGTCGTTGGGCACATTCGGGGAGCAAAACAACTCGTTCACTCAATTATTGGGCACTTTTAGTGACAAAACATCCCATTGCCACATCTTCGGTGAGTAAAACAATCTGTTGACACTATCGTTGGGCTCTTTCGGTGAATAAATTGCCCATTGTAATGGTGGCTGGGCACTTTTGGTGAAAAAAAACCCATTTAGTGTTTATTGGGTGGCTTTGATGAGAGAACAACCAGTTGAATTGGTCGTCGGCCACCTTCGGTGACCAAAACAACCCTTTTAAATAGTTGTTGGGCACTTTCGGTAAGCAAAACAACCATTTGGCATGATCCCAGGGCACCTACAATGAGGAAAACAACCTGCTGATATAGTCATTGGGCACTTTTGATCATAAAATTGCCCATTGGCATGGTTGTTGGGTACCTTCGCTGAGAAAAAAACTAGTTGACATATTTGCTAGGCACCTTCGATGAGCAAAAAAACCATTTTACACAGTGGTTCGACACTTTCAGTAGGAAAACAACTCATTGCCATATGTTGCGTGGGCTAAACAACGCATTAGAATGGTTGATAGGCACCTTCGATGAGAATATAGTCTGTGGGCACATCTTTACTGGCCAAAACAACCAGTTGGCATGGTCATTGGGTACCTTCAGTGAGAAAAACAACACGTTCACACAACCGTTTGACATTCCCAGTGAGAAATCAACCCAATTACCACATCTTTGGTGGGTAAAACAACCCACTAGCATGGTCGTTAGGCACCTTCAGTGAGCAAAACAAATCTTTGACACAGTCACTGGGCACTTTCGGTGAGTAAACAGCCCACTGTAACGGTCACTTGGCACCTTTGGTGAGAAAACATCTCACTGTAAAGGTCAATAAGAAAATAACCAGTCGGCATGGTCATTGGGCACCTTCGTTGAGCAAGATAACTAGTTGGCATGATTGCTGGGCACCTTAGGTGAGGACAACAACTCGTTCACACAATTGCTGGGCACTTTTGCTGAGAAAATTGCCCATTGGTACGGTCGCTGGGCACCTTTAGTCAGAAAACAAATAGTTACCATGGTCGTTGGGCACTTTCAGTGAGCAAAACAACCTACTGACACAGCCGCTGTGCACTTTCGATAAGTAAACAACCCATTAGCGTATCTCCGATGGGCAAAACAACCAGTTGGCATAATCACTAAGCAACTTCAATAAAAACAACTTGGTGGTAAATCATTGGTGGGGCAAACAACCAATTGGCATGGTAGTTGGGCTCCTATGGTGACTAAAACAAACCATTGACAGTATCAATAGGCACTTTTGGTGAGTAAACAACCCATTGACAGTATCAATGGGCACCTTTGGTAGGAAAACAATCATTGTAATCGTAGATGGGCACCTTCGGTAAAAACACAGTCTGTGGGCACATCTTTAGTGGGCAAAACAACCCATTGGCATGGTTCCTGGCCAACTTTGGTGAAAAAAAAAAATTTCACACATTCACTGGGCACTTTCGGCAAGAAAATAACCCATTTGAAAAAAAAACAACCCATTCTAATGGTCATTGTGCAGCTTCGATGAGAAAACAATCAATTGGATTGGTCGTTGGCCACCATTGGTAACAAAAACAACCTATTGGCTTAGTTGCTAGGCATCTTCAGTAAGTAAATCAATCGGTTGGCGTGATTACTGGGCACTTTCGGTGAGCAAAACAACTCGTTGACACAATCCGTGGGCACTTTCACTAAGAAAATTGCCCGTTGGCATTGTTGCTATGCACCTTTGGTGAGAAAACAACTAGTTAGCATGGTCGTTGAGCGCATTCGGTGAACAAAAAAACCCGTTCACATAGACGCTAGGCACTTCCATTGTGAAAATAGCCCTTTGGCATATCTTTGGTAGGCAAGATAACCAGTTGGCATAATCGTTAAGCAGCTATAGTAAAAACAACTTAGTGGCAAATCTTTGGTGGGGAAATAACCAGTTGACATGGTGGCTGGGTGCCTTTAGTAAGGAAATAGCCTATTGTAATGGTCATTGGGCAGCTTTGATGAGAGAACAACTAGTTAGATTGGTCGTTGGCCACCTTCAGTGACCAAAACAGCCCTTTGGCATGTTTATTGGGCACCTTCAATAAGTAAAACAACTAGTTGGCATGATTGCAGGGCACCTACGGTGAGGAAAAAAAATCGCTAACATGCTTATTTGGCATTTTAGATGATAAAATTGCCCATTGGCATAGTCGTTGAGCACCTTTAGTGATAAAAAGTTAGTTTACATGGTTCCTACGCACCTTCGATGAGCAAAACAACCCATTCATATAGTCGTTGGGCATATTTAGTGAGAAAACAACTCATTGCCACATCTTGGTGAGCTAAATAGCCCACTAGCATGGTTGATGGGCACCTTTGGTGAAAATACAATCCATAGGAACATCTTTGGTAGGCAAAACAACCAGTTGGCTGGCCATTGGGCACCTTCGATGAGAAAAACAACCCATACACACAATCATTGGGCACTTTCAGTGATAAAACAACCCAATTGCCACATCTTTTATAGGTAAAATAGCCTGCTAGCATGGTCACTGAGCACCTTTGGTCTAGAAAAAAATCATTAACACTATCACTGGGCACTTTCGGTGAGTAAAGAGCCTATTGTAATGGTCGCTGGGCACCTTCAGTGAGATTAGATCCCATTGTAACAGTCATTCGACAGCTTCGATGAGAAAACAACCAGTTAGCATGGTCGTTGGGCACCTTCAGTGAGCAAAACATCCCTTCGATATAATTGATGGGCGCCTTTAGTGAGCAAAACAACCAGCAGACACGATCACTTGGCACCTTCAATGAGGAAGACAACTCCTTCACACAATCGCTGGGCACTTTGGCATGATCATTGGGCACCTTCACTAAGAAAACAACTAGATGGCATCGTCATTAGGCACCTTCAGTGAGCAAAACAACCCATTGACACAATTGCTCTGCACTTTCAGTGAGTAAACAACTCATTGGCACATCTTTGGTGGGAAAAACAACCAGTTGGAGTGATCGTTGAGCAGCTTCGGTAAAAACAACCTAGTGACAAATCTTTGGTGGGGCAAAACAACTAGTTAGCAAGGTCATTGGACCCCATCGATAACAAAAACAACTTGTTGATGTTATCAATGGGCACTTTTGGCAAGTAAACAACTCATTGTAACAGTTGCTTGGCACCTTTGTTGAGAAAACAGCCCATTGTAATGGACACGATGTAGCTTCGATGAGAAAAAACTAGTTGGCACGGTCGTTGGCCACCTTCGGTGACCAAAACAACCCTTTAGCATAGTTGCTAGCCATCTTTGGTAAACAAAACAACCAGTTGGCATGTTTCCTGGGCACCTTTGGTAAGGAAAAGAACCTGTTGACATAATCGTTTTCGTTGAGAGAATTACCCATTGGATTCGTCGTTGCGCACTTTCAGTGAGAAAACAACTAGTTAACATGTTCACTAGACACCTTCGGTACACAAAACAATCCATTCACATTGATGGTGGGCACTTTCAGTGCGTCAACAGCCCATTGTAATAGTAGCTAGGCACCTTTGGTGAGAAAAAAGACATTGTAATGGTTGGTTGACAAAATAATCAGTTGGCATTATCGCTGAGCAGCTTCGGGAAAAACAACCTGGTGCCAAATCTTTGGTGGGGAAAAACAACCAGTTGACATAGCTGCTGGGCACCTTCGGTGAGTAAAACAACCCGTTGACATTGTCACTAGGCATTTTTGGATAGTAAATAACCCATTGTAATGCTCGCTGGGCACCTTTAGTGAGAAAACAACCCATTATAATGGTCATTGGGTAGCTTCGATGAGAGAACAACAAGTTGGATTGGTCGTTGGCCAATTTCCATGATCAAAACAACCTTTTGGCATAGTTGTTGCGCACCTTCATTAAGCAAAACAACCAGTTGGCATGATAACAGGATACCTACGGTGAGAAAAACAACCCACTAAGACAGTCGTTGGGGACTTTCGATGATAAAATTACCAATTGGCATAGTCGCTGGGCCTCTTTGCTGAGAAAAAACTAGTTGACATGGCTGTTGGGCACCTTCAAGGAGCAAAACAAATCGTTCACACAGTCATTAGGCAATTTCAATGAGAAAACAAATTATTGCCATATCTTTAATGGGCAAAACAGCCTGCTAGTATGGTTGATGGGAACCTTTAATGAGAATACAGTTCATAAGCACATCTTTAGTGGGCAAAACAACTAGTTGGCATAGTCGTTGTGCACCTTTGGTGAGCAAGAGAAGTCGTTGACATAATTACTGGGCACTTTTGGTGAGGAAACAGTCCATTGTAATAGTCACTAGGTATCTACGGTGAGAAAATAGTCCAATGTAACTGTCATTAGGCATCTTTGATGAGAAAATAATAAGTTGGTATGGTCGTTAAGTAGCTTCAATAGGCAAAACAATCCTTTGGCATAATTTTTGGACACCTTCAGTAAGCAAAGCAACAAGTTGGCAAGATCACTGGGAAGCTTCACTGAGGAAAACAACTTGTTCACACAATCGCTTGGAACTTCCGATGAGAAAATTGCCCATTAGCACGGTCCCTTGGCACCTTTAGAAAGAAAATACTAGTTGGTATGGTAGCTGGGCATGTTCGATGAGCAAAACAACAAATTGACACACCCGCTGTGAACTTTTAGTAAGTAAACAACCAATTGACACGTCTTTGGTGGGAAAACAACTAGTTGGAATGATCACTGAGTAGCTTCGGTAAAAATAGCCTAGTGGCAAATCTTTGGTGGGGTAAAACAACCAGTTGGCTTGGTCATTTGACACCTTCAATCAGCAAAAGAACCTTTGCTGGGCACTTTCGATGAGTAACCAGCCTATTTTAATGGTCGCTAGCATGTTTGGTGAGAAAACAATCCATTGTAGTAGTCGCTGGGCAACTTCGATGAAAAAATAACTAGTTAGCATTGTAACGAACCTACGGTATGGAAAACAACCCGTTGACATGGTCGTTGGGCACTTTCGATGAGAAAGTTGACCATTGGCATGGTCACTGGGCACCTTCGCTAAGCAAAACAACCCGTTCACACAATCGCAGGGCACTCTCAGTGAGAAAACAACCCATTGTCACATATTCGGTGGACAAAACAACATGCTGGCAAGGTTGATTGGTACGTTTGAAGAGAATACAGTTCATGGGCACATCTTTTATGGACAAAACAACTAGTTGGCATAATCGCTAGGCACCTTCAGTGGACAAAACAAATCGTTGACATGGTCACTGGGCACTTTCTGTGGGTAAACAGTCCATTATAAGGATCTCTAGGCAACTTTGGTGAGAAAATAGCACATTATAACGGTCACTAGGTAGTTTCGATGAGAAAACAATTAGTTGTCATGATCGTTGGGCACCGTAGGTGAGTAAAACAACCTTTTGGCATATTTGTTGTGCACCTTCAGTAAGCAACACAACTAGTTGGCATGATCGCTAGGCCCCTTTAGTGAGGAAAACAACCTGTTCCCACAATCGCTAGGCACTTTTACTGGGTGTCATTGGTGAGAAAACAACTAGTTGGCATGGTCGCTAGGCACCGTCGACGAGCAAAACAACCCATTGACACAGTCGTTGGGTACTTTGGGTGAGTAAACAACCCATTGTAACAGTAGCTGGGCAACTTTGGTGAGAAAACAACCCATTGTAACGATCATTGGGTAGCTTCGATTAGAAAACAATCAGTTGGCATGGTCGTTGGGCACCTTTGGTGGGCAAAACAACCCTTTGGCCTAGTTGTTGGGCACCTTCGGTGAGCAAAACAACCCTTTGGCATAATTGCTGGGCACCTTTTGTAAGTAGAACAACTAGTTGGCATAGTTGCTGGGCACCTTTGGTGAGCAAGACAACCCGTTGATAGCGTCACTGGCTGCCTTTGATGACCATTGTAGCAGTCGTTGTGCACCTTTGGTGAGAAAACTACTCATTGTATCTATCACTGGGTAGCTTCAATGAGAAAATAACCAGTCGGCATGGTCATTGGGTACCATCATTGACAAAAACAACCCTTTGGTATAGTTACTAGGGACCTTCGGTGAGCAAAGCAGCTAGTTGGCATGATCGTGAGCCATCTTTGGTGCAGAAATAGTCCATTGACACGATCATTGGCCACCTTAAATGGGAAAAAATTGCCCATAGGCATGGTCCTTTGGCACCTTTGATGAGAAAAAAAGTAGTTCACATGGTCGCTGGGCACCTTCAGTGAGCAAAACAACTCTTTCACACAGTCGTTAGGAACTTTTAGTGAGAAAACAACCCATTAACACATCTTTGGTGGGTAAAATAGCCTACTAGCATGGCCGCTGCGCATCTACGGTGAGAAAACAGTCTGTGGGCACATCTTTAGTGGGTAAAACAACCACTTGGCAAGGTTGTTGTGCACCTTTGATTAGTAACACAACCTTTTGGCATAGTTGTTAATCACCTTCGGTGAGTTGGCCAACCAATTGGCATGGTCACTAGGCATCTTTGATGATGCAAAACAACACATTGATGTTGTCATTAGGCACTTTTGATGAGTAAACAGCCCATTGTAACAGTTGTTCTACACCTTTGGTGATAAAACAGCTCATTAAAATGGTCACTAGGCAGCTTCGATGAGAAAACAACTAGTTGGCATGGTCTTTAGGCATCGTCGACGAAAAAAACAACCCTTTGACATAATTGTTGGGCACCTTCGGTGAGCAAATCAACCAGTTGCCATGATCATAGGGGTCCTTCAATGAGGAAAACAACCTGTTGACATGGTCATTGGGCAATTTAGTTGAGAAAATTGCCCATTGACACGGTCGCTGTGCACCTTTGATGAGCAAAATAACCTATTAACACAAGCACTGGACACTTTCTTTGAGAAAACAACCCTTTGGCACATTTTGGTGGGAAAAACAACTAGTTGGCATGGTCATTAAGTAGCTTCGGTAAAAACAGCTTAGTGGCAAATCTTTGGTAGGATAAAATAACCAATTGGCATGGTCGTTGGGCAAGTTCAATGAGTAAAACAACCTAACGACACTATCACTAGGCAGTTTTGGTTAGTAAACAACCCATTGTATTGGTCGTTGGGCATTTTTGGTGAGAAAATAACACATTATAACGGTCCCTGAGCAGTTTTGATGAGAAAACAACCAGTTAGATTGGTCGTTGGCCACCTTCAGTGTTCGAAATAACCCTTTGGAAAAATTTTTGGGCACCTTTGGCAAGTGAAACAAGTAGTTAACATGATCACGGGGCACCTATGATGAGGAAAGCAACCTGCTAACGTAATTATTGGGCACTTTTGATGAGAAAGTTGCCCATTGGCATAGTCACTTGGCACCTTCGGTGAGAAAAAACTAGTTGACATGGTGACTGGGCACCTTCCCTAAGCAAAACAAACAATTCATACAGTCGTTGGGCACTTTTAGGGAGAAAACAACCCATTGCCACATATTTGATGGGCAAAACAGCCCGCTAGCGTGGTTGATGGGCACCTTTGGTGAGAATATAGTTTGTGGTCACAGTTTTAGTGGGCAAAACAACCAGCGGACATAGTCACCAGGAACCTTCAATGAGCAAAACAAATCAATGACACGATAAGTAAATAGTCCATTGCAATAGTTGCTAGGCACCTTTGTTGAAAAAATTGCCCATTGTAATGGCCACTAGGCAGCTTTAATGAGAAAACAACCAGTTGACATGGTCATTGGGCACCTTCGGTGAGCAAAACAACCCTTTGGTATAGTTGCTAGGCACCTTTGGTGAGCAAAACAACCAGTTGGCATGATCGCTCGGCACCATCAGTGAGGAAAACAACCCTTCCACACAATTGCTGGGCAAATTCGTTGAGAAATTTGCATATAGGTTAGGCACCTTTGGTGAACAAAGCAACTCGTTAACACTATCACTAGGCATTTTCAGCGAGTGAACAACCCATTCTAATAGTCGTTGGGAACCTTGGGTGAGAAAATAACCCTTTATAATGGTTACTGGTCAACTTCGAAGATAAAACAACTAGTTTCTATGGTCGTTGCTCACCTTCGGTGACCAAAATAACACTTTGGCATAGTTATTGGTTACCTTAGGTAAGCAAAACAACCAGTTCGTATGGTCGTTGGTCACCTTCGGTGACTAAAACAACCCTTTGGCATAGTTTCTAGTTACCTTCAGTGAACAAAAAAACCAGTTGACATGATCGCTGGGCACCTTTTAGTGAGGAAAACAACCCGTTTACACTATTGTTATGCAATTTTGCTAAGAAAATTGCCCATTGGCAAGGCCAATGGGCACCTTCAGTGAGCAAACAACTAGTTAGTATAATCATTGGGCACCATCGGTGAGCAAAACATTTCGTTGACATTGTCGCGAGGCATTTTCGGTGTGTAAACAACATATTATAACAGCTGCTGGGCACCTTTGGTGAAAAAATAGCCATTGTAACGATGTTTAGGTAAATTCAATCAGAAAACAATCAGTTGGCATGGTCGTTAGGCATATTCAGTGAGTAAAACAACCCTTTAGCCTCGTTGCTGGGCACCTTCGGTGCAACAGAACAACCCTTTGGCATAGTTATTAGGAACCTTCGATGAGCAAAAAAACCAATTGGCATGCGATGAGCACCTGTGGTGAGCAAAACAACCTGTTGTCACAGTCTCTGGGCATTTTTGGTGAGTGAACAACACACTGTAATGGTCACTGGGCATCTTTGGTAAGAGATTAGCCCATGTAATGATCACTGGGTAACTTTGATGAGAAAAAACCAGTTGGCATAGTCATTGGGCACCTTCAGTGACAAAAACGACCATTTGGCATAGTTACTGGGCATCTTTGATGAGCAAAACAACCAATCCACATGGTCGTTGGCCACCTTTGGTGACCAAAACAACCCTTTGGCATAGTTGCTAGACACCTTCGATGAGCAAAACAACTAGTTGGTATGATCGTTGTGCACCTTCAGTGAGGAAAACAACCAGTTCTCACATTCGCTAAACACTTTTGCCAAGAAAATTACTCATTGACACTGTCTCTGGGAACCTTCAGTTGGCAAACAACTAGAGAGCATAGTCATTGGATGGATTCAGTGAGCAAAACAACCCGTTGACACTATTGCTGGGCACCTTTGGTGAGAAAACAGAAATTTTAACGATGACTAGGAAGATTTGATCAGAAAACAATCAGTTGGCATTGTCATTGGGCACCTACGGTGAGCAAAACAACCCTTTGGCCTAGTTGTTGGGCACCTTCGATGAGCAGAATAACCCTTTGGCATAGTTGCTGGGAACCTTCCATCAGCAGAAGAACCAATTGGCATGGTCACTTAGCACCTTTGGTGACCAAAATAAGCCATTGACATTATCACTGGGGACTTTCAATGAGTAAACAGCCTATTATAAAAGTCATTGGGTAGCTTTAGTGAGAAAATAACTTATTGAAATGGTCACTGGGCAGCTTCTATGAGAAAACAATCAGTTGACATGGTCATGGGAAACCTTAGGTGAAAAAACAACCCTTTGGCATAGTTGTTGGGCACCTTCGGTGAGTAAAACAACAAGTTGGCATGCCCCAGGGTACCTTTGGTGAGAAATATAACCCATTGACATAGTCATTGGACATTTTTTATGGAAAAATTACCTATTGGCATCGTTGTTGGGCATCTTCGATGAGCAAAAAAACTGTTCACATAGTTATTGGGAACTTTCAGTAAGAAAACAACTCATTGCCACATCTTTGGTGGATAAGACAATCTGCTAGCCTGGTTGATGGGCAGCTTCTGTAAGAACACAGTCTGTGGGAATATCTTTAGTGAGTAAAACAACCATTTCGCATGGTCACTGGGCACCTTTGGTAAGGAAAACAACTCGTTAGCATAGTCACTAGGGACTTTTGGTGAGCAAACAACCCATTGTATAGGTCTCTGGGTAACTTTGGTGAGAAAATAACCCATTGTAACAGTCATTAGGCTACTTCTATAAGAAAACAACCAGTTGGCATGGTAGTTGGGAAACTTTGGTGATAAAAAACAACCCTTTGGCATTGTTATTGGGCACCTGCGGTTAGCAAAACAACTAGTTGACATGATCGCAGGGCATCTTTGGTAAGGAAAAAAACTCGTTGACACAGTCATTGAGCACTTTTGATTGGAAAATTGCCCATTGGCACGGTCTATGGGAACTTTTGATGAGAAAATATAGTTGACATGGTCGCTGGACACCATTAGTGAGCAAAACAACCAGTTGACACAGTTATTGGGCAATTTCAGTGACAGAACAACCCATTGTCACATCTTTAGTGGGTAAAATAGCCTGCTAGCATGGTCACTAGGCATCTTCAGTGAGAAAACAATTCGTGAGTTCATTGTAACGGTCGCTAAGCACCTTTGCCGAAAAAATAGCTCATTACAACAGTTGTTGGGCACCTTTGGTGGGAAAATAGCTCATTGTAACAGTTACTGGGCAACTTCGATGAGAACACAATCAGTTGGATTGGTCGTTAGGCAACTTCGGTGACAAAAAACAACCATTTGGAATAGTTGTTGGGCACCTTCGTTGAGCAAAACAACTAGTTGGCATGATCGTAGGGCACCTTTAGTGAGGAAAACAACCCGTTGTCATGGTCATTGGGCTCTTTCAGTTGGAAAATTGCCCATTCGCATGGTCGATGGGCACTTTCAATGAGAAAAAATCTAGTTTTCATGGTCGTTGGGCACCTTTGATGAGCAAAACAACCTATTAACACAGTTGGTGGGTACTTTCAGTGATAAATCATCACATTGTCACATCTTTGGTAAGTAAAATAGCCTGCTAGCATGGTTATTGGGCATCTTCACTGAGAAAACAATCTGTCAGCTCATTATAACAGTCGCTGGGCACCTTTGATGGGAAAACAACCCATTGTAATAGCCGTTGGGCACCTTTGGTGAGAAAACAACTCATTGTAACGGTCACTCGATAGCTTCGATGAGAAAACAATAAGTTGGATTGGTTAGTGGGCAACTTCAGTGACAAAAACAACCCCTTGCCATAGTTGATAGGCACCTTTGGTAAGCTAATAACTAGATGGCATGATCAATGGGCACTTTCACTGAGAAAATTGCCCATTGGCATGATCACTGGACACCTTTACCGAGAAAACAACTAGTTGGCATGGTTACTGGGCACCTTTGTTAAGCAAAAAAATGCTATGCATTTTGGTGAGTGAACAATCCATTAGCACATCTTCGGTAGGCAAAACAACCTGTTGCCATGATCGTTGAGTAACTTCAATAAAAACAGCCTGGTGGAGCAAAACAACCAGTTGGCATGGTCATAGGGCACCTTCGATTAGTAAAACAACCCTTTAATGTAGTTGCTGGGCATCATCGATGAATAGAACAACTAATTGTCATGGTCATTGGGCACCTTTGGTGAGCAAAATAACCCATTAACAAAATCGCTAGGCACTTTCGGTGAGTAAACAACCCTTTATAATGGTCGCTGAGCACCTTTGGTAAGAAAGCAGCTCATTGTAACAGTCACTGGTAACTTTGATGAGAAAAAAACCACTTGGCATAGTTGTTGCGCACCTTCGGTGATAAAAACAACTCTTTGGCGTAATTGTTGCACGCCTTCGGTGAAGAAAACAACCAATTGGCATGATCATGGGGCACCTTTGGTAAGGAAAACAACCCATTGGGCACTTTTGATAAGAAAATTGCCCATTAGCACGGTCACTGGGCACTTTCGATGAGAAAAATCTAATTAACATGGTCGTTGGGCACCTTATGTGAGTAAAACAACTCGTTCACACAGTTGTTCGGCACTTTCAGTGACAAAACATCCCATTGCCACATCTTTGATGGGTAAAACAGCCCGCTAGCATGGTCACTGGCATTTTCAGTGAGAAAACAATTCGGGAGCTCACCTTTAGTGGGCAAAACAATTAGTTGGCATGCTCATTAGGCACCTTCGGTGAGCAAAATGAGTCGTTGACATAGTCGCTGGGCACTCTCAGTGAGCAAACAGCCCATTGTAACAGTCACTGTGCACCTTTGATGAGAAAGCAACCCATTGCAATGGTCGCTAGATAACTTCGATAAGAAAACAAGTTAAAATGGTCATTAGGCACCTTTAGTGACCAAAATAACCATTGAGAAAAGTTGCTAGGCCCCTTCGGTGAGGAAAACAATCGGTTGGCATCATTGCTGGGCACCTTTGTCGAAGAAAACAACCTGTTGACACAATCGCTGGGCACTTTCGCTAAGAAAATTACCTATTGGTATAATCGCTGTGCACTTTCGGTGAGAAAACAACTAGTTGACATGGTCGCTGGGCACCTGTGGTGTACAAAACATCTCGTTCACATTAACGATGGGCACTTTAATTGAGAAAACAACCCATTAGCACATCTTTGGCGGGCAAAACAACCAGTTGGCTTGATCATTGAGCAACTTTGGTACAAACAACCTAGTGGAAAATCTTTGGTTGGGAAAAACAACCAATTAGCATGGTCGCTGGGCACCTTCGGTGAGTAAAACAACCAATTGACACTATCATTTGGCATGTTTGGTTTGCAAACAGCCAATTATAATGGTCACTAGGTGCTTTTAATGAGAAAACAACCCATTGTAATAGTCACTAAGCAGCTTCAATGAGAAAACAACCAGTTGGATTGGTTGTTGGCCACCTTCAGTGACCAAAACAACCTTTTTACATTGTTGTTGGGCGCCTTCGATAAGCAAAACAACTTGTTGACTTGATTACGGGGCACCTACGGTGAGAAAAACAGCACGCTAAAATGGTCATTGGACACTTTTGATGATAAAATTGTCGATTGGATGGTCGCTGGGCACCTTCGCGAGAAAAAAACTAGTTGACATGATTACTGGGGACCTTTGATGAGCAAAACAACCCTTCACATAATCGTTGGGCACTTTCAGTGAAAAAACAACCCATTGCCTCATCTTTAGTGGGCAAAACAGCCCACTAGCATGGTTGATGGGCACGTTCTGTAAGAATAAAGTCCATGGGCATATCTTCGGTGTGCAAAACAACCAGTTGGCATGGTCGCTAGGCACCTTTAGTGATCAAAAAAATCGTTGACATAGTCACTAGGTAATTTCGGTGAGTAAACAGCCCATTGTAATGGTCACTAGACACCTTCAGAAAACAACTTATTGTAATGGCCATTAGGTAGCTTTAATAACCAAATAACTAGTTGGCATGGTTGTTGGGCACCTTCGGTGAGCAAAACATCCCTTTGGCATAGTTTTTGGGAACCATAGGTGAGCTAAACAACCAGTTGGCATGATTGCTGGGCACCTTCATTGAAGAAAACAACTTATTCATAAAATCTCTCGACACTTTTGCTAAGAAAATTTCCAATTGGCATGGTCGCTGGGTACCTTTAGTGAGAAAACGACTACTTGGCATAGTCACTGGGCACCTTCAGTGAGCAAAACAACTAGTTACACAGTCGTTGTGCACTTTTGGTTTGGAATTTTGGATGAGAAAAGAACCAATTGGCATGGCCGTTGAACACCTTTGGTGTCAAAAACAACCATTTGGCATAGTTGCTGGGCACCTTTAATGACCAAAACAACCTGTTGTCATGATCACAAGGCATCTTCGGTTAGGAAAACAACTCGTTGAAACAATCGTTGGCACATTTGATGGGAAAATTGCCCATTGGCACAGTCACTGGGTGCCTTCAATGAGAAAAAACTAGTTGATATGGTTGTTGGGCACCTTTGGTCAGTAAACAACCTGTTCACACATTCGTTAGGCACTCATAAAACAATGCATTGCATCATCTTTGGTGGGTAAAATAGCCCGTTAGCATAGTTATTGCGCACCTCCAGTGAGAAAACAACCTGTAGGCATATGTTTACAGGGCAAAACAACCAGTTTGCATGATCGTCGGGTACCTTCGGTGGCAAAATAAACCATTGACACAGTCACTGGGTACGTTTGGTGAGTAAACAACCCATTTTAATAGTCGCTGGGCACCATTGGTGGGAAAATATCCCATTGTAACAGTCACTGGGTAGCTTTGATGAGAAAACAACCAGTTGGATTTGTTGTTGGCCAGCTTAGATGGCCAAAACGACCTTTTTGCTTAGTTGCTAGGCACCTTCAGTGAGGAAAACAACTAATTGGCATGATTGTTGGGCATCTTCTGTGAGGAAAACAAATCATTGACAAAGTCACTAAGCACCTTCAGCTGGCAAAACAATCAATTGGCATGATTGCTAGGCACCTTCGGTGAGGAAAACAATCCATTGACATAGTCGCTAGGCAATTCCACTAAGAAAATTGCCCATTGGCATGTTTGCTACGCACTTTTGGTGAGAAAACAACTAGTTGACATAGTCCCTGGGCACCTTCGGTCAGCAAAATAACTCATTCACACAAACGTTGGTCACTTTCATTAAGAAAACAACCCATTGGCATATCTTTGGTGGGCAAATCAACCAATTGGCATGATCGCTAGGCACCTTTGGTGAGTAAAATAACCTGTTGACACTGTCACTGGGCTCTTTTAGTGATAGAATAACCCATTATAATAGTCGCTAGGCTCTTTTTTTAAGAAAATAGCCCATTGTAATGATCTCTAGGCACCTTTAGTGAGAAAACAACTAGTTTGATTGGTTGTTGGGCACCTTCGGTAACGAAAACAACCCTTTGTAATTGTTGGGTAGCTTTGGTGAGCAAAACAACCAGTTGGCATGATCACTGGGCACCTTCATTAAGGAAAACAACTCGTTCACATAATTACTGGACACTTTTGCTGAGAAAATTGCCTATTGGCACGAAAGCTGGGCACCATTAGTGAGTAAACAACTAGCTGGCATGGTCGCTGGGCACCTTCAGTGAGCAAAACAACGTTGTGCACTTTTGGTGAGTAAATAACCCATTGGCACATCTTTGGTGGGCAAAACAACTAGTTAGAATGATCACTGAGCAGCTTCAGTCAAAGCAACCTGGTGGTAAATATTTAGTGGGGCAAAACAACTAGTTCGCATGGTCATGGGGCACCTTCGATTAATAAAACAACCCGTTGATACTATGACTGGGCACTTTCTGTGAGTAAATAGCCCATTGTAACCATTGTTGGGCACCTTTGGTGAGAAAACAACCCATTGTAACGGTCACTAGTCATCTTTGGTGAGAAAACAACTCATTGTAATGATCACTGTATAGTTTCGATGAAAAAAAACAGCTGGCATAGTCATTGGACACCTTCGGTGACAAAAATAACCCTTTGGCATAGTGATAAGTACCTTCAATGAGGGAAAAAACCAATTCACATGATCTTGGGGCACCTTCTACGAGGAAAATAACCCGTTCAATCGGTCGTTAGGCATTTTTCATGGGAAAACGGACCATTGGCATGGTCGCTAGGTGACTTCGTTAAAAAAACGAGTTGACATGGTCGCTGGGCATCTTGGATGTGCAAAACAACTCGTTCACAAAGTTTTTGGGCACTTTCGGTGAGAAAACAACTCAATTGCAACATCTTTCGTAGGTAAAATAGCCCACTAGCATTGTCGCTAGGCACCTTCGGGGAGAAAACAGTCCGTGGGCTTATCTTTATTGGGCAAAACAACCAGTTGGCATAGTCTCTGGGCATCTTCGGTTAGCAAAACAAATCGTTCACCCAGTCATTGGACACTTTCGGTGAGTCAACATCCCATTGTAACAGTAGTTGGGCATCTTTGGTGAGAAAATAGCCCATAGTAACGATCACAAGGTAGCTTCCATGAGAAGATAACCAGTTAGCATGGTCGTTGGTCACCTTCAATGATCAAAACAACCCATTGGCATAGTTGCTAGGCATCTTCAATAAGCAAAACAACCAGCTAGTATGGTTGCTGGGCACCTTTGGTGAGGAAAACAACCCGTTAACACATTCACTGTGCATTTTCGCTGAGAAATTTGCTCATTGATATGGTCGTTGTACACCTTTACTGAGAAAACAACTAGTTGACATGGTCCCTGGACACCTCCAGTGAGCAAAACAACTCATTCATACAGACGTTGGGGACATTTAGTGTGTAAACAACTCATTGTAATGGTAGCTGGGCATCTTTGGTAAGAAAATAGCCATTGTAACGGAAGATGGGCACTTTTAGTAAGAACACAGTTTGTGGGCACATTTTTAGTGGGCAAAACAACCCACTGGCATGGTCACGGACACCTTCGGTGTGCAAAACAAAAACATTGACATAGTCCTTGGGAACTTTTGGTGAGTAAATTGCCCATTATAACGGTTGTTAGGCACCTTTGGTGAGAAAAAAGCCCATTGTAACGATCATTAAGCAGCTTCAAAGAGAAAACAATCAATTGGATTGGTCGTTGGCCACCTTCAGTGACTAAAAGAACCCTTTAGCTTAGTTGCTAGGCACCTTTGGTGAGCAAAACAACCAATTGATGTGATTACTGGGCACCTTCGTTAAGGAAAACAACCTGTTGACACAATCACTAGGCACTTTCGCTAAGAAAATTGCCCATTGGTATGGTCATTGCGCGGCTTGAATGAGAAAACAACTAGTTAACATTGTCATTGGACACCCTCAGGGAGTAAAACAACCCCTTCACACAAACGATGGGCACTTTCATAGAGAAAACATCCCATTGGCACATCTTTGATCGACAAAACAACCAGTTGGCATGATCGTTGAGCAGCTTCGATAAAATCAACCTAGTGGCTAATCGTGGGGTAAAACAACTAGTTGGCATGGTTGTTGGCACCTTCGGTGAGTAAAATAACCCATTAACACTGTCACTAGGCACTTTTGGAGAGAAAACAACCCATTGTAATGGTCGTTGGGCACCTTTGGTGTGAAAACAATGCATTGTAATAGTCACTGGCAACTTTGGTGAAAAAATAGCTCGTTGTAGCAGTCATTGGGCAGCTTAGATGAGAAAACAGCCAGTTGGCATGGTTGTTGAGCACTTTCGGTGACAAAAACAATGCGTTCATGCAGTTGTTAGGCACTTTTAGTGAGAAGGCAACCTAATTGCCACATCTTTGGTCAGTAAAAAAATGATAAATCCAGGCTGAACTTTTGGGAGAAGTTCGTCGCGGTGACGATTAATTCTTTTGCTGCAACGAAGGAGCCAGCGAAGAACAAATCCTTTTGGTAAAGTTCGCCGCAGTGAGAGTCATTTGTCGCCGCAGCGAACCTTCAAAAACCTGAACTATATTTGGGAAAATCTCTTACTGTTTTGACCTGACCCACGACCCAACATTTAAAAGCATGCCAAAATAGGTTATTCGGAGACTTCGACATTATTAGGAAGAAGAGAGAAGTTCTTTCATTTTTTTCCGACACTTCATCTTTCACTCTCAACCTTCATCCATCACCCATTTTTCACTTCTCATTGTCACTCTCTGCTGTTGCCATGGATGCTATCGGTGTACCTATAGTTGTGAGTGCTCTCGGAGAGATGCTTGGCTAACCACCATTTTCTCTTGAAGATGTAGCGATGGCTTGAGTTCAATGGGCTTCAAAGGGTAGTAGCTTGTTTATATCTTTCTACACTGTTATGAACTACTGAGTTAGGATTTATGCTTTGTAGTTAGACTTTTCTTGATTAGAGTTTAATCAGGAATTGAACAATGTATTGTGTTATTGGGTTTGTTGATGTAGAACTTGGAGCTTAAATATATGAAGTCTCATATATGTCATTTTGTGATTTTGATAATTCTCTTTTATCTACCTAGTTGTGTTTGATCATAAGATAATGCTTGATCACCAAATTGACCACTTGCATTAACTTGCCCATTACGCACACTAAGATGCATTCAACAAGGTTTTAAGAAATGGAGTTCATTGATTAAAACCTTGGACTTAAACGGTCCTTTAAGGTTTATCATTTGAAAACTTAGTGAATTTCACTCCCAAAAGATTTGTTTGAACCATGATATCCAAAGCTCGTTTTCAAGACAATTTTAATCACATTTGATCATTGTTTTAGTTTTCACTTTTCATTTCCCAAAAATCCAAAAGCACCCTTTTTATACACTTTTCTTTCATTTAGTTCAATTCATTTAATTAAATCAAAACATTCCAAAACCCCATTCTTAGGCTAGCTTAGATCATTTGCTCCAAGTTCCGATTAAGTGAGACGACCTGGGGTTGCACTTTATATTGCAATCCTTGGAATTAAATTTTTTATTCGGTTTCCAAGGGAGTGATCCAAAGACTCAACCACACACCGATCACTCGGCACCTTCAATGAGAAAAACAAATCATTAAACCAGTCACTGTGCTCTTCCGGTGAGTAAACAACCCATTGAAATGATTGTTGGGCACTTATGGTGAGAAAATAACCTAATGTAATTGTCACGAGGCAGCTTCGATGAGAAGACAACCAATTGGCAAGGTCGTTTGCTACCTTCGATGACCAAAACAACCATTTGGCATAGTTACTATGTACCTTCCGTGAGCAAAACAACCATTTGGCATGATTGCTGGGCACCTTTGGTGAGGAAAAAACTCATTGGCACAATCGTTGGGCACTTTTGCTGAGAAAATTGCTCATTCGCACAGTCACTGTGCATCTTCGATGAGAAAACAACAAGTTGACATAGTTCTTGGGAACCGTCAATTAGCAAAAGAACCCATTCACACAAATGTTGGGCATTTTCAGTGCATAAATTGCCCATCGTAATAGTAGCTGGGCACCTTTAGTGAGAAAACAAGTATTGTAACGATAGATGGGCACTTTCAATACGAACACAATCTGTGGTCATATCTTTAGTGAGCAAAACAACCCATTGCCATGGTCACTGGGCACCTTCGATTAACAAAACAAATCATTGACGTAGCCACTAGGCACTTTTGGTGAGTAAATAGCCCACTGTAACAGTTGATAGATACTTTTGGTAAGAAAATATCTTATTGTAATGGTCACTGGGTAGCTTCGATGAAAAAACAACATGTTAGATGGGTCATTGGCTACCTTTGGTGACCAAAACAACCCTTTGTCTTAGTTGCTAGGTACGTTTGGTGAGTAAAACAACCAGTTGGCATGATTGCTGGGCACCTTCGGTGAGGAAAACAACCCATTAGTATAATCATTGGGCACTTTCACTACGAAAGTTTCTCATTGGCATGGTTGCTATGCACCTTTGGTGAGAAAATAACTAGTTAACAAGGACGCTAAGCATGGTTACTGAGCAAACAACCTGTTCACACAAAGGCTAGGCATTTCCATTTAGAAAACAACTGATTGGCACATCATTGGTGGGCAAAAGAACTAGTTGCCATGATTGTTACGCAGCTTCGGTAAAAACATCCTTAAGGAAAATCATTGGTGACGAAAACAACCAGTTGGCATGGTTGTTGGGCACCTTCGGGAAGTAAAACAATCTGTTGACACTGTCACTAGGCACTTTTGATGAATAAACTTCCCATTGTAATGGTTGCTGGGCACCTTTGGTGAGAAAACAACCCATTGTAGTGGCTATTGGGCGACTTTAATGAGAGGACAACCAGTTGGATTGGTCGTTGGCCTACTTCAATGACCAAAAAAAAACCCTTTGGCATAGTTGTTGGGCACCTTTTGTAAGCAAAAAAACTAGTTGGCATGATCATAGGGCACCTACAGTGAGAAAAACAACCCGCTGATATGGTCGTTGGGCACTTTTGATGATAAAAATGCCAATTGGCATGGTCATTGGGCACCTTTGGTGAGAAAAACCTAGTTGACATATTTGCTGGGCACCTTTGATAAGCAAAAAAACTTGTTTACACAGTCGTTACGCACTTTTAGTGGGAAAACAACTCATTGCCACATCTTGCATGGGTTAAACAACCTACTAGCATGATTGATGGGCACCTTCGATGAGGATATAGTCCGTGGGCACATCTTTGCTAGGCAAAAGAACCAGTTGACATAGTCGCTGGGCACCTTCGGTGAGAAAAACAACCTAATTGCTACATCTTTGGTGGGTAAATCAGCCCGCTAGCTTGGGTGTTGGGCACCTTCAGTGAGCAAAACAAGTCGTCATAGTCACAGGGAACTTTCTATGAGTAAACAGCCTATTGTAATGGTCGCTAGGTAGCTTCAGTGAGAAAACAACCCATTGTGAAGGTCACACATGGTCATTGGGAACCTTCGGTGACCAAAACAACCAGTTGGAATGATCGCTGGGCACCTTCACTGAGGAAAAAACTCATTCAGACAATCGCTGGTCACTTTCACTAAGAAAATTGCCCGTTGGCATGGTCACTGGGCACCTTTAGTGAGAAAACAAATAGTTAACACGATCATTGAGCATTTTTGGTGAGCAAAATAACCAATTGACTCAATCTCTGTGCATTTTTACGAGCAAACAACCCATTATCACATCTTAAGTGGGCAAAACAACCAGTTGGTATTATCACTGAGCAGCTTCGGTAAAAAATGCCTGGTGCCAAATCTTTGGAGGGGCAAAACAACCAGTTGGCATGGTCGTTGGGCTCCTTTGGTGACTAAAACAACCTATTGACACTGTCACTGGGCACTTTTTGCAAGTAAACAACCCATTGTAACGATCATTGGGCATTTTTGGTGAGAAAACAACCCATTGTAATGTTCACGGGGCAGCTTCAATGAGAAAACAACTAGTTGCCATGGTCGTTGGTCAACTTTGGTGACCAAAACAACCCTTTGGCCTAGTTTATAGTCACCTTCAGTGAATAAAACAACCAGTTGGCATGATTGTTGGGCACCTTTGTTGAGGAAAAGCACCCATTAAAACAACGTACTTTCATTGAGAAAATTGCCTGTTGCCATGGTCGCTATGCACCTTCGGCGAGAAAACAATTAGTTAACATGGTCGCTGGGCACCCTCGGTGTGCAAGACAACTTGATCACACAGACACTGGGCACTTTCAGTGTGTAAACAATCCATTGTAATGATAACTGGGCACCTTTGGTGAGAAAACAACCATTGTAACAATAGATGGGCACCATTGAAAAGAACACAATCCGCCCATTGACATGGCCACTGGGTAACTTTGAAAAGCAAAAAAAATCAGTGACACAATCACTGGGCACTTTCGATAAGAAAATATCCCATTATAATGGTCGCTGTGCACCTTTGGTAAGAAAACAATCCATTCTAATGATCACTGGGCAGCTTCAAAAAGAAAACAACCAGTTCAATTAGTCGTTGGCCAACATTTGTGACAAAAACAACCCTTTGGCTTAGTTGTTAGGCATCTTCAATAAGCAAATGAATTGGTTGGCATGAATACTGGGCACTTTTGGTGAGCAAAACAACCCGTTGACACAATTGTTGGGTACTTTCATTCAGAAAATTGCTCATTGGCATGGTCGCTACGCACCTTTGGTGTGAAAACAACTATTTGACATGGTCGCTGGTCACCTTCGGTGCGTAAAACAACTAGTTCACACAGACACTGTGCATTTTTAGTGCGTAAACAGCCCATTGTTATGGTAGCTGGGCACCTTTGGTGAGAAAAAACCATTGTAATGATAGATGGGTACCTTTAGTAATAATATAGTTCGTGGTCACATCTTTAGTCAACAAAACAACCTATTAGCGTGGTCGCTGGGCAAATTCTGTGAGCAAAAGAAATCATTGACATAGTAATTGGGCTCTTTCGGTAAGAAAACATCCCATTGTAACGGGTCGTTGGGCACCTTTTGTAAGAAAACAACCTATTCTAATGGTCACTGGGCAGTTTCAATGAGAAAATAACTAATTGGATTGGTAGTTGGCCACCATTGGTGACAAAAACAACCCTTTCGCTTAGTTGCTAGGCACCTTTAGTAAGCAAATTAACTAGTTAGCATGATTGTTGGGCACTTTGGCACTACAAGAAAATAGTGAATTACATACGGCAATTACCGACGGAAAAAGACAATATACCGTCGGTAAATATATTTAC
>JAOQML010000007.1:18834147-18847793 GCA_027568935.1 Erythroxylum urbanii | reverse complement strand
TAATCATAAATCATGATTGACATCTAGCAATATGTCATGATTACCCAAATATCAGGAATATCAAAGTGATTAACTTAACATGTCCATGCATGGTTATGAAGTATAATTTAATTCTTTCGTCATTCAATATTCTAATTGGATAAAGTATAGATACATTGTCTATTCTTATCTTTCAATCATGTTCATTCTTGCTAGCTAGTAATTTATTCATAATTGAAATTTGAAAACACCTTTTTAAATGTCAATTCACTATAGCTAGAGAATTTCATAAATCATTACTAATCAAAAACAGTAGAATATTCTCTCTAATTACTTTATAGTGACCAATCATATATTGACTTACTCAACTATTTACATATGATTCATACTGTATCCAATTACTACCAACTGAATTATCCTAAGACTATTCATAAGTAACATCAAAACACAGTAATTTTCACACTAGATACCTTGGTAATATCAAGTCTGAAGATCAATTATACAACCATCATTATGAGATAATCCATAGACACGTAAGTAATATTTCATCCAGAATTTTCATAATCGGGTTAGTTCAGTGACTTATTCTCTAATAATCACCCACACATTAGTTTAAGTATCTCTATACTTTAATTTATGAAATCAATTACTTTCTTTATAAGAAAGAAATATAATGTGTGCTAGTTTTACCATTTCAAAATATCCCGTCTTGATGAAACTATAACTAGGAACATTTAGGAACAATACATAAGTATAAATTGAATCTCATAATTATAATCTCATCATTATTTTAATTACACAGTAATTATTCTAAAGATTTTATCTATAATATTAAAACATAAAATATTAATTAAAGTAATACATAAAGATAAATAAAACTTTTTTATTAATTCAAAATAATGCCATACATTAATTTACATCTAATTTGATTCTGCAAGGGCATAAACTGTTAACAAGTAGCAATGGTAGTATGGAGGTAGAGCAACGACAGCGATGGAGAAACAACTCCGTAGAGAACCAGTAGTGATGGACAACAACAAGAAGACACTAACGAGTGGACAGCGAGAGAGAGTGAGACATATCATTTAAAAGAGAGGCGGTCGAAATGGGGAAGGACACCGTGAGAAAGGACGCTCTGACGACTAGCTTAAAAACTTTTCAATTTAATCTCGTAGTTTTAAAATTTTTTCATATTTTACCAGTATTTAACCGGTATTCAAGGTACCGGCCAGTGCCGAAAAATTTGGTAACAAAAATTGGAACGATACTGTTACTTTCAGTACCTTTGTTTTTTGGCTGATATTGGCCAGTACGAAACACAAAACATTGCTTCCAACTCCCCCTAATTGTAGTTTATACGAATATATGCTGTTTGTATATGTGCATGGAACGCAGCGAACTTGAATATGGATTCAAGTTCTCTGTCGCTTGGTAAAGCAGCTCTTGGGCTGGACCTCCTTGAAGTAAAAGCAACAAAAGCGATGAAAGACGGCTAAAATTAGTGGAATATAAATATAACATTATTCTCACACGCAACAGTGAAAAGGAAAACGCTTGAATGTTAAATTAGGCATATGGAGAGATTCCAGTGCCATCTTCAGTTTCTCCTCTCCAATGCCTGTCAGTCGCATGATCCTATTTCTCAAAATGACATACATCATTTGTTTGTCTAATCTCCTGTGGCTTACATTGGCACTTCTGTGTTATCTTTTTATTAATCGAAGTCGTCATGATACTGTTACTTTCAGTGACAGGTTCTCAAATAAGTTAGTTTAACAGGAATGTTTGAAGCTCCAGGGACCAGGGTTCTATATCTTGGTCGTGAGGCCAAAGTGGACAAAGCATAGATAATTGCTGCCCGCGTGACTTACTACTTCAATAATTTGTAGAAAAAAGAGAAGGGTTACAACAGAGTGTGCATAACAAAAAGTGAAGAGAGATCACCTAATAATGTGAAAAAAAATGAATATTATCCAGCTATCACACCAAAAAACTGAAGAAGACTCTCTTTTCCAGTGTGACTTGCAAAAGCAAATCGTTGTGAGTTTATGACAACAGAAACTGCAAGCATCGGCATTTATATTTCCATCAACTTTCGAGCACGACCCAATTGGCAAGATGGAATCGGTTTCATAGGTATGAACAAATTTAGACGACTTGTAACATCAAACAGATGTCAGAATTATGCCTAAGATACATTACGTACATCTCATATCAAAAGGTTTCACCAGAGTCCAGCATTCAGGAACTTGTCGGGCAAAATCACCTGAAGAGCTAACCCATTCTATTCAAAATAATGTTATACATAAAGGTTAACAAAAAAGTTATAATATAAGTAGAACAGTAAACAACTTGCAGAAAATACCAACAGCAGAATAATCAGGCATTGCTACTTAATTCTTGTGGATGATATGATCGCCTCTCAAACAAAAATGTTGACTAATTGATTCACTCGGTCTTTTTTGTGTACACTGAGCCACAATTGCCCTGGCGCTCATCATAAAAATACCAGGCAAAGGCTTTATTTCTTACCGAATCGGATAACATATAAAAATGAGGTCATAATCATTGAGTATGTAAAGTAACTTGAAAATTGAAATCAATACAAAGTTAAATTTTGGTTAGGAACTCGAGCTCTGATAATGAATCTCCTGGAGAAGCAGATCTCTAGCCTTGTTGACATAGTTAAAGCAGAGGCATATATGTTCCTCAAGAACCGAAAGGTGATCAACAAAATCGAGATGGTTCTTCCTAACCTGCTTCAAAACCTCCACAATTGTATGATCATCTCGACCGCTCTTCAATCCAAGGCGAATAAGATTCTTGTCGCCTTCGATATCAGCATATAGACGAGCTACAAGACAGTCAATCGTGCCAAGATCACCTTTTAGCACAAAAGCACCCCTAGCTGCAGCCTCAAGTTTCTTGACATGGGCACGCTCTTTCTTAGTAAAGTTGCGGGGAAGGTACGTGGCAGTGCACATGGGGCAGGCGACAATGGCAACAATGGCATGAGTTGCAATTGCCACTGCAGATATAGCAACAGCCACAACAGAGCCAATGGCACAAACAACAAAGCCAACATTGGTTCTGCGAAACAGGCGGACTCTAGAATGAGACTTATCGATTCTGCGGTTCAATTGTTGTCTAAGCTGCGAAAAGCAGCGGCGCGTTTCTTGGAAGTTATGAGAATCAGGGCAAGGGAAAGGGTTGTTACATTGATCAAAATGGAGAAAGATGTCAAAGGCAGATTCACAATGGGCTCCAGTAAGAGTGTCCAAATCAAGAGGAAGTACATCAAGGAGATCGTGAAGAGAGCGATAAAGATCACGAGCACGAGAAACACTTCGGCGGAGGAGGAGGCAGAGGAGGGTAGTTTTTTCACACTGGTCAAAGCAAGTGGAAATGAGGCGAGTAAAGGCATTGTCCCTAGTGTGACGAAGAGCCTCTTTCACACATTCTCTATCGGGCCTCAGCAGCTGATCTAAGAGGTCCCGGTGAACATCCCCAGCATCATTACTGTTCACACAAAAATCAATTTGACCATCTTGAAGTCTAGACCAAATCTCCTTGTAGGAATCGGTTTGGAAGGCGAAGGTGTACTCGCGACGGAGGTTAACGGCGGGTGAGAGCTGAGCACTTGTCGCTGGCGTCCCAGCAGCTGAAGTCGCTGGCGTCATGGCAAAATAAGCAAGTCAAACCCCATTGGAACATTTACACAAACAAATAACAAGCACGCAAGCACAGCTTGCGAGAGAGGCCTCACCGTCTGCGTGTGGGGGAGAAATCTGGCGATCGATGGTTGCGTTTGGAGATGTGGGCAAGGACGCCGATGTTGCTGCAGACGACTTGAAGGAAAGGCACGGCAGCATCACGCAAGTTACTATCTTGCGCATGAAATGAATTTGGAGTTGGGGTTGACCGGTTCTGGGTGTGACGGTGACTCCGAATCTGCGCTACTGCTGGCTTCTGATTGAGCGATGCAATCTTAATAAATCTGTCGTGGAAATGGAAATGAGGTAGCAATAGAATTTGAATTGAGGGTGAAGCTAAAGCATCTGATTTGGTGTAAGTCTACTACTGAGATGAGAAGAGAGGTTTAGCGTTGTATACTTGTTCTTCGTTAATTGGTTTTGGGCCAAGCTATGCGAGTTTTAGGTCCACCCTGCAATGTGCAAGGCAAGAAGAATTAGTGCCGATGTCAACAAGACAAATTGCAAAATGTACAAGATATTGCAATCATCCACTTTACTATTAACAACAAATCATGGTTTACAACAAACTTTTCTTACACTTCCATGCCAATAATCAAAACAATACAGCCGTTCTTTTATACACTTATCAAAAGCTTGGTAGGAAAACACAGGAACATAGAATCAATAAAGTATTTGGTAACTGAGATTTTTTTTAATTTTATTTTATTTTGTTGCTCTAAACAGCTGGCTTCCAAGGGTCACAGTTGAAGTTCCTTCCCCCATCCCCATGACCGTTGTCATGCTCATTTCTTTCTCAAGCATCCGCTCAAGTTCCATTACGAGGTAACTGGTGGCAGGTCGTCTCTCGCTTGACGGTTCCAGACATCTGATTGTCAACTGAATGAACGATTCCATACCTTCAGGCGTGAAGCTACTCCCCATCCTTTGATCGATAATGCTGTCAAAATGACTGTAGTCTTCACTACTTTGCACCTTTATAAGAACACAAGATAAATTTCATTACAAATTTTAAGCAGCATCTTTCGTGTTATGCAACATATAGCAAAAATTCAAGTTCACTGCCAGAAAGAAAACAGTTAGTTCCATGTTGATATATCACTTGTTTTACTACGCTTGATCAGACTAAGTTGGTGCCCATATCTTTAACAGTTGTATTTACCAAAGCTAGCATAATATGCTCTACTCCCACCATTTACCTATATCACACAATTGAGGATAAAAGTAATGGCAGCAATTAAATTGCTAGAGGAGATCAAGGACGACTTTATTTCCAAGTGCAGTGATGCAATAAGACTGGACATACCCATTCAACAAGGTTCTGGTTGGAGTCTGAAGTTGGTGATACGATTGCTTCCCTCCCACTGAGCAACTCCAGAAGGAATACACCAAAACTAAAGACATCACTCTTTTCAGAAAATCGTCTGAATTCCTTCACCCTGTACACAAACAATGTCTAATGAGCAAGGAAAGTATACAACATTCAATTAGCATACAAGAAATGAAAGGTTGTCAAGCAGTACTCCGGGGCAAGAAATATCTCATCTGCAGTCACTTGTAAAGATGGGCCAGCTATGTCAATTCTTCCCAGGAAATTACGCAATCCTGCATCCGCAACTTTGGCTATAAAATTTTCATCTACAAGAACATTGGACGTTTTGAAATCCTTGTGTATCAAGCGAGGAATTAAAGAATGAAGATGAGCCAATCCTGCACAGGATGGAATACTTGAGGTGGCATATTTATTTAACAAGATGAATCTTTTGATTCATTTCAAGTTTCACAAATTTCCAAATGTATATACAATATCAGTTTCCTCAATCCATATTAGTTTTCTCTTTGGCATTGAACCAGATATTATCCAAAGAAAAGAAAAACTGATACCAGGAAATCCAAAATGCTCACTGATTTTGCAGAGGATCACCTTTAGCAGCCCCTAGAGCTATTGCAAGTCTATGCTTGAATTCTAGCTTCCCATCTGAAACTTGACTAGGTCCTGCAAAGTAATAATCAGAAATTTTAGCATGCAAGAGAATAAGATAATGTTCTCACAAAGAGAGACCATATTATCCAAATATTCAAAACTTATGAATTCAGGAGAACAATTATGATATGTCCTAACTTAAGAAACAAAGTCTAGACTGCAACAATGGAAGAAGCAAAATTCAGTCATTGGTTAGAGAGTTACCATACAAATGATTAGAAACACTTCCACTAGGTATGTACTCATATATGAGAAATTGTTGATTGTTTTCCTGGCAGTACCCTAAAAGAGTCACAAGATTCCGATGCTGAATGGGCGAGAGGTAGCGTACCTAACAATTATAGTTCACAAACACCAAGTCAAACCATCATCAGTGGAACAGTAGAGCAAGTGCATACAGCAAACAAGGAAGCTTGAATGCAGGCTCATACTCCTTGTGCAAGAATCTGAGCTACCATTCCTTTTAATATTGTTTTTTCTTTTTTGATTTTTCGAAAGAAAAATCTGTATATAGAAGAAACAAGCCGTTATGCAATCTATAACTGCCACAATACAGCATGTGCAGAGACAAAAAAGGCTCAAGATGGAAAGATAAACTTTGCCAGTCCCCATAGCTGAAACTTAAGATGAATTAGAAGAGAAGTTATTCCAAGGGGTATTCCACTCATTGAAAGGAGACTTTTGCATGCACTGTCAAACAATTCAGATGTAAACATTTTATCCTATTCAAGCATTTTTGAGTTATGTAGAACTCATATTTACCTCATCAACAAATTCCTGACTTGGTGCTCCAGGCCGCTTTTTGATGGCTACAAGCATGCCATCATTAAGTAAGCCCTTATATACCTCCCCAAATTTTCCTATCCCGATCAGATTTTTGTCACTAAAGTTCTTTGTGGCCAGAGACAATTCTTCCATCTCAAAGCGCCTTGCCTCCCGTAATGATAACTCGACCCCAACATGTCTTCCTGCTGCACATCCTCAGAGAAAATCATAAGCTAATTAATCTTTGCACTTTCTTCCTTGTTTTTATACCCACCCGAAATATATTCCTTGTAATTGATACCTTGAATAGATGGATCAGAAGATCCTGTCTCAGAAGTTCTTGAAATGCTGTTTTTGCGACATAGGCAAAGCCATAAAATAACAATCATCCCCACCAATGCCACGAGTCCTGCAGCACCTCCTAATACGGCTGCAAGAGCCCTTGACATTTGGTAAAGCAAATACTTCAGCTATGTGGAAATTTATTTGTGCAGTATAAGATAATGTACATTGAGCCTGTAGCAAAAGTACACCAATAAGCACAGAAAACATAAGTGGAGAAAAACTTGCGAAGAAGAGAAAGAAAAGGACAGAAAAAAGCAGGAAAAGTTAGTTTCAAGGCAAATCAGAAGTTTAGAAGTGACTATATTGGTACAGGAGCGGATAATCTTCTAGTAACATTGGTGCTCCGTAATGGAGGTTTAAAATGATTCAATCACAAACAAGAAGATGATCTAAAATGATTGAATAAAGCTGCAGAGAAACTCCCACTGTAAAGCATTTTCCATCAGAAATAATCGCGAAATGCCAACAAACCAAAAGAAGAGACATCAAATTCATAGATGAAACAGGCGAATCCAACAAAAACCGCAGGAATACTGACAACGTCCTTGAATTCAGAAACAAAAGAACAAAAAGAATATGCAGTCTTCAAACCTGTACTAGCTGTCGCTGTGGAAAGATGAAGCCAGGTCCTAAGAAACCTCAGCTCCATCTGCCAACGGCTAATTGAGTCGGTCTCCCAGTACCAAGATCGATAAAATCAATATTTACCCACATTCCAACATTGAGTATCAAATCCCTTATCCCTCTTTAACTCTCACCTAAAGCTTTAATAGACACCCCACAATGACAAATCAAGGAAAATTAACTAAAACCCAGAAGTGCCGAAGAGATAAGCCCTTGAGGTCCAGATTAGGAATGAAGAAACGAGGGAGACAGCTTTCAGAGCTGCAAACAACCGCTGCTAATAAGTGAATTAATGAATCAATCAATCTCCTGGTTGTACTTTAGAATAAATAAATTCGGGAATCATCGTTGGATACAGACAATGCCGACAGAAAGTGACCTCACGCCGACAACAATATTCCTATTACAGCATTCCTTCCACCTTGAACAAAACCACTCCAAAAGCCATAACTCATCAGTCTAACCGACATATATTTTGTGTATCTAGACCCACCAAAGAAACCCAAGTAATTAAACTGTTGAAACGAATTTCCTTGAACCCTCCAATCTTTTCTTGTAGTTTGATGTTTCCAAGTGAATAAGAATAAACCTTTATTACAGAACAACAAGGATTTTGGAGTCTCAAGATGAGATGATGACGACGATGGTGATCATGATGACGGTGTAAATGATGAAGCAGAGCGTTACTATTAAGTATAATTTTTGTTTGGGCAGTAACGCTGTATAATACTGTAATTGTTGTCTGCTACTGCAAGTTGGAATTGCACAGAGCATCTTGGCTGTAACAAATTAACACTGTTTCACAACCACACCGCCAAAGCAGAGCATGCAATACAAGGTCATCTAATCACCTACATAACTAGAGAAAGCCATATCCAAATACCGAAAGAGAAAAGGAAAAGAACAAATACGGATAATATCAATACTTGAAAATTGAGATATAAAAAGTGTATAATGCAGACAATGAGGAAAAGCGGTGAATAAGAAGAGATTGAAAGCTGTGGGGTTGTTATCCCCCACTAGCCAGCTATGTTGACATTACTACTACTGCTACTTCTACACTAAATATTTCCAAGTAAACCACCCTTTCTGCGGTTTTGTTTTCTTTGCTCTTTTTCTGATAACGCTCATGTGAACACGTTGGATTCTTCTTGCACTCTTTTTTTTTTTTCCTGACGATGATTAAGCTTAACCAATAATGAAATCGCCAAAAGCTGGTTGCTTTCTCGATGAGTTCATGACTGCATGTTCCAAGAGCGGAAGACGTTTGGCAGGAGTCTAGTAGTTTTTTAAGTGTAGTACTAGCAAACCAAATATTACTTGAAGAGATCGAGAGAGACGAGCTTAGATAGGAGTACCCTTTTGTTTATTTGAGAAAATTTAAGCAAAAAAAGTCGTGGAAATTATTGATTCAAAAGGAAAGATTCGATCTTGGCCTACGACAGCGACCCAAAAGAAACAGAAACAAACTTACCAGGGACGAGACTAATAATGCAATAGCAGAAGGAAGCAGAACATTAAAAATAAAATGTCAACATCCTTGGAACGGTTTCTATGGCTTTAGTAGGTAGAATTCATTCGGTTGGAACTGGAAATTTTCACAGTAGAGATGGAGCCATAGGCCTTTGTCCTAGTTAGGCTTCATTTCACAGCTTTCACTTCATTCTATGTTTTTTTTCCCCTGATTTTCTTGCTTAGTCCAGCTGCAACCTGCAATCAGTGTTTCAATATCCATCTGGTAATAATTACTACAAAATTGAATTGAATTAACGTTAACTGCGATTAAATAAGAATATGCCTTACATTATACAGTTTGTTCAAAAGGGTCATTTCTTGATAGAATAGAATCTCAAAATATATCCAAATAATTAATCACTCTTATAGTTATTAGACCAAATCACAAAATGGGTAAAGGGTTTTGAAAGTGAAATTTAATGGTAAAATTAACAAAAATATTAAATATTGTCAGCCTCACTGAGCTGTAATAATGAACCTTAGCAACATTATTTGATAACCAATTTGGAAGGATAGGCCAAAATGGAATGAACTGTCTTTATGTTGAAAGATATGCAGAGGAAGAGACAGAAGAGCGTCAACTCTAAATTGTACTTTGAAGAGACATAGAAGGGAATGGCAAATTTTGAAAGTTTTATTACATCAATTTAAAAAAATAAAAAAGAAGACCTTCCAAGTACAGGTGAAAACAAAGTTAAGAGAATTGTTGCCCCTCACGGGGTAGCCCAGTGGTAAAAAGAGGGAGAGGATTGTGTGAAACATTGTGGGTTCAAATCGGGAGAGTAGTCTTTGTTAAGATGATGTAATCTTTCTGATAGTGGTCCATTTCTCGGAACAGATACTCCTATTATTGTCCAGGATCAAACTCAAATTTACCTATTTATGAGTCTGAGTGGGTAATTTATAAGTCTCAGGATTAGTTGGGCGAAGCCCGAAACTTTAGTTATCAAAATAATAATAATAATAAGAGAATTGCATTTGGCTAGAATTAAAAAATATCAATCAAGTAGATTAGAAGGTACATATATTTCATTATTTTGTTCTCTTAACATATACTTCCTTCACTGTCGATTGGCCATGCCATGTGTCTACTATTTATCTTACTAATTATTAATTATTTTATTAAATTTTAAAATATAAAACTTAATTTCTTTTCTTCTCCCTCAATCCATTTGCTTTTACTCTAGTACATTTTCTGATTCCTTTCCCGTCGACAGGCTATCCAGCAGATGCAAGCCGGAATGCCTCATTCACAATCGACTACAAACTTGAATGTACTGCTAGCGGATGCTGCTGTGGATGTTTACAAGACTCTCACTCTCAGTCTCAGCACCGAGGGCTGTTAACCTTTTCTTAAATGCTGTTGCTAATCAACTGCAATATCCCAACAAACATACACATTACTTCTCCTTTATACTGCTTTACTTGTTTGCTGAATTTATCCAGGTAAGAAAGTTCTTCTAAATAGGATATATCATCGCTTTTGGAAATTCCTCGACAATTTGCTTTTAGTTTATCCAATGCAACTACAATTCTGTAATAGGTTTAGCAACCGGTACGACATCTAACTATTACTCCTAATTCATATGTTACGCTCCCAAAAATTCATAAATCGTAATTAATCAAATATTTTCTAAAGCATATCATTAATCATCAAATTCTTCGTTAGTCTCAAAAAAGATGATTAGTTGTTAGATATAAAAAAATTTTATATAACACAACTACCGGAGTTGTCACATTCAAAAAAATTATATATATACATTTGAAAAGCTTTACACAAGTAATTTGTTGGCCTTACCTAAACTCTACTCGGTCTGTCCTGTACTCTAGGATTATCAGTAATTATTCGATCTCTTAAAAAAAATAAAATGGCAAAGAGGGAGCTGCTTACTCAATAAGGATAACTAATCTTATCCTTAAAATCGGGTAAGTCAATAATTAATTAAAACACTTAATCAACCGTTAAATCATACATATAATATGTCTATATACAATAGTTCTCAATCTAATCCGAACAGTTAACAAGCATTTCAAAAATTTTACCAAATTATGATTAACACAAATATTAATTGTAACTTAATTTATGCTTTATCTTACATTTAGTGGTCTGCCAGCTTACCTTAACTCATCGTAAACTCTCACCAAGTAGAAACGTAATTAAACGTATAAATATCAGCACATGATACCTTGATTTTTCAATCTTCACCCTAGTATTACTCTAGTACTTAGCCATCGACACAGGATATATCCGAAAGTCAGGACATCCTGATACCACTTCGATACCTAGTCATCTGCACAGGACATCTTCAAAACTCAGGATGTCCCAGTATTTGCTTCACGGACGGATACCTAGCCACCACTCACTCATATCGCCTCAACATATCCATACAAGACCATCGAATGTAGTCTATTCTAGGCAAGTCACCAATTTTATATTTTGACCAATTATTCTCAACATATTACCAACCGATCTCTATTTTACACATTTTTGCCAAGTTAACATATAATACACCTCATAATATGCATAACAAAATATAATCACGAAACACCTTGTATTTTGATTAATCATTAATGAAATAAAATAAACATAATCATGTAGGTAATTATTAATCATTAATTAAATTAATGACCAATTCAAAATATAATTTATTAATAACTAAAAGGAACTTAATTTCAAGAATAAAGTTTAAAATTATCCTTATCTCAATTTCGGACTCAATTAGTTGATAATCTCAATTTCTCCTTAATCAGACTTTCGGACTTAGAATTTACAAAATTTTATTAGACTAATTTGTCAAAAATTTCTTACCCAATTACACTAAATAATTCAACATTATTCTCTCTTCTAATTTATTGTTAATTATAAAAATAATATCTTTACCAACTCAACCCTATAATTACTAAAATACCCATAACTAATTAAAAGTCTATTTTATCTTCCTCCATTTCAATTAATACCAAAAATGCCCTTCTTATAACAAAATTTCAGATTTACCCTTAACTTTATGCACTTCTCGTTATGCTCCTACATGCAACTTAAATTTTAGATTCATCCTTAGCTTTCTGCACTTCTCGTTATGCTCCTACATGCAACTTAATTTTTCAAAACAATTACATCATCTTCACCCTCTCCTCTTTTTCTCTCTTTTTTTCTTTCCTCATTTTTCAACCCATTTTCTCCACTTTTCTCCCTTCATGAAACTTCAAAAAATTATCCCAAACAACTACAACATGTAATCTAACTACAAACTAGTGTAGAATGATCAAAAATCACAAATAAAATGACATAATAATTGCTGAAATTTTTACCTAAGTGTAAGGCATTATGGAGTTGTTAATTTCCACATCTCTCTCTAATTTTTCCGCAAAACAAATGAAATGAGGAAACTTACGAAGAAAGAGTTACCTGCAAATGAAATAGTGTATTTTTAGGCAGACTTACCAGTTGGAAATGAGGAGAAAAGATGAAGAAGATCGGGGACTTTCATTGATTTTTAATGCATATTTCCAACAGATTGCTTATTTATATACTCATATTTTTAATGGCTTAATGTTGGATTGTGGATTTGGTTTTACTTTTGTTTTGTGTGCTTTATATCATATCTATGTGCTCTTGTCAGTAGCAAATCATCCAGGGGTACATTACAAGAGTGCCACTAAGGCGACTAATTGTTAATAGACCCCATCCAAGTGACTTTCTGATAACTTTCATTGAGCTCATTAAGGTGGTTATCTTTCCAAATATGTCATTTCATGATCTTTGCTTTATTTCTGGTGGTATCACATTATACAATCAATGTCGCTCTCTTTTCGGTGCATTATTTTCTTGTGTCTCTGCTGATATCATTTTTTTCATTCGATGGAATTTGACATACAACTTTTGGAACCGATCCTTCATGAGATATGAGCCTGAGATTGAAAAACTATTTGAATCGGTTGCTAGATCATGTGGCGGCTTAAAACCCATGGAGGGTATAAGCAAAATGGGCTGTTGGTGAATAAAGGAAATTAATTTTTATATTTAAAATTTAAAATTTTAATAAAATAATTAGGGTTAAAAGTATTTTTTCAACTTCAAACATTTACAATAGAATACAGAACAAATCTAATATTTTGAAGAGTTCAAATTGAATCAAAATATTTAAAACAAACAGTGAATGAAAAATTAAATAGGACTAACTCCCATAAGTTAAATGTCACGTCATTATTTTTTATTTATTAATAAAAAGTGATCTAACACTAATATATGGTAAGTGAGATTTATTTATAACAATACTACTTGGTAACTAGGATTCACTTTTTAAAACTTATAATAGTGGGTCCCACTCTACTTCTATTTAAAAATATAAAATAATGTAATGTTAATATTTAATTAGTTAAGGGTTAACCACGTAAAATATTTTATCTATTTAAAGTTTGTTTTAAACTTTTTGGAAACATTAATGTTTAATTTGAACGCTTTAAAATTTTATGGGTAAAATTGTATTTTATTGTAAATATTGAGATTTAAATTGTACTTTTAGCTAATAACTAATAATTAGTGAGGTAAATATTGGATTCTTTTTAAAGTTTGGACTAATATTATAAAATTGAAAAATTTTTGAGAGTTTTTTATAATTTACCCTAAATTAAAAAAAAATATTTTTTAATTATATATTTTTCTTTTTTTCAAATTATTCTAATATCATATACAATATTTTTATAAGTTTTGAAATTTATTT